>NW_004624756.1:14808555-14870611 GCF_000247695.1 Heterocephalus glaber
GGCCCTTGTTTCTAACAGTATAAATTTTGGCAAGCTACTTTAAACCTCAGATTCTTTACTAATAATATGGGAATAACGATACTGTTTATTAGATACTTATAAAAATATGATAGTCATCAATTTCTAGAGCATAGTAGGCATTTAATAAAAGGGAGCTGTTATATAAGATACACACACATATGGATGCACACATGGATAGATAGGGAACTATTATATACATTAAAAAAGTTTAAGAGGAAACATTCCCTAGAATTGTTGACCCATAACAAAAATACTAGGGAGGAAAAGAGAAAAATTGTCAATTTAAAAAATCAAAGGTGCATCCAAGGAAGAGGAATTAGGGGTACATGAATGAGTTTGAAGTAATCTCTGCCCCTTACCCTATTCCAGGCAGAATGACGACCATGTAAAGTAAAAGTTCTTAAATATCTATGTCTTAGATCATTTTAGCGTTAGAAAGAAACCTAGGCAAACTGGTTTAGAATACCAGCCAGTACACAGTAACAGATAGACTTAATTAGCAGCCTCCCTACCAAGATATAGCAACAGGGATGTTGGAGAAGAAATACAATATTTCCAACTTAAAATGCCAGCCTGTTGCCTAGGCAGTAGATGATTGCCAAGAGCATGGGCATGGAAATAAGACCAAAAACCCCCTGCAAGCCCTGTTTATACTTTGTCAACAACACACCCTCCATCGTATTTACTCTGAACATTCCAGCCATCTCCTGGCGGTCTTTCTTCCCGGCTAACAAGGACTTTGGAACCGGGGCCCCTGCAGATTTCTCCTCCCTGGCACCTTCCCACCTCCTGTTGGAAAGCGGGAATCTTTTGGAAGGTTTTGTAAACAATGCAATCCAGGTGAATTGAGGCGTGTCGCTTGGTGCAGATGGAACTGGCACTCTAGAAAGCATGGATGGTGATGATATGTGACAGCAATTTTTCATGGCTGAGGTGAGGATTTGGGGCAGCTGATTGTGAAGATATTAAAACTGCCAGTGGAATGTTGTAATACATTTGCCAGGGCCCTACCATGGTCTGCTGACTAAATCCTAGTATATTCTTTAAAAACAGCTGGCCCCTCGTTCCCCACTCTTCTTCCCAGCCATCCATGGTGTGGAGTGGTGCTTAGCAAGTGGTGAATGATCCTTGCTCAAAGGCTGGGTCCAGTGATTTGGTAGTCTCCTGTTTCTTGGCATATCCTCTTGGTGTTGGAGCTAGAATTCCTCTTGGTATTTCTAACATGGCAAGGTAATGTTATGTTACCAAAGATGTTCCTTATGTGCAGTGTTGATGTTTCTGCTCTCCAGAAATAAAGATGGAGCAACATGAATATGTAAACGTGCAAGCACTGCAAACCACAAAAATGTTTGCTACCTCCTTTCGAAATTAAATGTAATTCCTTTCTTTTGCTCGGGGGAGGGTATCTGTAAAGTTTAGGGGAAAGTTGTACTATCCAAAATACACGTCAGGTTCAGATCTATTTTCCGTCTATTTAGATTTAACCAGATCTCTTTGTTATATTTATTTAGACAATTTGATGTGTTGTTAATACTCTTCCTAATCTCTTTGCATTAGGTGGAGACCCTGTGCTAGCTCTCTCCTGTACTTATGAATCGGTCTTTATCTTGCTGCACTCCCACAGCCCATGTGGCTGGAACTCATCAGAACTGCTCTATCCCCAACTCCTCTCTGTGCTCCAGTAATAAAGAATGAGCTGGATTTCTTTGACCCCAAACAGCCTCTCCCTTCCAAAATGATCATAAAGTGAAGGCCAGCACCCAGGGAATGGCCATAATGTGCACTTGTAGACACATTCTTTTTTGGAGTTGGCTGTCTTTAGTGCCAGGACATGTCAATCACTTGTTAATGGTTATTTTCCTTGTTGTTCCTGGTTATGTAGTATGACTTAAGAGACTGGCAGGAAATGGCTCCGTAGACCAGCATAATGGCTGTATTAGCACAACAGCATCAGAATAGCAAAATTGTGATACCCTCTCTCTGGACTATTCCCCCGGGATAAAATTTTATCACTAGTCTCTGATTCTCAGAATTTCTTTGCTCAGAGCCCAGTGTGATGAGAAGAAATAATAGGCAACAGGTAGCCCAAAGCCTTCTTTCTGTTCATATGTGAGGCGGGATTTCTAGGCAGTCTCACAGAAGCCCAGAGGCCCTGAGACTATATCTCACTTGCTTATAAAGATTATCTAGTCAACTGGAGAACACGTTCATTGCCTGAATTACAAACTCTTACCAATATTTTTTTGCTCTTTCAACTCAAATGAGGCAGATTCATTAGGAAGAAATAGACTTGTATGCCTAGCCTTTGTTTGGGGTTTATAATCTATAATTTCTATGGGTATGGGTCCATGTTTTACAGACCAAACAGTGGAACATTTGGTCTGACAATGGCAAGGATATTTGAAACTGGGAACTCTCTCAGAAGGTTCAGGAACACATGGTCACTGAGTTGCTCAATCCGCTGTCCAAGGCATTGCCCCTTCTGGCGGTCTTTTGTGGGAAACTAAGTGCCTTTTTGCAAAAGTGGATTTAGGCAAATTCTTCATAGAGTCATAAATAACATTTTCTTGCAAAAAAAAATAAGGTGCACCCTTTTTTCCCCTTGCAGAAATAGACATCTTGAGAAAGAAAGCAAGCCTGTTTTTAAAATATGGATTTGTTTGGAACACCTGAGAGTGTGAAGACTTGAGGGGGATCAGATTTCAATTGTTCCTGTTTTAAACCTGGCCAGGTACCCCCTCATTTCATAGCCTGCAGCTCTGCAGCAAGCCCTGACTCCCTTATTAAGATCTTAATTACAGATGCAGCTTAGTTCATTGCTGAAGGGGAAGAATTTCATTTCTCTGAACTCTGTCTGCTTTTTGGTGTGGTAGGTGTAGTCATGATGAGATCATTTCTGGTTTGTTTTCTTTTCCTGGAGGAATTTTTTTTCTGAGGGGGAGGAGAATGTTTAAGACAGTTTCATGAGCTCATCAGAATACAAGTCATAATAACTGTGCTCTGATTTTATAGAGATCCTTTCTTGTGAAGAGATCAGAGCACTTAACGTATATAATTTCATGAATCCTGATAATATTTCTATGAAGAACATATTTATTAGCCCTGTTTTACAGATGAGGAAACAGAGGCACCAAAGGTGGGGATTTCATTTTTGTTGTTTTGCAATCAGAGGACTGAAGCTAGATTCTTCTAATTCACTCTTGTGGCCCTTTCTCCATTCAGGGGTTCTCAGTCTCAGCATAGCTGTCATGTAGATCCAGGTAATTCTTTGGTGTGGGACCATCCTATGCATTGCCAGATGATCAGTGCATCCCGGGCCTCTACCCACTAGATGCCAGTAACACACATGTACTATGACAACCAAAAAATGTCTCCAACTATTACCAAATGTCCCCTGGTGGACAAACCCCGCCCCCCAACTTGAAAATTACTGTTCTAATCTCTCCTACTTCCTTCTGTTTAAAATTAATTATCTTACTGGTTTTTTGTGATGAAAGCCTAAAACTACCTCCAAGAAAGTTTTTGCCACAATTTTATCATGACTGAGGCTGAGCTTAATTAACAGGTCTTAACCAAAAAGTACCTTCCTCTTCCAGGATTATTCCCAGTTTGTTCATGTGAATACCAAAAATACTAAGAAGTATAAGAGCTCCCTCAAGTAAAACCCTGAAACCATCTCTAAAGCTCCTAATTCTAGACACACTCCTGTGATTCTAGCACTTTGGGAAGCTGAGGAAGGAGGATAGTAAGTTCAAGTCCCACCTGGGTAACTTAGCAAGACCCTGTGTCAAACCGAAAAATGAAAAGGAAGGATATAATCTAGTGCAAAGGCCCTGAGTTCAATCCCAGTACTGCAAAAATAAATGAACAAATAAAGCTACAGATTCTCCAAGAGCCTTTTCTGGCTTCTCTCTCCACACATACACCTAATCTTGGAACATGCATCTAGAACTACACCATTAAGAAAGCTGTTTTATTCTCATAAACTGGTGTAGATCATGTACATGTAAGAGCTCGTCTACACACCCAGGCATTAAACAATTCCTTTGAGGATGGCTTCTGTTCCATTTGCTCCTGCCATTTTTCCTTTGCCTGCAGAGAAGCTACAATTTCTAAAAGTTTATCCTTCAGGCAGCTCCGCAGCAGCAATGCACACCTCCCAGTTGAGAGTGTGGATCTACAGGTGAAGTAGATAATGGCAGTCAGGGACCAAACTCAGATCAGATGTCATCTAAAACTGTCCAAGCAAGGGGCAAGTTCCCCCAGTTTCATCAGCTGGCTTCTGGCCAGGAGACACACAAGGCTTGTGGGTCACAGTGTGGGTTTGGTGTGGGCCGCACACCTTGGTGCAGGCAGGGAAGATAAATGGGAATGTAAAACTAGAAAATCATTTCCTTTTTTCAAGTGCTTTATTGGATGCTATAACTTGTGCATTTTGACTTTTGAGAAAGGATATCGTTTTTGGAAATATACCATAGTAGATTGCATTGGAGTCAGATGCTTCTTTATAACTTAATTCTCGTTTCTCTTCCCCAAGTACCTGGCTCTGTCTAGACAGGCAGATAGATATGATCGGTGCCAGCATTGTAATGCTGGATGAAGTCCAGATGGCTTATCGTTAATAAAACCTATCTTTTGCGTGAGTGGGTGTCAGTCCTTTATCATTATATGGCGCCTGTCAGATTTATCTAGGGACAGAACCCTGAAAAGAGTTTGTTTTTGATCTTCTGCCAATATTCTGTACTGAAAGCTATCAAAACCAGGCAACCTGGGATAAATGCTTATAAATTCCAAGGCTTAATAGCAACAACGATAAATTCTAAGATGCAGAAGATTCTCAGGAAGGGCATCCTGGTGATGGAGAGTGTTGATAAAGAGGAGAACCAGATGCTATCTCTGACTCTGCTGTTAATCTAATCAAAGACCCCTGGAGGGATAAAACAAAAAGACTGGCCTAGAATGGTCCCTTCTTATTTTAAAATACTATTCTAGTCAGTTCTGGTCAAGCCATGGGTGACTTCTGGTTCTAATACTCATAGTAACTTAGATACTTTTCTGCCTTATTTAGGACCCTTAGAAAATGCTTCAGTAAAACAGTAAATCTCAAAGACCACAGATAAGTGGAAAATTAGACTGTTTTACACACACACACACACACACACACACATATGATTTATGACTATTAGACTTGTGAGAGGAAGTTAACTTATTTTCCTTGAATATTGTCAGCAGTGAAATTTATTTTCTATCATGATTAGCTGTGAAGCTGCAGACATACACACACACTCACCTATTTATCCATTTGCGACATTTCTTACACAAAGCAAAGATTTGCTCTAGGCTTTGGTTTCATGGCAAACAAATCTCAGCATATGAGTGCCTCTGTCCTCTGTCAACCTGAAATCAAAAGAGTAAGTGGCAGTCATTCAAATGAAGGGAAGGAGAGGAGCCCAACATCTGCAGAAACACTTCTTAATCTCACAGCCCTGCTGCTCTTATTGAGCTTAAGTTTTTTGTTTTTTGTTTTTTTTTGTACCGGGGATTGAACTCCGGTCCTTGCGCTTGCAAGGCAGGCGGCAGAACCACTGAGCTAAATCCCCGGCCCTGAGTTTAAGTTTACAAAGCTTGAAGAACCGGGCTGGGGAGTGGTTCCACTGCCTGGCTCAAAAGCACAAGGACCCAAGTTTGATCCCTGGTACCAAAAAACAAACAAACAAGAACCTAAGAAAATTCAAGGGTGGGGGGCAAATTGAATAACACGAAGATTTAGAGAGAATCCACAATATTCATGTAAGCATTGTGGCCATCATTAGGGTTTAAAAAAAGCAGCTTCCAGAAAAGAAGAATTATTGGCTGAAATGCCAGGTGCAAGAGGAGTCTTTCATAGTGAAGGTTGAACATGATTGCCCAGGGGTTAGAAGTCATGAGAAGCAGGACTTCGTGGGACCCGTTCCTGTTGTCTCAGTGGGCTAATTCGGATCACCCAGTGGAAAGTGTATCAAGGTGCAGTCAACACCTATTATTCAGAAAATACTCAAATCAGACCTAACTTCTAATTCCTGCTCTTGAAAGTTTCATGTCTGCTATTTAGCAATATACCCAAGGGAAAAACAACTTACGAGAAGGAAAGGTTTATTTTGGCTCACAGTTTCAGAGGTTTCAGTCCATGGTTGGCTGGGCCCCATTGCTTTTAGGCCTACTAAAAACTTCACTAGAAACATTGTAGTGAAAGGAGGAGGCAGAGCAAAGCTGCTCACTTCTTGGCAGCCAAGAAGGAAAACCAAAAGGAAAGAGCCGGAGGAAGAGAAAGGAAGGGACCAGGGGCAAGATATCCCCTTCAAAGGTACAGCCCGCAGTGTGGCCCGCTTCCTCCACAGGGGCCCTGCCCCCTAAAAGCCCATTCAGCTGTGAGCTCATCCCTGGAGGTCCCGAATCCACACGATCCAGCCACCACTCTAGGGCCTACGTCTGAGCACAGCTGCATGGATCAAGGCCCTCAAAACATGAAGGCCCTTTGCGGGGGGCACTTCATGTTTAAACCACAACAGAACCCAGTTCAAAAAACTGAATATCCCAGATATTCAGACACAGACCTACGTATAAGCCAAGTGTCCCAAGAAGCAAAATCCTGACACCTGTAGACATCCCCTGTCGTCTGGCAATGGCTCTCTCCTTCTTTGGCCCCCTGTATCTGAAGGCAGTAAAACGGCAAAAGAGGGAGGTAACTGAAGGGTTTGAGGGAGGGTTCTCAGAGCAAAGCTGATTTCTGATTTCCTTTAGAACGCACAAAAGCCTTTCTTTTTCTCCCCCAGCCTGCCCCAGGGCTGACCTCGAAGCTGTTCATCCCTCCAGGGCTTCCTTTAGGACTGATTTGCTTGACAATGGCCATTTCCTTTAGCGAGTCTGTTTCTCAGGGTCTGTTTTCTGTGCCTGTGTGCACGGGCGCGCGCGGGCAAAGGAATCTACCAGAGCCCAGGGCTAATGTTCTGGGGGTTGGGTACAAGGAAAGTCTTGTCCTCAAGTATGGAGCAGCCCTGCGGCCTTGGCAGGAAGGATCTCCTGTATAAATATAGAATGAAGTAAAAATAATAAGAGGAAGCCGAGCCATTGATGATGCGATCCGTCTTAGTGAGTGACACACCAGCCATTGTGTCTCATTTCTCTTCAAAGAACAGCATAAATGGTCATGGAAACTACACGTCACACCTCTCTCGATTGGGAAAAGCAGATAATTTCCCTGGCAGTAGGAGTAAGAAGCTTTCTTGACATTTTGATAGCAGTGGAAAAAAAGAAAAGGTGGGGAGGCATTAGAGGCAGGTGGAGGGGGAGAAGCTGCCACGTACCCTGTTTCTGGACTGGCCCTTCTGGCCCATTTTCCGTCTTCGCACTCCTTGGGCATCACTTGGAAACCAGGAATAGCAGAACCGCAGCAGTGTCCCGGCAGTGTATGAATGGTACTCTGTTGCCTACCTCCAGATGCGGATTGCCACACTAAAGAGAGAAAGCCCTTTAGAGAGGCCATTGTGTTTCGCCTCACTGGGATGGTCAGTTCCTCTTGGCCTTCGTGTTTGCTCAGTAGTTACAAACACTGGGTTCAGGGCGGTCAGGCCCCCATCTGCGTCATTACCCTGTTTAAACAGGGAGGGGCAGGGCTTTCCTTCTGCTGTCTCCCATACTCTGCCTGTCAAGCTTGAGTGACTTGGACACACCATTTATCTTTCTGCACAGGTCATCTACCTTCCATACTCCCATCTGAAATCTTGAATTAAATGTCTTGCCAAATTCTCTAGAAAGAGTTTCAACCTCCCTGCAGAGAACCAGGAAATCAGAGGCCAGAATCCGTTTCAACTTAGCAGACATGGGATGAGTGTGTATTTTGTTTTAGACACTGGGCTAAAGTTCTGGGAAGTGGAGAAGGAATGAGACAGCATCCCTGAATTTAAGGAGTTTCACAACCTTGAATGGGGCAAACCAAGCCATACTGCACAGAAAGGGAAACAATCAGATAGATTCTGGACGTAATTATTGTGGTTATATAGAAGATAGATTTTTAATGGGAAGGTTAAATTCAAGAGAACCAGGTGGGAAACAATTTCTATGCTGGGGAGGGGGGTGCAAAAAGTGGCTGAGGAGGGAGCAGTAAGGGGGCATGCAGAGCCTGCTCACAGGTTTCAAGTTGTGGAAAGACTCAGCAAACCTCCGGCTCCCGCCTGGGGCGGCTGCATGCTGTGTTAACGAAGTCAAGCAGGCAGGCTAGAAGTTGTTTGCATATGACTAAAGATCTGAACTGAAAGGCCGTTAGTTAGATGCCCTTTAGTTAGACAACTGGAGAAGGGGCTGTGGATTTAGATGTGCTGTGTCCGGATGCCCTTGCAGAGATGAGATTTTGTTTAGAGAGCAAGGGTGCAGATAGGTGCAAAGGAGAGATTCCTTGGAGGCACAGTGGAAGTGGTGTGTGATGCAGAAGGGAGATGCAGGGTCAAGAGAAGAGGGAGAGCCAGGGAGTGGTATTGTGAAAGCCAAAGGAAGAGTTTTTAGAAAGCTTGGAGCCGGGATCCATGCTAGACGGGGTTAATGATCCTAAATACCAAAATCCAACCCCGAGTAGAGCAGCAGCTTTTATAGCCTGTGTCTTTGACTTTACAAAACGCCACTCTAATGCTGAGCTTAAAGGTAAGAGGCCTGGCCATTCATCCCAGTCCTCAGGCTTTCTTGCAAGGTGAGTTGGCAACTCATTAACTTCTTGAGCCTCCCTTTTCTTATTGGTGAAGTTAGAGTCGGACTTAATTGTTTCAGGTTCCTTCCAGCTTTCAGGTCCTGTGCCCTACCCCAACCGGTCTGCCCTAGCTGCCTCTAACTGCCAGTCTCTGGAGGCTCCTCTCCAGGTGGGTATAGGATTACATAGCTCTCTTATCTCCCTTGATGTGTTTCTGTGTTAACCTTTCCTCCCCTAGAGATAAATATCCTAGGGGCTGGGAGGTTGAGAAATAGTAGACCTTGAATGGACAAACTGCCTCTCTGGGGTTTTTCTAAGATAGTCAGATAATCGGCTTCTGACTTTGTGGCCTCAAGGAGTCCCGCCTTTGCTCTAATGAGGAGCATCCTTCTTTTCCTCCTGCTGGAAGAATTAACTCTTGATCTGGCCCCTCAGGAGTTAGCGCACTCCTGAATGAGATCTGTTCTGTTCCAGGTGAAGTGAATTTGTATTTCCTGTTCCCACTGAGCTCTTGACCCAACACCAAGTATGTTCAGAGGCTGAGCTCCTTCTTCGTGACATTTCCTGCCTTCCAATGTATTGTATGCTGCCGGGATTTATCCATAATTTATTAAGTAACATCCTCGACCCCATCTTCATTCATACTATTCTTTTGTCTCAGAAAGTCTCTTGAATGCAACCTGTGCTTTCATTATTGTTGTTTGTAGGGACGGATACACATAATAGCATCCTTAGAATACCACAACCCTTGACTGAGAAGCAAGAGGAGGCCGAGGCAGTGGAAAGCTTGGAGCCCAGGGGCCATCAGGCAAAGGAAATCAGATAAATGAGAGCTGGTCAGAGCCTGCTAAGTCTCAGGCAATGTTGAAGCACTTTGCTTAAGTTAACACACTTAAACCTCCAGCAAACTCTCGAGACGGTCTCGAGAAGGCTATGGTTCTGTATAGGAGGGTGGCTCAGTGTAGAAACTGCTTCTCTGTAGGCTGCACTACAGAGGTTACAGGGCGCCAAGGCTGAGGATGGCCATCCACGCTTGAATCTGTGTCTGGCTGGTGCCATGGTCCCCACAGTCAGCAGCCACGCCAGGCTGTCTTTCTGCATACGGGTCTCTGGGCAGCAGTGACCACAGGGAAGTCGAGTGAGGGGTCGGGAGAACTCCCCTGCAGTGCCCACCGTGGCACAGAGCAGTCACACCAGGGGCAGCTCCTGAGGCTCCTGTAGACACAGGGTGTGCAGCCTCCCCGGTGGGGGAGGTTACTGGGACAGGAGACAAAGAGCCTCCAGAAGGACTCCCAGGGATTTCTATCTGCCTCTAATCAAGCCCAGTCTGGCACTCTGCTCGGTGCCTGTGGTGTCAGCGGAGTTGGAAGTGACCCAACTCCAAATACCTCCCCTGATTTCTGCTGATTGGGTCTGTAGCCCTTTGCCTGTCCACTGTTTTCTGTTTCTCTTCTTTCCTTTCTCTGTAGCCAAGATAATTGCACAGCAGTCACCCTCAGCTCCCATACGACTGGCCCTGACGCTGACTTCCGATTTCATCTAGGGGCTTCCTTACCAGCCAGCCCCAATTACTGTGAATGTCCCCAGGAGAAAGGGATAGAGACCAGAGTGGCCAGTGCCCTCTCAGCTGTCCAGTCTCAGTACAACCAGGGTGAAAGCATTTCCCTGAGATCATTTTGATACAAAGGACCAGAGCCTTGTCCTCTGTACCTCTATGACTTTTCTTTTTAAATTACAGAACACCCACAAATGAAAGAGAAACAGGACCCTTTAGGATCATGACACATCCTGAAATGGTTCCATCAATGGATAGGGTCTTACCGGATTGTATCTTTTTGAATGTGAACTTTTTCATTGTTAGAAGGAACCCAGGGCTTCCTAGAATATAGCTACTAAGTAAGACTTTCACCTGAAACGCAAAGTCCTCAGTTTCCTTTTAGCTTCCCTTACAGTTCACCTGTTAGGTACAGAATTCCAGGTTCTCATCACCCCTGAGGATTTCAGTCCTCTTCTGGGAGATCTAAGCTTCCCAGGGCTGGCATTTGTGACCCTATCGCTCTTCCTTATGTTAAATAGCTGCCCTGACTGAAAGGATCCTGGTGAACAGCAATGGAATCGGACTCCTTCCCAACCCTGACCACACACCCAGCCACTCCATAGCAGAGAACACCCCACAGCACTACTCCTGCGCCTACAGGCAGAGCACAGAGCCAACAGTTATTGTGTGTCTGTTTTAAAGAAATGAAAAACATGAGGCTGAAAGATCAAGCCCACATTTCAAGAGAAGAAAACAGGGGGCCAAATTCCAAACAAAAACAGCCCGAAATTCCACAAATACATTATGGTGTGTAATAAAGTCACAAGCGTGCTCCAGCCAATCAGCAGTTCTTTCTTCCATAAGTGACCCCACTGCAATGCCATTAAGTGCATCCAGACATTTTAACGAAGCACCAGAGAGATCACTTCATTTTCTGAGTGCCTGCGATGAATTTACAATGTTGCCTGACTTCTCCATGCACTAGGAAGGGGGCAGGCGTGCGGGAATGGCTGCCCGTGTGCTGGGAAACATTCCTAACGCCAAGAAATGAGATCTGCAGAGCCTTTGAAAGCCTTCCAGGAATGTCAGCACGTACTGCCTGCCCACTCTGCTGAATGCCTACTTTGGCTGTCTGCTTAGTACTGAATGTGCCAGACAGGCCTTCATACAAAGACGGAGAGTGTTTTAGGCCCATGAAAGGGGGAGGCAGAGCCTTTCCGATGTGAATGGCGAGATTCAAAAAGTAGGCTATAAAGTGGCAGAATGAGGAAGGGTCCTCAGCAGAGGTTTGAGCAAAAGACCAAATGAGAAAGAGCTGGCATCTGCCTCTGGCTCCCCACTGTCCAATCTGGAGACACCAGCTGCTTTCGCACTATGTCCACGCTTGGTCATCACGCCCCGTCTATACGCCTTGCTTGTCGATTCCCCATATCAGGGGGCCTCTTGATTACCTGCAAATAAGATTCTGTAAGCCCTGCCAAGGCACATATAAGTGTACTTTTGTTTGCATTTCAACACTGAATATAAATGCCATTTGTAGTGTGTTATTTGGGATTTCCTTTGAGTCTTTTTACCTCCAATGTATGAAATAAATTGAGAAATGCCCACTGTGGTCCATCTGAATAGCTTGGAATATTTTTTTCCCCTTAAGCTCACTTTTTAAAAGGAAAAAAAAAATGTTTTGCATAGTGAACCATTCGCTAACTCTTTAGCAGCTACTCATAATTCCTTGGCACAGTGTCAACCACTAAAGGAAAGAACTCTTGTGGTGTTTTGAGGTTTTCCGAGGAGGCAGTCTGATGTCATTGGTGGCAGATACAGCATGTATGTATCTGTCTTTTGTCTGCACCATCTGTTTTTCTCCTTATAGGCTATTGTTCAGATTTCTCTTCACTTTTTCCAGGAAGTGATCCTCTCCCTGAGAGTGTGGGCTCTAGGTGTTAAAGGGACTGAGCTAATAGTCTAACACTGTTTCCCTCTGTTATTTCTTCCTAGAATCTTATGGCAAGGGCCTTATATGACAATGTTCCAGAATGTGCTGAGGAGCTGGCCTTTCGCAAGGGAGACATCCTGACTGTCATAGAGCAGAATACTGGGGGACTAGAAGGATGGTGGCTGTGCTCCCTACACGGTCGGCAAGGCATTGTCCCTGGCAACAGGGTGAAGCTTCTGATTGGTCCCATGCAGGAGACCCCCTCCAATCACGACCACCCTACTTCTGGACCCATGCACCAGACCTTTGGCCAACAGAAGCTCTACCAAGTGCCAAACTCACAGGCAGCATCTCGTGACACCATCTACCAAGTGCCACCTTCCTACCAGAATCAGGGAATTTACCAAGTACCCACTGGTCATGCTGCCCAAGAACAACAAGATGTATATCAAGTGCCACCATCACAGAGAACCACTGGGGGCACCAATGGTTCCCACTTAAGTAAAAAGGTAAGTGACTAACTGGAATTCTGTTTCTACTTATTTTTCTCTCCCACTGCATTTGGAATAATAAAAATGTTCCCATAATAGTACTGTAAACTGCCAAAATGTAAATATGCCAAATGTCCTAACCCAGGCATCATTTTGTATCATTTTGGCCTTCATCAGCCAACAAAACTTTCTTGAACACGTACCAAGTCCTATTTGCTGTAGCTAAAGTTCCTGTGTCATTCTGGACCCTACTGGGTCATAAAATTATTTCTGTCCCTCTTTGTGATACATCTGTTTCTAGACCTGCATTCTGTGCTAGAAGAGTTTCCAGTCTTTTTTATTTCTTCCTTGAGTGGTACAGGGCACTCAGTCTTATACAAGCCAGTGATGCAACAAGGATCCCCATTGGCCAAAAGCTGAATCATGACCCCATTGACATGCTTGGACAAAGAGCCGACCAAAAGTAGAGGGAAACAGAAGCTGAGAGTAGGTCATGCCCACAAACTCATTCCTTAAGCTGGAAGTTTAACTTACCTAAAACACTTAGTAAGGGATTTGAAATGATTCTTATAGTAGTACCCAAAGGAGGGGGTGAAAATAGTGGAGCTTGGATATTTAGGAAGATAGCAAATTTTTTAAAAAAAAGAAAAACAAGAAAAAGGTGGTGTGTTAGTCAGCTTTTCATCACTATAACCAAATACCCAAGGCAGTTAATTTTATAAAGAGAAAAGGTTTATTAAACTCCTACGTGTTTTCACTATTCATGGGCATGGCACTGGCATTGGCTCAGTTCTGAAGCTCTCCCAGCTTTAAGTCACATCATGGTGGAAATGTAGGTGTGTGAAAGGGCTTATATCACGAAACAGGAAATCAGAGAAAGAGGGTGGGTTCCACAGTCCTTTCTGAAGACATGCACCCAAGGACCTGGCTCCTCCCATCAGGCCCCACCCCCCCAGAGCATCCCTCTGGAACCCAAGGCTCTCATCACAGTAGAGTCTTAGGGGACACTCAGACCACACCCAAACTGTAGCAGGTAGGGCGGTCATATCCATAGTCTTTATAATCCCCACTACCATAATAATTTAAGATAAATAGAAATGTGTTAATGAAAGCATGAATGTTGAGCATCTAGTATATTATTGTGGCTTGTGATACAGTGATGAGTGAAAAGAGTGGTCAGAGCCTTCACAGTGCTCACATTAAAATACAATACTGTCAGGTGGATGTACATGCAGTGAAGAAAATAATAATAGCAGTGGATCCATGGGGCCAATAGCCAAAACCAAGGTGATGCTTTTGCACACATTACAAAGGTTTTTTTCCTGTAATTTACTAGCAAATTCCAGTGGGTCCTTCAAGGTTTGTTACTAAGAATGGCCTGATTTACTAGAATAAGAAAACAGCTCCAAATTATAACAAGAAGGATGGAGTTTGATAACCAGAAAAAGCTTGTTGGCTCTCAGAACACTAAATGTAGATGTGCCTTGCCTAAGAAAATCTAATACAAAGTCTGAAATTACAAACCCATATAAATTAGGGAATATCTATTTCCATGATACCAGAATGTACTGTTGAAAAGGGGGGGGGTAGAGATTTTTTTGTTAGATTCCTTTCAATTACAAAACCATGAATGCATTTTCTAATTACCTTTTATACAAAAAAATATGCTGTTAAACAAAACACTTCTCCAGGGCACATAATCTGAGTATATCCAACAGGAGGAATTCTTCAGGAACTGATGAATAGCTCTCCAGCCTGCATTTCCCAGGGTAGCAGTGGGTGGCTGGAGGCCACAGACTGAGCCCTGAGCTTTCGAAGTCCTTCCTACCCCAGAGATGCAGATGCAAAGGGAAAGCCAAACCTGGCCTCTATCTCCAGAGGGTAGGAGAACAGTTGCAAGGTGTACCTATAAATAAATAACTTCTCTCATTCTTAGTCTTGGTTGCTTGCACCTTAAAAATAGCTCTCCCTCCCTGGGCTGAGCTGGTATGAGGCAGACAGGGAAGGCCAGAACAGGAAATGCTTGGCTGAAAGGTGTTGAGCCTAAACTTTCGTCACAGTTTATTTTGGCAGGAAGGTGACATGTTTTCCTTTTGAGACTCAACCTTTGCAGATCCAAGTCTGAGAAGTCTGAAACTTCAGACTTCTCCCCATGTGTGTGCTGTAACTGCGCTATGGACTTTCTCCTGGGCTCCCACCCAGTCCAAGGGCAGAAACTTTAACTGGCCTTCCCTTGGGTTGATGTCCGAGGGCCGGGTTGCTGGGGTGACTATAGAGGACTCACACTGCACTCCGTGTGTTGTTAAGTCGATGCTGAGGGGAACACTTTGTGCCTAGCAAAGGTGGGCCAGTGCTGTAGGAGCCGCCCACCTTCCAGAACGGACTCCGAGGGGACACTGGCAGAGTGCAAGCATGGGTGGCGTCTGGGGCAGGGGCACGGGGCAGCTGGGGTCTGGGTGGCATCGTGGTCATGATGGAGGTGCCGAAGGGTGGTCCTGGCTCCTACCCTGCCAAATACAAGCGCTCTTCGTGCTGCCCTGAACTCCCCTTGAAAGCATCTATGAGCCCAGGGTCCCTAGGCTTCGTAAGCTCCATCCACTGTTCCCTGGAGCAGGGGGTCACACTCCCACTCCCTCCTTTTCTTTTTCTTCCTCCTCCTCCTCCTCCTGTCCTTTCTTTTCCTTTTTTGGGGGGGGGTGTACCGGGGAATTGAACTCAGGCCCTTGCGCTTGTGGTGGAACCACTGAGCTAAGTCCCCAGCCCCCTCTTTTCCTTCTCCTTCTTCCTCTTCCATTTTTCTTTCCTCTCCTCCTCTTCCCCTTTCCTGCTTGCCTTCACTTCCTCCTTGCATTCCTTTTTTTCTCCCTTATCTCCTTCCCTTTATCTCTCCCTTCCTTCTTTCTTTTTCCTTCCTTCCTTTTTTTCTTTCTTTCCTAGTAGAAATGATTTAGCTGCAAGAGGTGATTTTAACCTCCCAGGTAACAGTTACTGCTTTGAAAACTCCTGCCATCTTCCTTGCATAGGGACGGTGCCACTGCCAGAGGCCAAGGCCCCAGGCGATATCTCAGGCAGTGATATGCATGATATTGTTTTTGTTTTGTTTTGCTTTGTTTTTGAGTTTACTTGTAGCAGTTTTATTGAGTTGGCAAGTAAAGCAATTTGCTTCTTTTCTCTTTCAATTATTTTTCCTTTCTCACTTGCTCATTTTCTGTTCTAATTTCTCATCTGTAAAATGGGGGTAAACCTGAAACTAGATGTTCCTTGTGGTTTAAGCTATTGTCCTCAAAAGCTATTCCACAAGAAAATGAGGAGGCCGGGGAACCTTGTTCTGAATCACTGAAGTGTAGGTTTAGAATTTTAATGAACACAGAGTCACTCAGAGAGGTAGAGGAGTTCAGTACAGACCCCCGGGCCCTTCCCTCAGATCCATTCTCAAGCAGCAGGTCTGAGTGAGAACCCAGGAATCTGCATTTAATCGGGCTCCTTTCGTGGTTCAGTGGGAGGTGGCCCAAGATTACACTGATAAATACTGTAAGAGGAGGACCATGAAGGCGACTGGAAGTGTTCCAATCTGATTGTGATTCGGGACTTTCCGTAGTTCAAAATTCCCTCAGTGTTGCTGCAGACTGTGGGCTTCTGAAGTTTTATTCACTGCAGTTTTTTTCTACCAATGAATCATTTAAGTAAAAAAAAAAAAAAAATCAGTGAATTCTGTTGAGCGTCATTTCAGCCTTGCTTTCTGGGAAACTTAGCCCCGCCCACGCTGCCGGCATCCACACTGCCTGACAGACACCTCGCTTCTGAATCAGCGCTGAGAGCGGGAACCCTCGATGAAGCAGGGAGACCTCCTGGCTCTTGAGACAGCCTGGGCCCCCCGGGGTCTGCCTGGCTCCTCGCTCTGGGTCTTCGTAGCCTCTCTCACCTTTGTAAAAAGGGGGGAACCATGTTTCCCGCCCAGGGCTGTTCGGAAAATGAAATGGAACGATACATAGAAAACACCTGCCACGGTGCCTAGTAGCGTGGAGGCTTAAACCCGAGCTGCCCTCCTCGTTTGGCTTTCCTTTCTCGGGGTTTATTTTGCCCTGCCTCAGCCTTGCTCATGTTACTTATTTTACACCAAACATGCGCACACTGCATTGCTGCCAGCACTTATGCTCGGCCTTTGAGCCTGTAGCGCTCTCTTTGCTCCGCAAGAATTCAGTGGAGGGTGGAAAAGATCTCTCTTGAGTTATCTGGAAACCATCCACACTGACACCTTTACTTAATCTCATTGGTCTTTTTCAGTCTGGGTTTTCTGAGCAGGGCCATTTTCTCTATTAGGCACTGTAGGCAGAATGCCCAGGGCCTGCGAGAATGAGAGTTGAATTAAAAAAAGTAAAAGAAACTTCTGGCTTCAAAGTATGACATGCAAAAACTGCAAAGTAGAAATTAACAAACATTTAGACCAAAGTCTAGGAAACAGCATTACAGCACTTCATTAATTGTGCTATTTAGGGCTATGACTATTCCATTACATTTGAAAACAATTTGTAAGTAAGATTTTTCTCACTTTGTAAAGATTCCTAAATATGCATCTCAATTGCCAAGAACTCACAGGCAATTCTAAATTAAATGAGTTACTCACAGTCAAATCATTCGAAAGGCTGTATTATAAAGGAAAAAAAAAAAAGAACGGAAAAAAGTAGTCAATTTTTTTAAAGCAAAAAATTCTACTTATGATGGGAGCTTGGTTCAGAATGGCGCCTCCAAATGCCCAAAAGTCAAAGGTTCAAAATAGCCTCGTTTCTTGGTTTCGAAGACCAGTACAACAGCAGCTTGAGTGCACTGTCCTTGTACTCAGTCTACACAGAATTATGTGTTTCTCTTGTGTTCTTTGGGCCTGTTGGCTTTTTTTTGGAGACAAGCCTCGCTATGCAGTTCAGGCTGGCCTTAAAACTCACAGCAATCCTCCTGCCTCAGCCTCCCAAGTGCTGGGATTCCAGGCACGTGGCACCATGCCAGCCAGGCCTGTTGGTGGAATTAGATTGGCCTTGCCTCCTTCTAAGGATCGGTAAATTGTAAGCTCCAGCCGGAGCTGTGACTCTTCTTTTGCATAGGCCGATCACACAGCTGAGTCTGGGCACAGAGATGCTGAATGAATGGACAGTAGAGAAGCCAGAAGCCAGTAAAGGTGACTTTGAAGTTCACCACTGAAAGGTTGTTGGGGTCTTATCACCCACCAGCCGTCACACTGTTCTGATCCACCAGCCAGGTCCTTACCCCGGGCTGTGCCAGATGCAGAGAAATACAGCCGTTTCCTACCAGCAGGGCCTTTCAGAAGTCACCACCCATTCTCTGTAACCTGACTCTGTGCAGTAAGTACGCACCTGAAGCGAAGTCTGAGTGATGAGAGGCTGGGCTGGTCCGAGGGCCTTACTCTCGGTACATTTTGCCCCAAATAGCTGCAAGATTAAGTTACCTCTTTTATAGTCACCTAGAGAGAAAATCTAGATTCTTCTGCTGAGCCTCAGAGTTTCCTTTTCACATGCTATGGGTGACCTAGAATGTTTTATCCCCTCTAATCTGCCTTGAGCTCCTACTCATCCTTTAAAACCCATTGTAGCATTCCTGACCTCTGTGAAGCTTTCTCTCTGTATTTTCATTCTTGTGGCACAGGGGTGGAATCCAGCACCTCCAGCATGCTAAGCAAGCAGTCTACCACTGAGCTCCACCCCCAGCCCAGAGCTTTCTCTTTGCAGCCCAGAAGTTTCTACCTCCTCTCTGGTCCTAAAATATGTTGTACACTTCATTGGCCTCGAGGGAGCTCCTGCCGCATGAGAGATTCAGAGGCCTGCCCTCATGATGTGTGTGCTGGTTGAGGCTGGGCAGGTACTGCTCAAGGTAGCAGTCAGAAAACTCAAGTACGTTAAGCGTAACCAAGACCCATGATGTCATCTTTAAGGAGCATTTCCTGCCTTGCAGTATAGTATTCAGCTGCGTGTTGGCAGGAAATGATTCAAAGGTTTTAGCCAGATCTTCTGGACTCATTCCTGAAAGGTAATATAAGAACCAAGAATACCTTAGTTACAATGTCTGTACCTTCTTAGACACTGAGTCATCCCAAATTATACACAGATGCGCACACCACTCACACATACACAAACAGAGACACCCATACCCACTGGCTAAGGAACCAGGACTTCCCTGATTAGAATTTGAGGCATTGTGAAATCTGGTTGCCGAGAGCAACATGCAGATACCGGCCAACTAACTGCTATATATATTAAGCAGCGTGATTTTTCTACTCACAAGTAAAAAATAGATTTAGAGGAAATGAAAGCTCCCAGAGAAGATAAACTCTGACTTCATCTCACTTTCTTTTGTTCCCTGCCTGTACTGTACACACACACACACACACACACACACACACACACACACACAGCTCAAAACATACTTCCAAGGCAAAAGCCACCTTCAGTTTATCCACATATAAATTCAATAAAGTACAAATATATTTCAGGATCGTGCATTTCTATATAAAGATAAACCTAATTTAAATAAATTGGGTTTTCCTCACTATGTGCTTTGTGGGGCTTATGAAGAAAACTGAAATTTCATTTAAAATTTCCTCCCTTGAGAGTCAAGATGCATTTGAAATCTTACACAGAGCCAGAGGTCCCTGTGCACCGAAGGGCAGGACTTACTGAGCTCACCCTGCAAATGAAAAGCTCTCTCCCCAGAGGAGTCACCGTGCCAGTGGATTGAGCAAGTGGTCACACCTCCCAGAATGAACAAAGGTCCTTTATGTTTGGTCAGTGCCACGGCCTTCAAACTCAGTTGCACTTTGTCATAAAACTCACTGATAACGCATCTTTCAAAGAGTGCGTTAGCAACTTCTGACAAACCTACACCAAGGCAACCTGCAGTAATCTTCCTTTCTCCATGACTTCATGCTGAGTGACTGTGCTTACCAGAGGGAGTAGCAGGTGGGAGGCTCAGGCTAGTGTGAAGTACAGCTAAGTGGGTAGCGCTCTCTTTGTGAGGGAGAGAAAAGAAGAAACTTGCTTATTTTACTCAGTAATAACATTGAGATAAAATATTGGTTGAATGCATCTTTGAAAACAGATTGCACAAAATTCAGAACAAAGAATGTCAAAAAATCAGAAGCACTCGGTTCCAAAGAGCTGACCTCTAAACCTAGCTGTCAAGATAGCGCCTGGAGAGGTGTCTGAGCCTGTGTGAGAGGTACAGGTGTGACAGGCACAGAACAGTGGGTCTGCTTTAATTTAAAAGTCAGATGAGGCTCAACATTTGGGGAGACCCAAGGCGTCCACTCTTGAGAGAGACGCCACGCCACACTCCTTTTGTGACACAAAGAAGCCTTTAGCAATGCCCTAATTACATTTGATTTATAGGAATAATTTTTATATTTGACTTTCTTCCTTTCTCAGTACTGGGGATCTAACCAAGGGGCACTTTACCACTGAGCTACCACAGTAGCCTTTTATTTTTTATTTGACACAGGGGCTAACCAGGCTGGCCTTGAACTTGTGACCCTCCTGCTTCAGCCTCTGCTCTGAGGATTATAGGCATGTGCCACAGCACCTGCATAATATTTGGTTTTCTTAAGTGTGGCATGATTAAACCAGCCATTTCTTAGAATAGCTTTTGTTCACAATTTTACTGGCAATTGACTGTGTGACCTTTGGCAGTGCTAAGTTATTCATTGTTTCCACTTCATTCTGCAAGATCACTTTAGATCTAGAGTAGAGGGGTGACCTTAAAATGCCTCCCAGCCTTTTCTCCATGCTGGGGATATTATGTGCATGATCTCATTTGACCCTCACAAGGTACAGAGGAAGCATCTGAGAAGCAAGTTAACCTGCTGAAGTTAACCTTCTGCCTCTAGCTAGAGCCACATTGGTACTGGAGCCCACACCTGTCTAACCCCAACACTAGTGATTTCTACACCCTAGCTCATGGCTGATGCTGCCAAGCCCTAAGAGGGCTCACTGAGACATGCGCAATCCAGCTCCCCAGAGTCTGGGCCTCTTAAAAGCATCCCGTTGGCCAGAAGAATGAGTCACTGCAGAAGGTGCCCACCTGAGATCCAGGGAGTAGCCAAAATGCTGAAGGAGTTGGAGTTAAGAAATACGGGACTTCTGGCCATGCACCTCTGGGGAGTCAGCTTCAGGCCAGGCTGGTCCAGAAGTCCTGAGTAGGTCATCTGGGGAGTGTGGAGACTGGGGTACCACTGAGAACATTGCTACGTTAGCTTCCTCTGCTGTGTGGAAATACCATCTTTCAAATGCCTTCAAATTGCTCCAAATGGATGACTTCATTAAATCAGATGTAGTTCAATCCCCCAGAATGGATTGGCTGGTGGAGCAGTGACCCCCAAAACATAAGATGCCCAGCTTTCAAGTTGTGCTTCTCATGTAGGGAAGTAACTTTTCTTTGGAAGTATTTACTTGTAACATCTAAAAAGTAGTGAGTTTCTTCTAGTAAATGTCTAACGTGTGATGGTAGTGTAGGTGACAGGACACAGAGGAAGGATCCTCGGCAGCGGGGCCAGCTAACCTGAGTCCCTGCTCAGCTCTCCTGCTAACAGGCTGAGCAGCCTCCCAGTGCTTTGTAACCTCCTTGCACTTTAGGTCTCTCTGCTGTGAAATGGCAAAGGGAAGCTGGATTCTCCCTAACAGGCTTTGCTAGCCAGATATTCTACTGATTCTTTCCTAGTCTGGTCCTGTACCCAGAAAACTTGCAGAGAGCACCTCAGGAAGGACTCTTCCCTGCTCTGCTGTCAAGGGCTAAGAAAGCACTTACCCTGGAGCTCAGTGCTTCTGCCATTTCCCTGTCTAATCTCCTGGCTCGGACAGAGGCCCTTTGTGGGACTGCTGTCTCCAGGCACGACAGCCGCCTTCAGAGCTGGCACTGTCTCCTGTCAGCCACTGCATCTTTTCTCCCAACTAAGCTGTGAGAAATCTTCTGTTTGGGAGGAAACCATACCAATCAGCCTTTGGGTCCCCAGATTCTCGTCTCTTAGCTCTTTTCCACAGTGCTGTGATCTGTAGGGCATCTTCTTCAAATCCATTTCAGAATCTAGATTTAGTGCACATTGAATTTACTTGGACATCAAAAGACCCCAAACGCTTATGCTTTTCTCGTTTTCATCAAAAGGAACATTGCAGTCCCCTGGAATATAAAAAATGGCTTTTCTGTACCCAGCCGTCAGGGGCTGAATTCAGCTCTGCCCTTCCTGAGAAAAACTTCAGCCCCTTGAGGGACCCAGATGTCATTTCCCATCACGTTCTTTCACATTCAGTGCCTCTTGCTGCTCTTTGGGTCTTGGTCACTCCATAACTAAATATTGCTTCAGCACTCGCTACACAAAGAGCCTCCTGAAAGCAGTGGGGATCACACAAGGGGCTCCACAATCAGGTCACTGTTTGCACGGACCGGTTGCCTGCACAATGCTGTGTCAAAGGAAGGTGACTCAAGAGCCCTGTCCCCCTTCTGAGCTTTCACTTGTGACTTTTTCTTCATCTAGGGAAAGAGGCTGGCTATGATCTCGCTCGACGTGGCTCGAAAAGGCTTAATGCTAGCATAAAATCGGGCATCAAAATGTCTTTGAAAGAAAGTAAATCACCTCTCAAAACTAGACAGGTTAAAAGAACACTCCATGAGCACAGAGAAGCACTGCGAAGGGTTAGCCCTGGAGGTGGCTCGGGAGGGCGTATTTTTTAGGCCAGAGTCAGTTTTCATTATATTGTTGCTATGCAAGTAAATAAATGAGCTCACTTCTACACCCAAGCTGGGCAGAAGGAATTTATAGAGAATTAATAAACCCAGGGTAGGCAACATGTGGCTTTTCCTCCACTCATAGAAAAGCAAGTAGTCATGTTGGATTTTAAACAGACAAACCTCTGTAACTTTGCAGTTTCTGACCCCAGTCCTAATGGGTGGGCAATCTTTTCCTAGGATTTTCTTTAAAGGGAAGGGGTCAACTAGTTCATTTAAGACAAAGAGGTTGTTATAAATACTGCGGTGATCTGTTAATACTTTTTAAGGGCATTTAAGTGAAATAAGTTCTTTCTAATAAGCACTTTGGAAAATCTTTCTTGTTAATGCATAAAACCCAGAGAAATATTATGAATAAATCCAAGAGCTGGGGATAGGGTGTACAGATAGGCTGGAAGCAGTCTAATTTTATTTTCTATGTATGCCAAGAAAAAGCAAATAGATGACTGCTAATCCGTGAAGCACACTTGTGGATTCAGACAGCCTCAGGTCCTTTAATGGCAGGATTACAAATGGGTGCTGTCACCGGCATGGTACAGGGGCACTTTTTAACTTCTCACCAATTACCCAGTGTATTTCCTGAGCACCACCTGGGCTGCTGGTGTCTCCCAGGTCCTAGGGTGGTCACCAGAGCCCCGTGACACACATTCCTGCTCTGCCCAGGCTGTGGGTGAGCTCCGCTGCTCAGCCATCAGGAGGACAAAGGACTGCAGCCTGGGCCATCGCAGTTGCTGCTTGGGATACTGCAGACTTGGACACAGAGAATCACAGGTCCCAGAGCTGAGCTACAAAACAGAACAGTTACAAAAGTTTTGATTGTCACTGTTATAATTTTGGTGTGTCATCATTCTTTGGAAGAAAGCCCTTTTGAGGATTCTCTATTGTTTTTAAAAATTTTGTTAAAGCTATAAAAAAAGTTTGTGATTTTTTTTTGTCATTTCTATAAACACAAAGATAGATGAATGGATGAATCAGAATTCTGAATAGAAATATAACATGAGAACATGACCAGTGCTTGTGTCCTTCCATACCCTGAGTGTTTCTCATCCTCTCTACCCAGCTCTTCTTTTTGAGGAGTAGAGGTTTTTGTCCTCTTTTTTAAGCATATACATTTAAAGTAACATATAATAATTGTACATATTTATGGATGTGGTGTGGTATTTCAGTACTTATATACAATGTGTATTTATCGTATCAGGGTAATTGGCACATCCATCCATCAGTGTGAACATTTATCACTTCTTCATGTTGGGAACATTTGAAATCCTCCCTGCTAGCCATTTTGAAAAATATAATTCCTTATCATCAGCCATAGTTCTCCTACTGTGCTATATAGAACATTAAAATTATTCTTCCCATCCAACTGCACCCCGGATACCATTAACCATCCTCTCTCCACCTCTGCCACTCCTGCTTCCCAGCCTCGGGTAACCTCTGGTATTCAGCTCCACTTGTATGAGACCAGCATTTTCCATTGCTTTGTCTTCCTTTCTCATGGCTGCTGGCAGCATGTGCAGAGAAGGGGCAAAACAGAAGAGTGTTGGAGAGAGGAGAGGCTGTGATAAGTGGATGCACCCTTGCATCAGAAGGAAGCAGTGAAACATGGCAGACCTGGGCATTCTTGAGGCAGGAGCATCTATCTTTGTGGCTGGCAGAAGGCTGCCCCCTTCCTGTTTCCCTCAGTGCTCCATTAAGCTGGCAGCGAGCACCTGAGAAGCTGAAGTCTCCTAACCTCATGACCTGGGTGCCTGCTGCCCTGCCACAGTCCCCGCACCCAGCCAGGTCTGTTACCAGGGTCTGGGGTGCTATGCTTTCCCCAGGGATCCTTTCCAAGTCTTGCTGTCCTAAAGGAAGAATTGGGCAAGAAACCTCTAAAAAGGTAGTGAGGTTTTACATTTATTAAAGGTAGAGAAAGAAGTTCTGCAGAGTGAGTGTTGGCCAATTGAATGTAGGAAAAGAAGTACACTCTGCAGAGTGCAGAGTGACATACTGAAAGGACTTATTGGCCATGAGGTTAATGGCAGCTGTCTTTTGTATCCTCCATTTTTACGTCAGGTCTGGGCTCTCCTATCAAAAACCTCCTTGATATTATGCCAGAAGAACTGAAGGTAGCCCTTCTCTGATTGGTACCAGGAGCAGGGCTTGGCGCATGTCCTGGTTTCTGTGACTGACAGGTCATGCCCACTTGCCCTCTCAGCTCGCCACGCCTTGACCTCCTACCTCAGCTCTGCGCTGGTGAGGTAAAGTGGCTACCCCAGGAAAGATCCACCTAAGGGAACTTGCTGAGACCTAAGCAGAAATTGTTTTGAGAAAAAGAGCTTTGCTTCCACACATTCCAAAGTGATGGGTGGGCCGGGGATTTAGCTCAGTGGTTCGGCAACCTGCCTCGAAAGCACAAGGTACCGAATTCGATCCCCAGTACCAAAAAAGAAAAGGAAGAAGCCAAAGTGATGGGTGCATGACCCTGCTTCTTGGAGAGACCCTCTTACATACAGCAGCTTGTGGCCTTCCACTGAAAAGGCTTCATCTGATGAGAATTCCACTACTGGGTCCTGAGCTTGGGGCCTCACCATTTTTCTCTTAGATAATTGTCCTCATCCCTCAGTTATATAAAAGCACATTTTCCCTGGGGTTTCCCATTGGAGAGTCTTGCACTGCAGTGGTAATAATGGCAATGCTAGTGTGATCAGCATAAAATAACAATCCAAGTAAATCTACTGATGGTTATCAAGGACTAAAGTTTCCTGTTATTTATTGCTTTGATTCAAAAATTCCCAGTGTCTCGCAGACCTCACTTTAACACTTTGTGGATTTGCGGAGGTCCGTTTCTATCTAATTTAAATTGACAGTGATTAAATTTTTGTTTTCTACCATGGTTTCATCATGAAACATTATGAAAGCAAACAGCCTTGAGATCTGTGAGTATTAAGACCCAGACAACTTTCTTATCCTATCAGAAATCAAGCAAGAATTGACTTGTCTCCTATATTCCTCATTCTCTTTGATTATGCATTGGACATTGTCATCTTTAAAATTCTGTAGAAATAATAAGAGGTTCTGTATCCTCAGAGAGGAGTTTGTTTCCTTCCATCAGCCTCACAGGCACACATAAACCTAATTTCATGCTTGTAGATTTTGTGGACAAGCCTGGCAACTTAAAGCCTGGCAACTTAAAGCCTGGCCACAGCCTATGCAAGGGTGGGTTTGCTTCCATGGAATCTTTACTTTAGGATGCAGCCATTCCCTTGGTGATTCGTGAAGTCCAGGGCACCACTAAACCCAAAGAAGCTATAAAAACCCCACAGCATAAAGTTTCAGACACCTATTTCAGATCAGCTGATATTCCTAGAGGAAAGCAGAATTCCTTACTTCTCTTCCAAATTTTGAGCTAGTAATTCTTTACTATCCTTTAACTCTGGTGCTATTAAAAAGATCATTCAGTGGGCTGGGGATTTAGCTCATTGGTTCCACTGCCTGCCTCGCAAGCGCAAAGACCTGAGTTCGATCTCCGGTACAAAACAAAAAACAAAAAAAAGATCATTCAAGCAGGGTGCTGTAATCTCAGCACACTGGAATCCTGAGGGAGAAGCATTGCAAGTTTGAGCTCAGCTTGATCAACTTAGTGAAAAACCAAGTCCTGTCTCAAAATAAAAAAAAGGGTTGGAGATGTAGCTCAATTCAAAGGTCCTGGGTTCAATCCTTAGTATCTACCACCAAAAAAAAAAAATCTTCTCTTTCTTCTCTTCATTTCTTAAGCTGCCTTCAGTAGAGTGTTAATCTGAATTACCTAGCCCATCATTTCTG
Source organism: Heterocephalus glaber (assembly GCF_000247695.1). The sequence goes on from NW_004624756.1 coordinate 14,834,838, forward strand.
GAAGAAAAAATTCAGAGGTAAACTCTGTAAGACCCAGGTGACAATTGCAATAGCTGTAGCTGAGGTTTAGAGGTTGACTCTGTATCAGGAATTTTAAGTACTGACCTCATTTAATGCTCAAATAGCCCAGGAAGTATTATCATTGCTATTTTATTAATGAGAAAAGAGGCTTAGAGTGAGTAAGTACCTCAGTCTTGTTCTCACAGGTATTAAGGGGTAGAGTTGGGATCTGGATCCAGCCCTGCCTGAAGCCAGCTTATGTTGTCAACCACTCCCATCTCCAAACCTCAATCCTCCAGTGAGCCAAAGACTGCTGGTCCTGTGGCCTCTAGCATGCAGCTTCTTGTGATACTAGGTTGTCACATGTCCTCAGAACTAAAGCAAGCATGATGCTTATTCCTTTAAGTTGCATTTTCCTTCTGGAGTCAAGGTAGAAAGCAGGGTTTGTTTCATTTCTTTTGTCCCAAACACTCTCCCATGTTTCTGGCATGTGGCTGAGAAGAAGCCAGATGTTCATTACACATGCATGCATGCCCGACTGGTGAAAGGGAACCACCCCAAGTTCACCCTTAGCCTCTGGTTTCACCCAGCTGCCAGTGCCTTCTATGGCTTCTGATTTCTCATCCTCCCCTAGCATTCAATCCCAGCACTCTGGGAGATGAAGGCAGGCAGATCCTCAAATTTGAGTCCAGCCTGGGCCATGTAGTGACTTAGCAACACCCTGTCTCAAAATAAACATTAAAAAGGCTGGGGATGTAGCCCAGTACAAAGGCCCTAAGTTCAGTGTCCAGCACCAGGGAAAAAAAAAGAGAGGGAGGCCTTGAGTTCTCCTCCGCTTTATGAATGTTTTCAGTGAACGCATTTATCTAGATCTACTCCACTGAAGACATAGTGGCAAGCCCTGCTTTTTCTGTCTTCATGAATACAATGGTCTGTGACATCAACGTGCTGAGACAAAAGAGGAGATGCTCTGACACAGTGAAAGCAGGCGTGACCAGCAGCTTCTGAGGTGTGTGGATGACATCCTGAGGGAGTGACAAGAGGGAGAATTTCCCTGTGTCGGGGAAAGTCTTCCCGTGAGAGAGGCATTCAGCTTGGCCTTGAAAACAGAATGATTTGGATATGAGGAGAGGAAGAAGAGCATCTTAGACAAAGGCGGAGAGGTGCGGCGGGCACGCAGGCTTGGAGGAAAGAGGGAGTTGTGGGTCTCTCTGAGGAATGGAGCTGCCCTCAGTGTGTTAGACAGGAGCACCAAAATATCTAGATGAACAGCAAGGCGAAGCCTGGCAGCCCTCGGGGTCAAAGATGTGTTTAATTTGGCCAAGACACTGTTTTAAAAAGTTGAGCCAATTTGGAAAACCAGGAGATTTCACATAAAAATCCAGATTAGTGGCTTCTCCTGAAAATGGGAAAGATCTGACAACACAGAGAGCATTTCTTCAGGGCAGCAGTTGGCCACCTCAGTCAGTAGATGTGAGCTATCTCCCCAGTACAGAAGCACAGCTGTGTGGCCCTCACAATGTACCCAATGTACCTGGGTACAGCCCCTTGCACTGCTGCAGGTATCAGCCCAGGCAAAGGTGGAAACGTCAGTGAAGACCCCTAAGGCCTCTGTCCCAGCCCACTTGGTCCCACATATGTTGGTTCTCAGTCTGTCCTCGCTCCCTGCCTGCCACTATCCGGATTTACCCTCTCTTTAGACCCGTAAGTTTAAGTGTGCATAGCTCTCAAAATTCTGAGACAAAAGTAAAATCATTAGCCCAGGGATTTATCTTAATGTCTGGCAAGCGCAAGGTTCTGAGTTTGATTTCTGGTACCAGAAAAAAAAAAAAGTAAAATCGCCCCTCTGCGCTCTCTGGGGATTTGTTCCAGGACTCCTAAGGGTACCAATATCCATGGATGCTCAGGTCCCTTATATAAGATTGTGCAGTATTTGCATAGAACCTACACACGTACTCCTGTAAACTTTAAATCATGTCTAGATGACTTACAATACCTCTGGCTATGTAAATAGTTGCTATGCTGTCTTGTCTGAGGAATGATGAAATGACAAGGAAAAACTCTATGTTCAGTACAGATGCCGCTTTCCCCCTGTATTTTCCACCTGAGGTCAGGTGTGGGTAGGCACGGAACCTGCAGACAAGGGGCTGGCTGTCTGAGACATCTTTGCCAACAGCTCCTGGAGCCGAGATCTGAGGCTGCAAATGTGCTGAATCAAACATGATTACATTCTGGGTTGGGGCAGCTGAGGTTGTTTTCTTGTTTTTATGTAAACAGATTAGAGAACTAAGGAAACCTCAACCTTTGGTCTTTTGATCCTGTCTTGCCAGGGCCTAACCTTGGAGATTTATTCGATGAACTTGTCCTTTCCTAAATGCTCAGCACATGTATGGAAATACCACACAGAACCCCATTGATTGATTAATTAATTAATATGGCTTAATTTTTAAACAGGAAAGCAAAAACAAACACAAGTGCTTACAGCCTACCCTTTTTCATTGGATTTTTTGCTTTTGTTTTCTCTGGGGTGCTTTTTTTTTCTGTTTTTAAGACAGGGTCTCACTATGGAGCTCAGGCTGGCCCGGACCTCCCAGGGATCCTCCTGCCTCAGCCCCCACCGCACTGCTGGGATTACAGGCTTGAGCCACCACACCTAGCAACAGTCTGCCCCTCTTCTCTGCTTCATAGCTCTTACCCAAGTCTGTGCCTTGGGACTCTCCCGTTAGTTGACGAGACTGCTGTACTAACATCTGAGCGAGGCTGGATTCCTCATTGGGATAGGGCCCGAAAAGCCACATCTGAAAGTGCAACGTCCCAATAGCGATGGAGGGTCACAGGGTCCCCAGGTCCTCGGCATTTAGTCTCTTCCAGCAACATTAATGAATTAAAAGCTCCGTTTGGCAATTCCTAAGGCTAAGTCCTCGTAACTATAAATACATATATAGAATGAAAGGAATGCAGGAAAGAAAAACAAATGGAGGAAAAGGAAATGAAAAACCTGACTTGATTTCATTGAGAAAATCGGTTTGCAAATGCCCTTTGCATAGCGATTCCTTCCATGCGTCTCCTTAGAAACGCCCGGGAGACTTCTTTCCAAGCGCGGCCCTCGCCAGCCCTCCGTGTGCTCCAGGCTGAGGCTCTGTGGCTCTTGGGGTGGAGTGAGGGGACTGCAGAGAGTTTCTGTGTGCTCTGTGGAGCAGGAAGACCAGGCCCTAATGAACCGCAGAACTGGAGACTCTAAGGTACAGCTCGGTCAGCACTTTCCTCTGCGGAGAGAACACGCAGTTGGCATGAAGGCCACCCAGGCAAGAGGTCAAGGGAGAGCATGTCCAAGAGATCTGGCTCCCCAATCTTGCGGATGTCACCACGCAGATCACTAAATACCCTGGACGAGTCCAGCCAGATGGAAAACGCTGGTCCCGCTGAAATGCCACTTGCGGACCAATGTGAGTTTGATTGTGCCGTCCGTCAGGAATGCTGGAGTCAGGGGAGGTTGTATTTTGTTGGCTTTTTCCCCCTGCGGTTTTCACCATCTGTTTCTTTGAATGTATAAACAAGGAAAATGACTGGTTTGGAATGCGAAGTTTTTAAAAACCAGATGACCACAGGCAGCCTCTAAATGAGAAAGAGCAAGTTGGGGTTCTGTGACATTTGTCAGGAAGTGAAATGTTAAATACGAAAAGCACGAATGCGTGGACACAAACAGAGTGTCCACGAGGCAAGGAGCAGCTTGGGGTCAGGTCCAGGTCCCAAGGTCAGGTCCTGTATTTCCACCTCACCTGATGCCGCTTTCAGACACCAGACACCAGCAACCACCCCGATCTCCTCCCTCCCCTTTTTCAATGAAGGGTACAGTTAGGCTGGCCTTCAGCACAGCCAGCCTGGCTCTCAATTAGCATTACTCCAAAGTTGGCAACCTTGGAAAGAATCCATGCCTAGAAACGAACGTTTAGGCTGAAGAAAAGCTGTGTTGTGAGCAGGTTCCATTATGAAGCCCAAACAGAGTTATAAATAGAGGAGTCGATGAGATAGACTAGGAGAAGCTCTTCACGTCTCTTCTGGACAATAGGGAATGTGGGGAAAAAAAGGGAAAAAGAAAAGCTTATGAGGGCATTAGTTGCACCGTGTGTTTTGCTTTAGCAGAGGGCATCTGCTTTACAGCAGTGGCTCCACCCAATAAACCTTAAAGCAGTAGGCTGTGGAGAGACTTGATGGAAATGCTGAGTGCATACTAATCTCTTTTACCTTCACTGCAAGAAATAATCAGCTGTGAACACCAGGGATTTTAAACAGGCATTTTAGAGCCCCCAGGGAGAAGGGCATTGGTGCATTTGGCTGTGTTCCACCCATCCGGCACAAGACAGAAGCGGAGCATTTTTCACATAGTTTTGTAGGCAGCTTGACGCCAGAGTGTTCACATTAGGGAAAGGATAAAAGATGAGGCTTTCTTAGGGAACAACTGACTCTTCTTAATTTGCAATGTGTGTTCTCAAAGACGTCGTGGGCAGTTCATGAAGTGGACACTGCTGGTGACTCTGGGGGTGGTAGGAAAGCAGAAACAAGACCCTAGCAATTTAAAAGCCCTGGGAGGAGGATTTTAAATACATTTCAAAATGAATTAAGTTCAAAGAATGTCTCTGCCCTTGCTTAGGGTACCAATGCTGTATGTAGAAAATAGGAGGAAAATAGGAAAAATAGGAGCCCAAAGGGTGAAACTTATTTCATTGGCATCAGCTTAGATGCCAGAGCCACAGTGAGTGCGTTTGACTTCTGACATCCCCGGATGCAGGAACTGTAGGGGATGTTTGCTTCCCCGGTGCAAATGGGGAAATGATGGGAGAGCAGAAGTCAAGAGACTGGAGTTGTGTTCCTGCGGCTCCTTGAATCAGTGCAGTCTGCTCTCTGTATCTCAGGATCGAAGCTGAGGGCTCAACCAACCACACGTCAAAATGTGTGGAAAACATTTGCCTCCATATTGAACGTGGACAGGCTTTTTTCTGTCATTATTCCCTATCAGTAGGCTATAATAACTATTGACACAGCCTTTACATTGGATAGTATAAGTAACCTAGGGATGATTAAGTATGCCAGGAGTCAGGTGTTGGTTCTATACAAATGCTACACCATCATCTACAAGGGACTTGAGCGTCCATAGATTTTGGTATCTGAGGAGGGTCCTGGAGCCCATCTTGCATGGATACTGAGGGACAACTGTTTCATTTGTTTCTTAAATTGAAAGCTTCCTGAAGCTTCTAAGGACAGCGCTACTGAGCACTGGCTTTGTAGAAGTATTCTAGTGACCTATGGAATTTTAATTATAATTATCATAATGTCAGATGAAGAGGCCTACTAGAGAAGGTATGAGAGGCATTTTAAGTGGCCAAACTGTTGGCTTATTTACTTTACAAAGTTTCAGAGGCTTTTTTTAATCCAGTATGCCTTTGGCCTCTCTGGAGAGGATCATCTAGGAATTTCATAATTTAAACACAAAGTATAGCTTGGGAACTGACACTCTAGCTGTTGAACTTTGAGATGATTTTGTGACCGTGAAGAAGAGCAATAAGGGTATTTCAAGGATTTGCTTCATACTGGGATCCAAGAGGGATTTAAAAGTTTAACCTAGTGTTTTCTTGTTGTCTTCCTTTTCTCTTTTTCTGCTTTTTCCGGTTTTTCTTCCCGTCTTCAGTCTCTCCCTCCCCTCCTTCTTTCCTTTTTGGTACCAGGGATTGAACTCGGGACCTTGGGCTTTCGAGGCAGGCTCCAGAACCACTGAGCTAAATCCTTGGCCCCCCTCCTTCCTTCTTAAGGGAGAGAGATGAGAAACAAATGCCCAGTTAGGAGGTCAGAAGAGTCACTGAGGAGTCAGGCTTTTATTTTACACCTGTTTTCACCCACAGGTGATCACCCCTGTGAGGACAGGCCATGGCTACGTGTACGAGTACCCATCCAGATACCAGAAGGATGTCTATGATATCCCTCCTTCCCACACCACTCAAGGGGTAGGTACAGGGCCAGGGTCCCCAGGGGAGGGAGCTCTTGGTGCAGCATTCCTTGAATTATAGAGGAAAGGAAGTTCACAAATTATGCATATTTCATATGAGGCTTTGTTTAGGTCATCAATCCAGGGGCCATTTTAGCCAATTTTTTAAAATTATATTTGCTGGATTTACCTTATCAGGAAATCCTAGTGTTTTATCTGAGGAAGCTCTTGTTGCTTTATCAGTTTATCATTTTATTTCCGGAAGTATAAAATTTAAGTTACAATGTACAGAATAGACAGGGTAGATATTCTACTTAATGTCATTTTTATATTCAATCTAAGTCAAAGAACATAAAGCTTATTTTTTTAAAAATTCCATCCATCCCTTCTGGCATGGAATGCTGCCAAAGATCAAGCCTGTACATAACCTGGTAAATAAATGCAGATGTTTCCACTGTGGGTAACAAAAGTGTTTCTCTTCAGGTATATGACATCCCTCCCTCATCTGTGAAAGGCCCTGCGTTTTCAGCTCCAGTAGGAGAGATAAAAGCTCAAGGAGTGTATGACATCCCTCCCACTAAAGGGGTAAGTATGCTACTGAGAGCAGCCTCAAAAGGAGTGTTTGGGGCGGAGGGGGGGGTTCATTTGGAATAAAACAAGAAGAGCAAACCGAAAGCGGAAAAACTAGTCAGTGAAAGAAGGAAGGAAAGGGCAGAGGAAGAGAAAGGAAGGAAGGGAAAGGAAGAATTTTAGGGATTCCAATTTTAGAGGCTCCCCTTAAAAGAAGGGAAGTCAAGAAGGAGAGCCAATTGGAAGGGAAGATAATTAGCTCAGCCTGGCGAGTTCTACTACTTCTCGTCTCTATGGAGGGTTGTAGACTTACTCGGTCCACGTGTAAGAGTTAGCTCATTTGACTCACTCTGTTTCCTTTTGGGTAATCACTGGAAGTAAAGCTATCTCCTTTTACAGATAAGGGGACGTGTCTCAGAACACTTATGTGACTTATTTGGCTTCACGTGGTTGGTGATGACCAGGGAGACTGGGGAGAGACCTCAGGGGTCCTGACCCTCGCCCCAGCATATTAAGGCATCATCACCCAGGAGGTGGTTAGGGACATGGGACTGGGACCCAGGGGCAAGCAGCACAGCCAGGTGGGCTCCACACCCACATCAGCACTGAGACCACACTAAGGCTGCCCTTGTCCTGGATAGAGAGAGAAGCCCTGTGGCACCCTGGGTCGGAGGGAGGAGCAAGGAGAGGAGCTGCAAATGGGCCGAGGATCCTGGGCTGCATTCGGTGGGCTCCTGAGAGCCAACTGCACAAGTAAGAGTTTTGCTTTTTGTTTATTTTTCAGGTCTATGCCATCCCTCCTTCTGCTTGCCGAGACGAAGCAGGGCTTAGGGAAAAGGAATATGATTTCCCCCCTCCCATGAAACAAGCTGGAAGGGCCGACATCAGACCCGAGGGGGTTTATGACATCCCACCCAGCAGCGCCAAGCTGGGGGGCAAGGACCTGCACATGAAGTACAGCTGTGACGGGCTGGGGGCTGCTGAGCCAGTGGCACGAAGGCACCAGAGCCTTTCCCTGCACCACCCGTCCCCGCCAGTGGGACAGCCAGTGGGCCCTCAGAATGATGCCTACGATGTCCCCCGAGGAGTTCAGTTTCTGGAGTCACCAGCAGAAGCCAGTGAGAAAGTGAACCCTGAAGAAAGAGATGGCGTTTATGATGTCCCTCTGCACAACCCCCCAGATATGAAAGGCTCTCGGGACGTGGTGGATGGCATCAACCGTTTGTCCTTCTCCAGTACAGGGAGCACCAGGAGTAACATGTCCACGTCATCTACCTCCTCAAAGGAGTCCTCACTGTCAGCCTCCCCGGCTCAGGACAAAAGGCTCTTCCTGGATCCAGACTCTGCCATCGAGAGGCTCCATCGGCTCCAGCAGGCCCTGGAGATGGGTGTGTGCAGCCTGATGGCACTGGTGACCACGGACTGGCGGTGCTACAGCTATATGGAAAGGCACATCAACGAGATCCGCGCGGCTGTGGACAAGGTGGAGCTGTTACTGCGGGAGTACGTCCACTTTGCCAAGGGCGCTGTAGCGAATGCCTCTTGCCTCCCAGAACTCGTGCTGCACAACAAAATGAAGAGGGAGCTCCAGAGAGTGGAAGACTCCCACCAGATCCTAAGCCAAACCAGCCATGCCTTAGATGAATGCAGCTGGTCTCTGAATATCCTGGCCATCAACAAACCCCAAAACAAATGTGATGATCTGGACCGGTTTGTGATGGTGGCCAAGACAGTGCCTGACGATGCCAAGCAACTGACCACCACCATCCACACCAATGCAGAGACCCTCTTCAGACTGGGTCCTGGCACTTTGCATCTAAAGAATGGGCCCGAGAGCATCATGAACTCAACGGAGTGTCCACACGCTGGCTCCCAGGTGCAGCTGCTGCGTCCTGGGGACTGCAAGGCCCAGACCCACAATAAGCCAATGCCCCCCACCATGGGCAAGGACCAGCCACCTGACTGTAGCAGCAGCAATGGCTCTGAGAGGAGCTGGATGGATGACTATGATTATGTCCACCTCCAGGTAAAGAAATCAGACTCAGACTTCCTACACTCACATGCAAGGAGCTCGGAAGGCTGTTAGGCTGGAGAAGCATGATTAGTGTCGATCCAAGAGGTTTGCAAGTTGGAGGTGATACTGAACACTGAACTGAAAGCCTTGTGACCTTGGCTTAAGGCCATGCTATCATAGTCATTGTGTGGCCAGTGTATTAATTTCCCTGGGCCTTAATTTTCATTTACAAAATGAATGAGCTACTGGGTTGGATTAGATCCCACTGATATGCCTCCAGCAAGCAGGAGACTCACCAAGTAGGACTCACCTCTAATGACCGTATCAACTCCACTTCTATTTGCCTTTTATGATACAGCTCTGTGTGACAGTTTATTTGAAAGAAAGTTTTCATTGTTATGAAAAACAATTGAAAACCTCTATACCTGAAGAATTTCTAAGGTCCCCTCTAGGTCTGCAGTGTGTGTGTGTGTGTGTGTGTGTGTGTGTGTGTGTGTGTGTGTAATTACTTATAGAGACACTTGATCCCATCTCAGGCTTACTTAGAAGACCACTGGGCATTTTTCAGTTGGCTTAGAGCTTAATTTACATCCGGGCAATTGTGTTATCATAATCTGCCTTCTACATGTGGAATTTCCACCAAGTTCCAAGTTGACCTGGGACTCTGACAGCTTGCCCTTCCACTTTGAGGTTTTAAAGCACTCTACCAAGATTCATTATTTAGAATTTGGAGTGTATTCTTTTATTCTGCCATTCTTTTTGTTTGGCTGAGAGCCATGCATTAATCACATGGAAAACTGTTAAACTGCCAGCACCCCTGAGAGTGAGAGAGTAGAGCAGGGTCTGCTCAGCCACACCTGGTGCTGAGGAAGGGTAAGTTCACCCAGCCTAACATTGGGAAGTACTAACTTGCGGCACAGAGATAGAGGTGATTCAAAGAAACTAGAAATGCAATGTAGACCACAGTTTGAAAAATATTTGGAAGTTATGGGTTAACTAATACTTTCAGACAAAAGAACCATGAAAAATTGTACTTCTTAAGGGATCATAGGAAGCTCTGAAAATGGTAAGGTGGAGAGAGAGCACAGGACCCATGTGGAAAGGGCTTTAGCTTTTAGCCTTGGCTCCCACAGTGACACTGGACATCTGGCTGAGAACCCTGTTTTCCTTGTGGGATTCATAGGGTCTACTTGGGCATGCAGGAAGTGGCCAAGACTGAGGACAAGGAAAGAGTATGTATGCATTGTATGCATTTGACAGGGAAATTGTTAGCATAGGTGACTCACGGGGATGATGTAATGTGTTCTTTATGTTGAAAAATAATAGGGTAAAGAGGAGTTTGAGAGGCAACAGCAGGAGCTATTGGAAAAAGAGAATATCATCAAACAGAGCAAGATGCAGCTGGAACATCATCAGGTAAGCTCAGTTAGAACAAAAACTCTTTGGTGGTACAAAGGCTTCCAACTTAGTAGGGAAAGTGTAGCTTCAAAAGATTATGATTTGCACCCTGCAGCACACTGGCATAAATAAGCTCCAAGGCATGTAATAGAGTATAAGAACAAAGAGAAGGTTTATGGCCTTGCTAATCCAGCTGGATGTACCTGGATTATATCCAAATGACACTTTTTTTCAGGCTATGCCTGTTAATACATATTAGGACTATTTGGGTTAAAGCTTTTCATCTCAAGACACCAGACCCACTCAAGCTCACCCAAGCAAATGAGCTTCATACTGAGGCCATAGTAAAGGAATTCAAGAACAAAAAAATGAAACTATAGCCTACTTTGGAGAAAACTAGGAGTACATATTCTCTCCTTATGCTTCCTTTGCTTCTCCCCACCCTCGTCTCTTACTCTTGCTCTCTATTTATATCTGCCTTATTCTCCCATATTTTTGATATTTCCTCACCAACCCGCTCATCTGGCTCCCCATTAACTTCATAGGATCCGTGAAAGGTCACTCAAGGCCCTTCCTACGAAGACATTTTACCTCAGAGTCCTCAGCTGAAAACCCACTCCCTGCTGTGGTTCCTCAGATTCTCTCTCTCTCTCTCTCTCTCTCTCTCTCTGTCTCTCCCCCCATCTCACACACACACACACTTCTCCCTGTCTCTTGCCAGCAGTACAAGCCTGTTTCTTGGCTGTGTGTGGTTCAGTTTAAGGGGAGGGAGGGTAGGAAATTGTGTCTTTAAAATATAACATTTACTAAGGACTGTGGGCAGGATATGTTCATTCAAAAGTTGAGTATAAGCAGGGAAGATAATGAGTATTGCTAGAACAAGGGCATAAAAGTACAGGAAAAAGGATTGAAGATTTACGAGCCTTTTAAGATGAAATAAAATGGAATGGCATGTAACAGCATGAAATGGCCTGCTGTCTCTGGAAACTTGAGCTTTAATCCTTGCTTTCTGACCAACCAATTATGTCACCTTAGGCAAGTCATGTAACCTGCCCAAATTTCAGTTACTCCTCTAGAAAATGGAAAGTATCCCCCCATCTAATGAGGATACACTGATGCACATATTCACAAAAGATAAGCTATATGAAACATAATTCATTATGATGAAATATCTTAGAACGTCACCCTGGACCTGTTTGTGTTTGCATGGGCATTTGGCCAGGTAGGACAGTAAGGTTTTAGGGAACTTGCTGAAACCACAGTGAATCCTAAGAAGCAAGCAGATTTCATAGAAAAGTCAGGCTGGCTGTGCATTTCTCTCAGGAGAACCCAAGTGAGGTTCTTCCTGCTCAGACTCAGCCCTGCATCAGGCTAAGAGATTAACTGAGTCCGAAGATCAAATCACAGATAATGCTTACCTACAAAAGAGAGGTCTCTCCTGAGTCTTGGTAGAATAGCTACAAATTATTATAATTGCAGTTTAAATAATATTCCAGTTGGGGACAGTGAAGAGAGAAGCAAGAAAGCTAACACACATGACTCTGTATAGGTCCTTTCTTTTAACAGCTGGGGAGAGAGGCTAACCATTATGATGTACAATTAGCATTCAGATTTCCTTAGGTGAAAGCTTTTCTAAGAACAAATGTATCTGTATGCATTAGCCTTCCTGGGTACTGGGTAATAACATATCTACACATCTTGGAAGATAGAGTAGGAGAAACAGGAAATCATCATGAATTGTCATTTCGTCTAAGCATTTTGGAGAGTCATGGCTTTCTCTAAGAAGAAGCAAACTGTTGGTGATTTATTTGACTAAAAGATTACAACATTTGGCTTCCCTTGGTACTGTTCAGCATTGTAATAAACTATAGGGAACAGGGAAAGGGGGTGTTACCAGAACCCCTGCAGTGAGTCCTGGTCTCCTGTGAGCCATGACAGCACAAGGTAAATTAAAGAATAAAAGACAGGAAGGAAAAGAGACTTAGAGAGGAGGGTGGATTCTGGGCCTGATCAATGCTGCTCTGGGCAGCAAAGACGAAGGCACCCCGAGCTTGCCACTATTTATTCAGATTCATAGGGAGTAACAGATGACTCAGAGGGCAGTGATAATCCTACATTGACAAGGATCTTATAATGGAGGAAGTATCAGATGTCTCAGAGGGTGGTGGCAATCCTAGGACCATAAAGTTCTTATGCTGATAAGGATCTTAGGTCAATGAGAAGTTTATGTTGATTGGACCCTAAAATGAGCAAAGACTTTCTTACAACAGTAGGTGGGATGAGTTAAGCTGATAAGGAATTTGCCCCTCCCTAGTTGAAACCTTCTCTTACTACTACTGGGTTCTCAAGGAACCAGGATGTCTTCAACTGATGTCATCTTGCCCTTGAGCATCACAGCATCACAGGACCATTGAGGTCTCAGCTGTGACTGGAGGCAAAAATGGAGTTATGTTTCAGCATGTCATAGTCTGCCCACAGGCAAAAAGACTAGGCCTATTCATAATTTAATTGTAAAATGATTTTTCCCAAAAATTGTGTAGAATGGCTCCCAACAATAAACATTTACACAGTGCCAACACTGTTCTGAGCACTTTGTAAATATTAACTCATTTACTCTTCAGAAAGGTCTAGATGACAAGGCTGGGGTCTAAACCCTATGCTGCTTCCAGCCAGAAGGCAAAACAGACCAGAGGTATAATTATAAAAGGTCTGCATAGGGGGATTCCTGAGGGATCATCTTTCCCAACATCTGCATTGTGCAGTTTAGGAAGCAAGGTGGCTTAACCAAGGCCTGACACCCAATAAGCATCTGACACATATTAGGGATTAAACTCAGTGTCTTTTAACTCCATGCCCAGGTTCATTTCTGTTACAACACACTGCCTTGCTCTTCATTAAATCTACTTTTGTCTTCCTTTTAGCTGAGTCAGTTCCAGCTGTTAGAACAAGAAATTACAAAGCCTGTGGAGAATGATATCTCCAAGTGGAAGCCCTCTCAGAACCTCCCAACCACAAACAGCACCGTGGGTGCCCAGGACAGGCAGCTGCTCTGCTTCTACTATGACCAATGTGAGACCCACTTCATATCTCTCCTCAACGCCATCGACGCACTCTTCAGCTGTGTCAGCTCAGCCCAGCCTCCTCGGATCTTTGTGGCCCACAGCAAGTTTGTCATCCTCAGCGCACACAAACTGGTATTCATTGGAGACACACTGACAAGGCAGGTGGCTGCACAGGACATTCGCAACAAAGTCATGAACTCCAGCAATCAGCTCTGTGAACAGCTCAAGACTATAGTTATGGCGACCAAGATGGCCGCCCTCCATTACCCCAGCACCACCGCGCTGCAGGAGATGGTCCACCAGGTGACAGACCTGTCCAGGAACGCTCAGCTCTTCAAGCGCTCTTTGTTAGAGATGGCAACATTCTGAGAAGAAGAGGAGGAAGGGGGGACTGCATGAATGGCTTCTTAAGGAAAACTGGAAAAACTATCTGGTTTTTGTAAATGTTATGTATTTTTGTAGATATTTTATACGAAAATGAAATATTTTAACATTTTATGAGTTAGATAACTTTCAGAAATTCAGGGAGCTGTAGAGGGAAATCTTTTTCTTTTTCCCTGTGTGGTTCTTATGTATACATCTAAGTATCTAAGACATAAGCTTTACAGAAATTTGTCCGTGTGTGTGGATGACCGTGTGTTTGTGGGTTTTTGTAGATGTTTGTCTGATACATTCCATTTAAGAAACATGGATTAAGAAGCACCTTAGTAAGCACCTCCTAATGCTGCATTTTGGAGTTTTAAAAAAATTGATACTGTTTAGAAAATGTTTCAGCTGGTTGTAATATTGCTGTACCTGTAGTAGTGAAGACTGAGCCCGGCATACACCCATCTGAGAAAGACAGTATATTTACAAGTGTTCACCTCCCACATAGTGAAACATTGTATGCCTTATTCTTGTTTTAAGCCTCTTTCAACCTAGAACACATCATGGCAAACCACCCACTTCTGGTTGAAAAGCTCTCTTGGAGAGCAAGTTTCAGAAACTATGTTAACTGAGGCCCAGATAGTTTAGGTGCTGCCAACAGGAGACACACATGTACTTATCAAGAGACCATTTCTACAGTTGGGATTGGGCTATTTCAACACAGAGAGGTAGCCACAGTAAAGGGTAATAATTGTTTCCCTAGAGCTATTTAATCTTAGGCATTTGTGAGTGCTTCAGCCATCAGGTTTTCCAAAGGATGTTTTCAGAGTTGTAAAAAGAAATTATTTGTAGCAAGTATTCATGACAACACATCAGAGTGCGATTTCCACAAAAACAAGTGGAACAAACAAGTGTCTGCCAGTGGTAAGTGGAGGCCTTTCTGACTCTTCACATTTGGTTACATACTTCTGTCCCATTACCTGAGGGAAACTGGCCAGGTCCTTAGTCACTGACTTTCAGAGCCACCTGGCCGTATCCTGGTCTCTGCTTGGCCTTGCACCCTCCTTGAAGCTCGTATGGAGACCTGCTTCTCAGAGCAGCTGTAGAGGCTCCTTCTGATCTCACAGCTCCGTGTGGCTAGTGTCCTTGTGGCTAAGACCCACCTCCACCTCACAGCTAGTCCCAGCATTTGTCCCTCTCAGCTGCTGGTGTGCATCCAGCATCAGAGTCATCATGGGCAGATGAAATCCTTCCCATCTGGTAGGTAAACGTGTTCGATATTTCCAAGAAGCCACGTTTTCTGTAGTCTTTCAGACCACAGTATTCTAGTCTTTTTGGAAACATGTTTTTATTTGTAGTATATTCCTTGGCCAAATTAGCTTACTAATTTTGAACAACCAAATCATTGGACCAGGAAAGGATGTGAGAAAAATGCATGTCCTCTGGGTGATGTAAAGAAATAAGTGGAAATGGTAGAAGGTGCTTTTCAAATCAACTGCTATTATCATTCTCAAAGTTCTACACTACTAAAAGAAGATTGAAAAGTGTATTGTTATGTGACAAATAAATGCGTGTGGAGGAAGGGAATTGCTGAGCACCAATAACACTTGAAGACATTAAAAGTCTGCCCTTGTGGATGTCATTGCATGATATGTATATTTCTTAGGAGATAACAGACTTATTCTAAGCTATGTGGTGACATTTCACATCTTCAAAAGCAGAATGTTCAATCTGTATCACTTTATTTGCCATCTTGTATGTAGAGGCTATTTGTAAATCATTAAATTTTTAGATCTGTTTTTATAGTCACTGGGTTTTCTTTTCCATATTCTGTCTTTGTTGTATAATTATATATTGGCTTATTTTGGCACTCCTAATATAAAAAGTTACATTATGATCATTTTATCAGTGCTATAGATCTGAATTTTTCATTGATGTGCGTGCGTGTGTGTGTGTGTGTGTGTGTGAGACCTCAGTGTGCCTTTGGATTTGAAGAAAATTCTATAACCTGGGGACATTACAGAATTTAAATATCTGAGGCAAGACTTCTCTTTGTCAGAAATCTTATATATTTAATAATGGGTAGGATGATTTCTGGTTTTGTTACATGGATTTTACCATTCATGTAATTATAGAATCAAAAGGAACTGCTCTATTCATTCTGAAATAGGCATAAAGAGATAATTGAAAGCAAACTCTTACTTGAAGAAAAAAGATTCATAATTATGTAAATTATTACTTTTAATATCTGGCCCATTCTTTCAAGAATCCCACTGAGATTTATAGATAAAGTATTTGAATATATCTTGTGTAATTCTGCCTGCACATATAAGCATTAAATGATTTTTGACAAAAATCTCAAGGCGCTTCAGTGGGGAAATGATTGTGTGTGAAAAAAAATGGTGCTAGAGCAATTAGATCTCTATGGGGAAAAAAACGAGTACATTACATCCAATACAAAAAAAATTAAATAGATCATAGAGCTACATGTAAAACTTAAAAGCTCTAAAGCTTCTAAAAGAAAATATAGAAGTCTTTGTGATTTTAAATAGACAAAAGTTCTATAAATGGAGCACAAGAAAACAGCTCATAAATAAATTGTTAAATTGAAACTCATCAAAATTTTAAAATGTTACTCTTCTAAGGAGCTCTCATACACTGCTGATGATCGCTTCTCGGCCTTTTGGCTAAGATCAAGTGTATCATGCACTGCTGATGAGAATGTAAAATTGCACAAATGCTTTGGAAAACAGATTGGCAATTTCTTAAAAAACTAAATCTATGCCTATTACATGACCTACCTTCTAGGTATTTACCCAAGGGAAATAAAAGCCTACATTCATACAAAGACTCACATAAGAATATTTATTACAGCTCAGTAGCAAAAGCTAAAAACAGCCAAAGATGTATATAAATGGAAATATACCATTCAGATGGTGATGATGGATTTAAAGATGTTGCATGTTCAAACTCAAGTTGTATGCTTCAAATATGTGTAGTTTTTCTTCATCATTATCACTTTTTAAAGTAAATGGTCTAAATACTGCCATTAAAAGTCAGATTCTCAGACTGGAAGACAAGAGTAAAGCATATGTTATTTAAAAGATACCCAATTAAATGAAAATTCATATAAGTTTAAAGCAAAGTGCTAGAAATACATAGACAATGCACATTCTAATTATTAAAAAAAAAAAAAAGCTGAAGTGAGTCAGGCATGGTGGCAGATGCCTGTAATCCCAGCACTTCAAGAGGCTGAGGCGGGAGGATCACCATGAGTTTGTGGCCACCTTGGGCTATATGGTGAATTCAAATCCAGGCTGAACTACATGGTGAAAGCCTGTCTCAAATCCCCCTCCCAAAAAAGCTGAAGTAGCCATATAGACCACATTGAATTCAGAATAGGGGCAAAGAGGTGCACTACACAATTACACCATCAATTCATAAAGGAGACAAAGCATTCCTAAATGTACATGAATATAAGTCTAAAACTATATGGATCAAAAATGAACATAAATAACTGAAAGGAAAAATGGAAAATCTGTAATGACAGGTGGAGACTTCGATAGTTTCCCCCAGTAATTACTAAAACAAAAAAATTTTACAAATAAGCAATAATTGGCAAGAATAGAAGTCTCCTACATTGCTACTGGCAATATAAAATGATGCAAGCATTTCAGAAGTAGCCTTATAATCCAAATACTTTGTATATAACCTAGTAATTCCAACTGTAGATATTTACTCAAGGAAAATGAAAACATACATCTACATAAAAATCTAACTACTTTATTTACAATCAAACTAAAATGGAAAAAGTCCAAATGTCATCAACAAGTGAGTGGATACATAAATCCTGGTGTATCCATCCATACTATGGAAAACTATTCAGGAGTGGAGAAGTGTGAGCTAATGACACATGAAACAGACACGTAAGTCTGCCTCAGCAGCTATGCTGAGCAACAGCAGGCAGATAAAGAGTACATATGTTCTAGAAGACACAAATCTAGTTCATAGTGACAATTCCAATCCACGATTTCCAGAGGTCAGAGAAGGGGTTGAGGGTTTCCTGAGAAAGAGCACAAAGAACTTCATGTGATGGACGTGTTTAATACCAGTGCTGCCCAACACTGCAGAATCTTGGCAATGGTGGAAATGCCTTATACTTGCACTGTGCAGTAGGGTATACAATCATCATACCAGTTATCAAACATCTGAAACATGACTACTGAAACTCAAGAACTGCTCTTCATTGTAGTTCATTTGAATTTAATTAATCAAGTGTAGTTAGTGGCTATGTGAATGCATAAATTTGTCAAATCTTGTCATAATATATGCTCAAAATAGATGCATTTTCTTGTATTTAAGCTTTATCTGAATAAAGTTTATTTTAAAAAGAGGTAAAGCATTTCCCAACTAACTTTAATGCTCCATTGTTTTCAGCTCAATATTATCATCAACGCATAGAAACCTTGGAAGGCCCATGGAAAAAAAATCCAGCTGGAAAGTTCAGCTTTCTAAATCTGTAATAGGCTATAGTTTTCCAGTCAATACTGAGCTCTTTTGTGACCCACCCTGAAGACAAATATGGTTTCCCCAATCCCTTGTCAGTAAAAGTTTGTCTAAGGTGAAGATGATACCCCATAAATCACATCTGCATTATACTTGGGTTTGTTGTGTTGTTTTTTTTGGGGGGGGGAGGAATTATGACAAAAGCGATGCTGTTATTCAACAGAGAATATAAACAACAAGGACTCATGTATTCACTGAAACGGTCCTGCCTGGAAGACCAGATCAGGTGAATCTGCCCTGCCTGACAATCAGGCCCCAGCTGTCCTGGCCAGAAAAGCCACACCTCACAGCCAGCTATGTGCAGGCACCAAAGGGATAGAAAAGAAAGGCCATACCTGGTCCCTGGCTTTCTTTGTTTGAAACAAAAATGAACATGGCCTTTAAACAATTTAAGGCAGAGTGTAGACAAATGTCTACCTGAACACTACAGGCAAAGGCTTGAATAGGGTGTGAGAAAAATCAAAGTGACTAGGGCTGGTTAGAAAGAGCCACATGCAGAAGACAGGTCTGAAAAGAAGGCTCCTAAAGGAAGGGGCTACGAGGTGGAGGTGAGAAGCTGTGAAGGCTGTCGAACGAAGCCTGGTGGCCAGAAATAGGCAGAGCCGAAGCAGAGCTGGGCAGTGGAGTGATCGGGGGAGCTAGAACTACCACACCCAATCCTGGGACTGCAGAGACTGGCTTAACCCAAAAGAGGCATAGCAGGTATCGGAAGGGCCAGTGAAACAGCACTGGACACAACACTACATCCTTTGAAAGAAGAGAAAAGACAGAGAGAAGGAGGAGGGGGCTGGATGAGAAAAGGCGGTAATAAAGACAAGGAAGACTACTGGAGGATGAAAGGAAGAAGTGAGAGAACAGAGAGGTTGAAAGGGATAGGAAGGAGTAGAGGGGAGAGGAGGAGAAACAGGGAGAGAAGAGGCGAGAAAGACCTGACAAAGTAATTAGCACGGAGTCAGTGAAACACACGTCAGACTGCCCATAACCTTGGCTTCCAGCTCTCTGGGCAGTCAATGAAATAAAGCAAATGAGATCAGTTATGTGACTCACGAGTCTCCCTAAAATGAATGCAAGCTGACTCTTCCCTACATGGAGACCTCAAAGAGATCTCTGCCCAGGATCTCTGCATCAGGTCCCTGGGACCCTGAAGAAATCCTCGTGGGGGTGCATCATCCTTACAGCAAGTACAGCCCCATTCCTGGTAACATTCCTCACGTCCACCAACTGCATCACCTACGTGCTGTCATTCTTAAGAGTCAGCATGATGAAGTCCACAGTGTGGATTTCGAGCCCACCATGTCAGCTCCAGTGCCTCTTCCCTTCTCTAGTACATCATCCAGGAACTCTCCAGAACGGCCTCCTCTGCAGCACTTGACCTCTCCTGACTGTCGTAAGGCTTTTCTCTTTTTTCCTGTTCACTCACATTAATCTGATACTCAAAATCCAGGCAGGAAAGGCAGAGTGCAGATTATACACCTGGTCAGTGGTACTTTTTTTTGGTACTGGGGATCGAACTTGGGACCTTGCGCTTTCGAGGCAGGCAGCAGCACCACTGAGCTAAAGCCCCTAGTGGTACTTTTTAGACAGATTTCATTAGTCTTTCCTCCAAGCTTGCTTATTATTAGTGCAACTTCCAGTTCAGTCATTCCTTTGCTCTGTAAGTATTTATTGATATCCGCCATGTTGCTGGCACTGAAGGTAAATAGTGACCAAAGAAAAAAATCTAATATTTGCTTGTTTTGTGGAATTCACAATCTGGCAAGTGAAAAAAAATTGGTTTTTAAAATTTAAAAATATAAGGAAATTTACAACTCTGTGGAAGGCTAGGAAGTAAAGCTCCGTAGCCTGGTAAGGCAATACTAGGGTGACCTAACCTACTATGGGTGGCAGGGAGAGCTTCTGTCAGGAGAAGATGCTGGATCAGATCTGATGAATGCACACTTTCTTAGGCAAAGAGAGGAAAGGACATGCCAAGCAAAAGGGGGGAATGGGGCCAAGGCCAGACGCACTATTTCAGGGCGTGGAAGTGGCCAGTGTGCTGGGAGCTTAGCAGGGACAGGGAGAAGGGGACAGGATGAGGCTGGCTACAGGCGCCAGGATGTGCCAACCCCAGAAGCCATACTGAGAACTGGAGTTTATCCTAAGACCAAGTGAAAGGTTTTAAACAAGGGTGCGGTGAGGTCAAACTTGTGTTGGTAAGGAGGGACCTCGTGGAGCTCAGCCCAGAGGCCTGAATCTATTCGCGGAGCAGTGGTGGGATCTGGGATTGGAAGGGAGAGGTGACAGTGGCGGGAGAGGGTAGGTTCTGGGGATGTGGGAGAGGAACATCCACCGGAGTTGGGATGAACCACATGTGGTGCAGGATGCAGGTGAGCAGGGGAAGGCTTCAGGCCTGGTTGTCTGCACGCCTGTGAATCCACCGGTGAGGCACCTACATTTCTGTGGAACCGGCCTGCTGCTCAGTCTTTCCTGACCCATTCTACCACCCAGGCACTGAGCCTGGGGCTAGACAAAGAGCAAGAAGGGGGGAAAATACTGAGCAAGAAACCCCAACTCACACAAGAGAAGACCTAGTTAAGCCCCCTTCCTCCCTGGTCATAACACATAGACACATGCTTACTCTGTGGTAATTAAAAAGAGACAAAAAACAACCTTGAAAAGGTTTTAATGAGTAGAAACAAGTATGGAGGGAATAAACCTCTAAGAAAGGCAACTAAAAGAAAATTCTGTACACTGACTTTTATCTCTGAGTTTCCTATTACTACTTTTCCAAAACAAATTCCTCTGCACCGTAGGAGGTAAAAAAAAACCACCTCCATAGCTTAAAGCATGATTTAAGGCATCTCCCAACTACTATAATTAAAGAAAACCGGGTTAACAGAAAGGGTACCTTATTTTGTCTCCTCATGGACCATTTTCCTGGAAGACGAGTCAGCAAAGAATGATGTTAAATGAAAACATACCCCTAATTTCCTCCGGCCTGCTTAGCATTCAGGATCCAGCAGACACCAAACACACATCTCCCTCTGCCAATAGTCATCCTCCAAAAGCAGTTTCAGGACTGGGAGTTATAACAAGGTTTCTTCAGAACCATCTGGGCACCTTGTGACTTAAATCTCTGTTAAACAGGTTGACGGCTCTAAGAACAATAGTTACAAATGTTTAAACACTGGCCAGAGAAGCACCTGATTTCAGAGTCCTGCAGAGCATTGAAAAGCCATGACAAAGGACTGGTGTGGGTGTATTTAGGAGCATGTAAAAGTGTAAATAGACAACTGAGTTAAGGTTGTCCTTGACTTCAGGCAACTATTTCCATCTTCCCAATATGATCAGAAAGTGCAATGAATGTTTAATTTTTAAAATTTGGGCTGTAGAAGACACATTGCCATTATTCCCCCTTAAAACAGCCCCTCTTCCTTTAAACATTTATCCCATCATTCTCCCCATTTTCTGGAGCAGTTCTGTAAGTCCTCTTTCATAAGTATCTTTAGTTGCACTGTTACGGCTTCTTTGATGTCCTGAATCAGTTAAAAACATTTATCTCTCATGGTCATTTTGACTTTGGGAAATAGTTAGAAATTACACAGAGCCAGATGGTGAATAAGGTGGAAGAGGACACACCATAATGTTTTTATAAGTCTTCCACTAAATGGCACTCAGCAGCAGCATTCACTGTATTTTTTATCATATCTCTCAATGATATTCATGAAAGAGCAATTCCAGAACTGCTTCAGAAAGTGGCAAGAATGATGGGAAAAGTGTGTTTGAAGCAAGGGGGAAGTATTTCAAGGGGAATAATGGCAATGTCTCTTTTACTGTAATACTTTTTTATTTTAAAGTGCACCATATTTTCTGATCAGGCCTTGCATCACCAGAAAGGGCTTAAGATTTGACAAAAGAAGTCTTAGTTGAATAATGGATCCCCCAACTGTGTTTGCAAAGGGAAAATCAATAAACAAGAAAACGAAAGATCTGTCAGGAACACTGAGAAAGGGGACTTGTAAGGACAGGTGCTGCAGAGGAAACATCTAGAAAAAAAGTATCATGTCCTCTGTTCTTTGCAAAGACAGTGAACTTGTGGGCCTTTACTCATTCCCAGTGGCTGCCCTTGCAGGAGGGGCCCTCCCATCAACAGTCTTTTATTGCCTTGCCAGTGCAAATGGCCATCACCTGTTACCCTAGTAACAAGGCCTCTGAGTATCACCTAGGATGTTTTGAAGCTCTTGCCTTAGTAACCAGCATTTTACTCATGTTCACTCAGGGTCCTTCAGCAGGCTACCTCCCAGGACAATGTGGCTTTGATAACTGATATCTACCACCAATCTGACTGAGAAATAAGGATGCTAAGACCTGACTCATGGTTTGATCTAATATGCGTCCCAAAAGGGTCAGGTGTTCACAGTAGGGGTTTCGAAAAGTGATTGAGTCACAGAGGCACTAAACTCATCAGTGGATTAATCCATTGAGGAGTTCTTAGCTGAATATACTGTTAAGAGGTGGGGCCAGGTTGGAAGAGGTGGGTCACTGGGGGCTTGCCTTTCGAGGGTACATCTCTTCTTCTGTCTCCTCCTGCTCTCTGCTTCCTGGTTGCCATAGTGCTAGTAGCTTTTCTCTACCAGGCCATTCTGCTATGATGTTTTTGCCTTGGAGCCAGCTGACCATGGACTGAGCCTCTGAAACCATGAGCCAAAATAAATATTTTCTCATTAAAGTTGCATATATCAAGTATTTCATCCCACCATCAGAAAGCTGACTAGCACACTAGCTGAATTCTGTGAAAACAAAGTTTTAAAATAATTAAGTGCTTGACAAACACATAGTGATATTATTATTTCTGACCTGCACATCTCGCTATTCTGTTATACATTTTATAAACAGGATATCTTGGACCATAAGTTCATCTCTATCTCATGGCCTGGCTCACACAAGGAGCTCAGTTCATGTTTACTGACTAACCAAATGAATGAATCTACACTCTTGCCACCTCTCACCAGTCTCACACTGGAGGAACACCTTAAAGCAAAAAGGACTTAAGCATCCTTAATAGATAAAAACTAAAATGCCTTCAAAGAACAGGATATAATGTCCATAGTTATTGTTATATTGTTTCCTTTTATATGTAAGTAATTTTCCATCATTTAGTGCCTTTTGATGTGGGATCATTATGTGATTTTTTCTGCTTAAGTTGCTGAGGTTGGATTCCAGGTTTTATAGCTCCCAACAGACCTAGTACACTCCTTGGCAAAGTTGGTGTCCTCAGATCAAACCGTGTCCCCAGATTTAGAGTTCATAATTCTGGGTAACTCTAATGTCAATGAACCCAGGCAGTCTCTCTATGACACCTGACACTTGCTACTTCCCCATCCTGATACTCAGATCTGCCACATATTACAGCATTCACAGACTTTTGTACCATAGTGCCAACAGGTAAAATACTCACAAAGAAAATTGACAAGAGATTAACTAGAAGAAAAGCTTTAGTTTTGTTTTTCCTAAGTAATTAATAAGCTTTTTTCATGGAAATAAGACTTTTGTAACTAACTGATCTTCTTTTCCTTTTTTTTACCTTACTGCCAAGAAGTACAGCGTGAACATTTGGTCTCTAATGTTTTCTAGCTAAATGATTTCCTATCCTTTCTTTGCACCCTATTGTCTTTGATCACATGGGACTGACCATGTGTAAGAGCTCAAATGTTCACTGAGTGTATAACGAAGTATGGACTCTGCTTCTTCTTATGCAAAGTCCAGCTGTTTTGCAGTATACAGAGCTGGGGCCAGAGGACTTCGTGTCAAAGCTGATTTCCTTTTCTGTGTACCATCCCTCACTTTGATGCTTGGGGAACAAGTTCTGCCAATGCCTATTTCTCCCACTCTCCATCAATCTCTCCTTCTCCCAGCCTTGGGTGTGAAGCCAGCCACTGTTAGTCTCCCCACAGGGAACGAATGTCCTTTGCTAAATTCTGGGCTCAGACATGTTTTACTATATTTGACCCTCAAAGAGAACTGCAAGAGTTTGGGCTACATTCTTTTTCTTTCTACCTCTGCCACTTTATACAGCGGTGCCTCAGTTCATGAACTTAATTCTTTCCATGAGTCTGATCACAGAATTTGTTCCCTGTCTAGGTGCAACTGAATTCAAGCATATACATACATACTGGTTGTAACCAGACTTGTGGAATGAATTCTATGATCAGAGACATGGAAAGAATTAAGTTCGTGAACCAAGGCACCACTGTACTTTTATAGATGCAAACTGAACTCATCCAAGTCTGGAAATATCCAAGCCCCAAATGCTCTCCCTGGAGCAATGACTAAGCCTGACCAAGGTGACTCTCAAGACCTCAGTGAGCCTTTAAATTAGAGGGTATGCAGGATGTCCAGCTGCAGGTGGAGGAGCACATCTCCCCATACTACCAAAGCTCGAGCCTTTACAGATGCTAGTCAGAAAAGGACCAGGTCCTGGGACAAGTTTCAGCAACTTTCAACAAGCAAGATAGACTGGTTGGAAAATGTTCACCAGAACCTTGAGCTAAGAGTATTTCATAATGAACGTTTAGAGGAGGTTCACATTGAACCTGTATTAGCTATTGATAAATGGATAATGAGAGGTAGGCTAGCTTTGGGAAAGGAGGCCAGTCCATAAGGAGAAGTACTTGCTGCTTCTGTTTGGGGTTAATTGTCTGGAAATGGCTGGGGTGTGTAGCTCAGTGACAGAGCACTTGCCTACATGCATGAGGCCCTGGGTTCAGTTTCCAACATTGCAATATAAAACAAAATGCAAAAAATCCAGAAACTTTATATGGAAACAGAGTATAGAAGCCTGATAGGATTTAAATCCAGTGTTTCTAGACACATTGAGGAATGGAGGCAGTCTTTTGCTATTTTTCCTTGCGGCTGTTAACTGACTATCTTGCCTAATCTCTTTCTCCGCCCATCCTCCATCTTCCTAATTAAATTTGGGACATCATCTCAGAATCTTTCTTTCAGCACCAGGCTCTGCTTACCTCCCCATCCCCCATTGCTTCCTGGAACTAACCAGTGCCTCTGCCCAGCAGAACCTGTACTTTAGTCTTCCCCAGGCAGGCGGATGGCTGATGAGTTCCAAGGGAAAATTAGTAACCACACCTTGGGGAAATCAGTCAACCCCTCAGGCAAGCAGGGTGGTCAAAACTGGGCCCACTAATGAGAACTACAAAGGCATGGCTGGCCTTCAAAATGAGACCCACAGACAGTCACAATGCCACCTACTTCCATAATATTTCACTTCCTCACTCAGTCATAAGGAAATAGCGCACAAACACAAAATAAAGAATGCTTGTTCTATGTTTTAAAAGCAAGGGAAAACATTCTGCAAAAGTGTCATTGTTAGAAAAGATAATGGAAGGTTGCAGAAATGTTTCTGATTGAAGCAGACCGGGGAGACCTGACAACGGTTTACAAATACCTGGCCCTGGCCTGGATACCATTCTGGAGGAAATAATAAAGGGCATCACTGGGTCACCCGTCAAGATGGAAATACAGATGGTAAATTAAGGGAATTAAATCAATTTTCAATGCACCCAAATTGGTAAATACTCCGTGGTTCTGTGAGACATTACTCCTATTCTTAGCATATATGCCCTGGCGTATTCTAGGGTAAGAGGCCATGATCCAAGCCTATGTGTCTCAGAAAAACCATTTTACATGAGTTACAGTAAGTGACTCTCAGTAAAAGGTGCGTGCTGTTCTTATTCTTACAGCTTTCCTGAAATTTTGGAATTATTTATAAATGAAAAGTGAAAACAACAATTCGATCTTACCTATACGAATTCTGAGTAGGATGCAAAGCAACTAGAAAATTATAAACAGTGTTCTTACACCAATATCTTAAGTCAAACTTCACAGGAGAATGTCTTATTACATAAAGCATAGGTTGAAATTTCCTATCTTTGGACTCCCCTATAATTTCTGGAAGAGAGCAGAGTTGGGGCAACTACGAGTGCTTTTGCAAATCTCCTAAAGTCTTCTGCTCAGGAAACCCCTTAAGCTGGCAGGGCCTAAGCAAGCACTGTCTTCAACCATCTCAGGATGTGGTGCAGGGCTCCTCAGGAAACTTCCTGATTGTCCCCCAGGTTCCAGGAAGAAGAGCACCAAATGCATCCATGTGGACGACAGGTCAAGGTGACCACATCATGCAGGTGGTGATGAATGTTCACAGAGTTTTTGTCAAAGATCTTCAGCCCATCTTTGTCTCTAGCTATGCTAAGCTTTATCCTGATCATGCCAGCCTCCAGAGAGTCATGCACCTGGAACCCACTGAATTGGCCTCAGTAGCTCACAGAATTGCTCTTACTCTGACACATCAAGGCTCTGCCTTTGATAGACATGTCATAAGAAACAGCTTGACTGTTGCTGACACAGTGACGAACTCTTACATATTATTACTTTCAACAAGAAGTTCATCTACATAATAAGACACTTGATTTCAAAGGGAATCTCCCTAGAATTCATTCCCTTTTGTTGTCAACCAACTATGTTACTGACCGTTTAGTTAAAAAAATAATGGTATAAGAGATTTGGTCACATAGGCCAGTTGCATTATGTATGAGGAAGGAGATGTGAAGAGGAAATGACAGAACAGAGAAAATTATGTTTACAAATCAGGATGTGGTGGAATGCAGCGGTAGTTTTTTAACTGAGAATATTTTCCTGGGGTTCTGGTGTAAAAAAGCATATCCGTTGTATTTTCATCCTTCCTCCCCAAATATGCAGGCATCACTGATTCTCTGCCCATCAAATTGGAACTTGGCCTGCTCAGTGACAAACCCTGTTGTTCAGTCCAAGTTTACTCAGTTCTTATGCTCTCTGCCTCTGAATTTTCAAGAACATCCCTACCTACCTTCTTCAATTAATTTGACCATTCTTCCTAGTCTTGACCTTTCCTCAGTGGTTTTTCCTCTCAGCTTAGTTGAGGTACAACTACAAATACCAATTGTATGTATTTCCGGAGTACTATATGATGTTTTGATATACATGTAATCTTTCCATGTCTGACCCAGCAGGTAAAGGAGGGATTGAGGGAAGGGAAGTAGAGAAAGAGGGAGAAAGTAGTGACATTTTTTTTAAAAAGTGTTCTTCTATACATGCATGTCCCTTCATAAAAAAACCACTTGAGAAATTTCTCTCAGATCTCAGAACCTAGAAAAGCTAAGCTCTACTGTTCACAAGAGCAAAAATATGACATCAAACCAGGTGTCCGCCAATGGTGAAAACAATGATGCAAAGGGTGTTATGTAAGCACAATGGAATATAATGCAGTCCTAAGAAAGAATGAAATCCTGTCATTTGCAGCAATATAAATGACACTGGAAGACACTACATTAAGTGAGATAAGGCAGGCACAGAAACACAAGTACTGCACAGTCTCACTCATTTGTGGAATCTAAAAAAACACTGATCTCATGGGAGAAGAGAGTAGAATAGTGGACACTAGAGGCTAGAAAAGAGGATAGAGAGAAATGGAGTAAGAAACCTCAAACACAGTTAAGTAGGAAGAATGAGTTCTAGCGTGGTAGGGGGACTGTAGTTCACAACAAGTTAGAAGAGAAGAATTTGAGGGTTCCTAACACATGATCAATGTTTAAAGAAGGGAAAATGCTAATTGCCTTGATTTGCTCATTACACAAACCATTCACATACTGAATTATCTCACTGTTCCCCATAAATATGTACAATTGTTATGTGGCAATTAAAAGAAAGAAAAGCTAGGCTCTCCTGAGCTGCCATTGTGGTTGTTGGAGAGCCCAGAACTTGGCTCCATTCCCTTTTCTTTTTCCCAGGGAGAGGAGAGATCTTACCCAGTCCCATGCCCTCAGCCTAATCCAAACTGAGACTTTGTACTCCGAGACATTAGCCAGCCTCCCTGCATCCACACTTGCCCATGTAGAACACAATTGCCAAACAGCAATCAGGATACGCTGTCCAATGTGTAAATCACATCCTGCCACTCGCCCACTCAGTGCCTGCCACTCTTCTTTGCCCTTTGAATTGAACCTGACCTCCACAGCCTTTAGCGATTCCACTGGCCTCAGCCTGGCTCACACCTTGCCCCTGCTGTCTCCCATGCATGCTCCAACCACTTGAGAGCATCTGCAGTACTGTTTCTCATTCCTCCCCTCCTCTGCACCAGCCATCCTCCTGCCCTGACAGTATCCTCCTAAATTCTCAGGGTCAGATTCTTACTGCCACCCAGAGCTCAGCAGCTTTCACCTCCCAAACCAAAGTCATCTTCCAGCCACCTTCTAGTATATTCACCTCTCAGAATGCGCACTGTCCCTTACCAGCCTCTGACAAACACCACTCTACTCTGTTTCTATGAATTTGACTACTCTTAGGTACCTGATTGTATTTTTCCTATTATGATTAGTGTGCGTCACTTAGCATAGTGTCCTCAAGTGTCATCCGTGTCATAACCTGTGTCACAAGTTCCTTCTTTTTCAAGGCCGAATAATATTGCCCTGTGAGGATGGGCCATATTTTGTTTATCCACCCATTCACTGGTAGACATTTGGGTTGCTTCTGTCCCTTGACTACTGTTGGATGGAACAGTTTTGCATCTAAGTGCATCCTGCTCTCCCTCCGAGGGACATCTGCCCAAGCATGGGCTTCAGTTAGCATCCACCTTGCTCCTTCACAAGCAGGGGGTGGGAGGTCATACAATCATGCAGACTGTGCCATTCACGGTCCCCACACTCAGCTGACCCAAGCACTGTCGGCTCATCTCTGGCAAGCTTGCCATTTCGAAGCAGGGATCTCAAGCCTTCCTGCTTGCTCATATCTCCCCACATATATACACTCAGCTAGCATCTGGCAGGCGATCTCTGCTTCGCTGATCCGGCTTGACAAAGGCATCACCATCTACCTTGCTGGTGAAGCCAGAAACTAAAATTATTCTATTCCTTCAGGTTCCATATCCAAACAATGGCCAAGAATAGTACATTTTGGCCTCTAAAATCACAAAATGTTTCCACTTTTCATTACTCCCATGGCAGATCCCTTAATGCCAGTGACATCATTATCAGCTGGACAACTGCAAGGGCCTCCTGACTGACCTCCCTGATTCCACACCTTTCCGCATCCCAATTCCAATGTGACCATGCCACCCCTCGGGGACACCCGCAACGCCCTCCTTGGTATGGCACACAAGGCCCTGCTTGACTGCGGTCTATCTCCTGCCCACACCTGCCTTGGCATGGCCTGCATCTCCTCCTCACACATCAAGCTGCTTCCTACTCTCCTAACCTCACTCCTGCTACGCCTCCCACCTGGCACACAATTACCATTTTCCTCACTGGTCTAATTCTTCTTCAGCATTCACAAGTCACCTCACGCCCCTGTCTAACTCCTGACCCCAGCCTCTTTGCTCCTGAATCATCTCCCCAAAACCGGGGCACCTGTTCCACATTTTTCATTCCATTCTTAGAGAAATAAATTCTTTTCCTCCAGATTCCCACAATCACTCTAGGTCCTTTGCCCATGTCCTCAGAACAGAAGGACACTGGCCCATCCCCATCCATCCTCCACCACAGTGTAATAAAGCTCATCGCATGGTGTAATAAATAGTGCATAATTTCTCAAAAGCCCCAGTGTTAACTCTGAATAGGATATCAATAAATGCACATAGAGGAATGTTTAAATTGTGACTTAGAGCAACAAAGGGAACCATAAACAATTTAAACTAGTGAAGAACTGCCCTGCTGTGTGACTTGGGTCTATGCAAGTATTCATGGACAAGAGCTGAGTCACAGAACAACAATGAATGGTCATTCAGTTCTGTGGTAGGAACCACAAATGCCAAGGTCACGGACAGATCATTTTGACAGCCCCTGTTTTCAGTCGCTTATGAAAAATTAGCCTTTCTGTCTGAAGCTTTCTTTGTCTAAGCTCCAATTTCATTTCGGAAATTCTGAACAAGCTCTCTTCCATTAAAATGAATCATTTTTCCACGTTATAAAAAAAATTAAAATGTTTCAGAACCAAGTTGGTGGAACTCAGAGAACTGATTGGCCAAAAAGGAATGGGGGTTGTCAAATAGTTTTAAGAAGAAAGTTTTGAAATAGTGGGATGAGATTTTGTTTTATTTTTAAAGCTCTTCCTTGGGGCACACACTTTTTTTGAATTAGCAGTTTTAGAAAATGGAATTTGAATCTGAGGCTCAAGTAGAAATAAAAGAAGAGAAGCATAGTAATCATCCACATTTCTCAATTTTTCGTAGAAAGATATATTTCTAATTTATAAGATGTACCACAGTCTCCTTTTCTCTTTCATATACCTAACCCATTTTTTTTTTTTGGTACCGGGAACTGAACTCAGGGCTTTGCGTTTGCCAGGCAGGTGCGGCACCGTTGAGCTACATTCCCAGCCCCTCAACCCATATTTTAATGTGGATTCACTCAGATTGAGTCTTTGAATAGAATAACATAATACAGTGCCATATTTGGAATTTGGAAATAATATTTCTAAGTCTATGAAGAAAGGATTTATCTTCATATTCATGTTGGAATCTAGAAAAGCACCTCCCCCCAAAATTGGAAATTATGGAATTAAACAAATTTTAATTCAAAAGTAAGAAAACAATGAAATAAATAGAAATGAAATAGAATGGATTAGTAGAGATAAAAGCAAAAAAAATTTTTTTAAGCAAACAAAAAATAGAAATGATGGGTAAAGGGCCAGGGATTTAGCTCAGTGGTTTTGCCACCTGCTGCACAAGCGCAAGGACCCGAGTTCTATCCCCAGTACCAAAAAAAAAAAAAAAGAAAAGAAAAGAAATGATGGGTAAAGCCAAATTTCTTGTTTCTAAAAGTCCAACAAAAAGATAGAGCCCTGGCAAATGTGTGCATGGAAAAGAAAGAAAAAAAACCATAAATATGTAATATTAGGTGACCTATGGCAATATTACATGGAAGAGACTACTGTATTAAAACTCAATATTAATGTATTTTAAAAGTTGGGTGGCACCAAGCCTGCCTGGCAAGTGTAAGGTCCTGAGTTCAATCCCCAGTACCAAAACAAAAAATAAAAATAAAAATAAAAAACCTGGGTGAAATAGGATGTTACTAGAAAATTTAATAATCAGTGGAAACTCAGAAAGAAATAGGGACCTACGTGGAAAATAACCCTTACAGGAAAAAAACTGAAAAAGTGTTCAAAGAAATATCCAGCTGGATTTTAAAGATGGTTCTACCAATGTTCTGAAGAAGGTATAAATAAACTATCACAGAATATAGAAAAAGATGAACAATTTCTAATCCAAGTTATAAGGATTGCATACTCGGGATACCAAAATAAGATAAAGAAAAAAGAAATATAAACTAATGAAACAAATGCACAAGTTATAAACAGGACAGTAGTAAATTAAGATAATATAACACAGTGCATTAGAAGAATAATATACCATAAGCAAGTAAGCTTTAGTGCAGCTAGTAAAGAGCAATAATCCTGTTAGTGTAACTTACCACGAAAATAAGTTGAAGCCAAAAAAATCCATATAACCACCTCTATAAATAACAAAAAGATATTCAATAAAATTCCACAATCATTCCTAACATACAAAAGTTCTTTGTATCCTGGAGATGCTTCCATAATCTGAGACAAAAAGCAGACACATTAATGAAACAATAATGTCATTTCCATACAAAGGTCTAAAACAAGACTTCTCTAGCAGATGAAAAATAATATTGAAGAGAAATTGGCTTTGGCTTTTTACAGTCACTTAAAAGAACAACAACTTAAAAATAAATGAAGGATAATTTATTTAAAAGAGTCAGAAAAATCAAAGAATAAGACATACAGGTGGACATTACAAGGGACAACAATCAGAACCTGAAAAAATCCAGAATAAAAGATAGCTACCTGCTGTCTTGAAGTTTCTATCTCTGTCTCTCTGGGAGCACCATAATTCTGAATCTGATTCACTCTTTTTTATTATCATTAGTGCATTTTATTAGTGCATATTAATTTTATACAATATTGGGTTTCAATGTATTGTTTTCATGCACACACAGGACGTATTTTGATCACGTCCATCCTTCCAATTAACCCTCCATTACATTCTCCCCACTCCCCATTAGCCTTTCCTCTTGTCCAATAATAGTCTCCTTTTTTTTTTCTTTTTTAGAATTCACATATTAGGGAAAAGACATGGCATTTCTCTTTCTAAGTCTGGCTTACTTTGGTTAACATGGTGATCTCTAATTCCATTGATTCTCTTGCAAATGGTATATTTCATTCTTCTTTATGGCTTCATAATACTCTATTGTGTATCTATACCCCATCTGATTCATTTGTTCTTGTTAGAAAATCTAACTCATCCACTTATATACGGGCTTGTCAACATTCTCGCTCGCTCTCTCTTTTTTTTTTGGTACCGGGGATAGAACTCAGGACCTTGAGCTTTCAAGGCAGGCAGTGGCACCACTGAGCTAAATCCCTGGCCCTATCAACATTCTCTTTTAAGATACTCCTATACTTCATTTTCTCTCCTCTTTTTGTGAAATTAGATTTTTTTCACTTGACATGTCTCTTACCCTATCACAGAAATTTCTTATCATTTTGTCTTTCTACACTTTGTTCTTCTGCCCTGTTGTTCACTTTGCTAATTCTTTCTTCAGTTGTATCTAACCTCTATAGTAAGATGAAAAGAGAACCTGGTGGAAGGAGGGAAAGGGGAGGGTAAGGGAGAAGAGGGGAGTGAAAAAGATCAAGATGTGACCTCAGAGAAAGAAAATGTTGGAGTAGTGATTGGTGGCAAAATTTAGCCCCTCTGAGATCTAGAATCCTCTGAGATCTGGAAAATAACTTGTTCAAGAAGACAAAAGAAGCAGATCACTGGGAGAATGGAAGGAAAAATTAGAAACTATAGAGAAATTGGAAAGAGTCAACAACAAAGAGAAAGGGAAACAGTTTGGACTCTCTTCAGCTCTCATGACTTACAGGAAGGGGAAGTGGGCTCTCCAGAAGCAAGGTCAGTGCCTAGGGCTGGGAGATCCAAAGAAATGGCAGGGGAGCCCACAGCCTTGGTGAATTGCAAAAACAGTACAGTGTTTTGCTTCAAGGGGACTCCTTCCACAAGGCAGGCAACAGCCAGAGAAGGATTCAAGCATGCAACCCACCGCATCATCAGAGAGTGCTTGGTCAGGTGCCATCTTGGGAAGGTATTAATTATTTAAACCTGGACTCAGAACAACTATAACACAACTTCACTTCAGGGCTCTCCATGTTACCCTCCCACAGTGACTGAGTGAGACAAAGTCACTTACTGGGTGCAGGCTAGAAGGAAATCTCCTGAGAAGTATAAACTCCTGCCAGGAAGGACACAGGTCCCACCCCCCACAATGAGAAACCAGGCCAGTTTGAGTTGTGCTCAGAAACAGCTGGGTCTGAAAGTGCTGGCATTAAGTAATTGAACCCTTGTTCTGCTGCCTAAATCCAGCACATATTTGAGATCTGACTGCCTTCCCTACCCACCAATGTGAGCAAGGATATGTCCTAGCATGGACATTGCCACAGGCTGGGGTAAACACAAAGACTTCTGGAATAGGGGGCACCTCACAAACCCACTGGCTGAAAGGCTGGGGGAAGAAAATGAAGACTGCCTAGACTCCAAAACTATAGATCCTAGAAGGAAACCACTTGTTCATTTTTGGACTCTTTTATTTTATTTCTTCTTTTTCTTAACTCTTTTTTCTTTTTTCCTCTGTATCTTTTCTGTTTTCCTTTCCTTCCTTCCTTCCTTCCTTCCTTCCTTCCTTCCTTCCTTCCTTTCTTTCTTTCTTTCTTTCTTCTTTCTTTCTTTCTTTCTTTCTTTCTTTCTTTCTTTCTTTCTTTCTTTTTTTTTGTACCAGAGATCAAACTTGGGACCTTGTGCTTGTGAGGCAGGTGGCAGAACCAAATGAGCTAAATCCCCGGCCCTATTTTTTCTATTTTTATTCCCCCTATCAATTCTTTTTCTCCTTTTATTCTTTTATCTTCTATTTCCCATCAATTTTTTTCTTTACCTGTATCTGATTCTTTAAATATCTTTCTGCTCCATGATAGAATACTTTACCTCACTTTTCTTTCTTCTCATCTCCTACTTAATTTTTCAAATTTTTCTTTTTGCATTTTCCCATTCCCAGCCCCCTATATCTATAGCTAACTCCACGTTACTGCTGTTGAATTATTTTCCATAATTGAGCTATAGTTATTGCATTTAGTAGATATTTGCTATATATCAAGTTTTGCTTTGTCTTAGAGTTATACTGTAATTGTAAATTTCTAAAGTTAAGGGGCCAGAGATTTAGCTGAGTGGTTTTGCCACCTGCTGTGTAAGCGCAAGGACCCAAGTTCGATCCCCGGTACCAAAAAAAAAAAATTTCTAAAGTTAAAAGTGGTGCATTATTGGTTCATATAGTATGTTAATAACCAGTTTGCCTTGGACAATATTACTGTTTCTGATTCACTTGATATTGCCAAGGTCACATGGTTGTTGCTATTAATTGGTTTTCTCTGTATGCCAAAACCTGGATTACCTTTGTGACATTGTAATACTGCAGTCCATTCCCAGAAAACTTGATGCTGGGCCAATTATACTGCATCTTCCCTCCCATATTAACAGAGGTGATCAGATCTTGGGACAGAGGCAAAGGACTATAGTTAGTCACATCTTGAGTACATCCCAGAAAAGCAGATCTAAAGAGATCTCCACACCAGCAACAAAGTCTTTCCACTATGAGCAACCAAATACTTAAGCACAAAATAAAACAGGCAAAACACAATAGAACATAAGAAGACAAGGCAACAAAATGCTTCCCAAACTCCTAACTCCCCTAAGGCTGATCCATGGAGCACAGAAGGGGAGGAAAGCAAAAGTCAAATTATTTATTATTTAAATTATTTAAAA
Source organism: Heterocephalus glaber (assembly GCF_000247695.1). The sequence continues at coordinate 14,869,712 of NW_004624756.1, forward strand.
GGATAACAGAGAAGATTAAAAAAACGGATCAATGAGACACTCAACAGGCTCACAGAAAATATAACTAATCAGATGTCAGTAATAAAACAATCAGAATACACTAATAAAAAGCTAGCTGAGCTAAACAAAATGATATAAAACATTAATAACAAAATGGTACAAAACATTAATAACAAGTGTAGTGAAGATCTAGAGTCAATGAAAAAGTTCCAAATAGAAATTCAGGAGATTAAAAGTTATACTAAAAGTATGGGCAGCCAAAGTTAGCAACGTGAGGACAGAATATCAGAATTAGAAGGTAGGGATGCTCTCATAGACCAATTACTCCTTAAAAACAACAAGAGAACATAAGAAATGGATCCAACAGCTGCTAGATGACACAAAGAAGACTAAGCTTAATTGGAATAAAGAAAAAATCAAAAGACAGCACAAAGGGCATAAAAATCTGTTTACAATAGGAAAATGGATGCACCTTGAGACCATAATGTTAAGTGAAATACATCAGACACGCAAGCTTAAATACCACATGGTCTCTGTTATATGAGAAACCCAAAATACAAATAAAGAGCAAAATAAAAGATAATAGAAAAAAAAAGAAAGATGGAGGGAGAGGGAAAGGTGGAAAAATCCAGCTGGGAGGGAAGGGAGAAGAAGGAGACATAAAAAGAATGAAGATATGTTATGTACATATACTAACTCTCAAAATAATGTAATCATGTCCTGCAAACATGTGCTAATAAAAAGAGAGAGAGAAAAAAAGAATGCCATCTCCACTAAAAGACAGTATCTCTACTGAAAGACAACAGTGCCATTTTGCTGTATGCTTTTTGTGTGAAAGCTGATGATATTAACATAATATTTTTTTGTCAGATCCAGACAAAATTAGAATTGGGGAATCAA
>NW_004624756.1:14877010-14906012 GCF_000247695.1 Heterocephalus glaber
AGAAAAAGGAGACAGAAAGAAAGGAGAGGGAGAGAGGGAGAGGGAGAGAATGAACTGGTAGCTTTCCTCCTTACAGATTAAAACGCCTGGGATTTGGTGATTTTGATGTCCACCATTACAATATGATGTGAGAACCTTCAGCTGGACTGTACACTTTTGGAGGACTCTATCCCCGAGTTTTTCAAGGTAATTTCTTTTGTGTTCATTAAGCTCTCTCAAGAGTTTACCTCATAGGTTTAACCACTGTACTTAAGAATCTGAACTAACTACTTTTGTTCCAGTTAATAAGGAACTACCCTGAAGACTGTGAGTCCTCGGGCTGGCAGTTGGCTAACGTGATTGGAACAGATCTGATATCTACTGGGACCTGGCAGCACTGAGACAGCTGTCACCTGAAGGCAGCCTCAGCCGAGCACCTAGGGGTGATGGGGAGGGGCCCCTACTTGACGAAGGGCCCAGAGGTGCTGCATACTTGATTTTTCAATATTCTAAAGCACTAAAGCTAAAGGAAAAGAACAGGAGATGAGCAGGGCCCAGGCACAAGATGGAAATCAAACCCAGAGCCCAAAGAGGGCACTGATGCAGCTGTGGTGTGTGATGGCCCGAGGCTAGGCCCTGACAAAGGCCCTGGGCCACTGGAGAACTGAGACCCCGAATGGACAGGAGCTCCAGCCTCCGAACTCTGGGAGGCTTAAGAACCAAGTCTTAGCAGGGCACCACAGATCCTTGTTTAGAAAGAGGGACTAGAAATGTTCACACACTGGCCCAGGAAAGAGACAAGAAATAGCTCATCAGTGCCGGGACTAGGCTGAGGGTGGGGTGCGGGTCAGCCCCCAAAATACTTAGGCTTCTGCCATACGTAAATGTGAAAGAATATAAACCCAGATCACTAGCTTGCATTATATATAAATAAACTCAAAATGATTAGACTTAAATGTGAAAGTAAAACTAAAATCCTGCAAGAAAATCTAGGTAGCTATGCATTCAGTCTAAGGGTGGCAGAGAACTTCCTAATGAAAACTGGAAACTCAGGAGCTACTTAATAAATATTAATATATTTAACTCCATAAAGAACCTTTTAAACTGAGTGTGGTAGCGATAACAATGTAATCCCAGGACTCAGGAGACTGAGGCAGGAGTATAATGGAGTACAACTCAGCCATGAAGAAGAAATCTGACTCATTTATAGGAAAATGGATGCTGTAAACATTTTGAATTGATTCAGGACATGGAGGCAGCTGCAAACACTCATGGGACAGAACTTCCAGAACTGCTCCAGAAAGTGGCAAGAATGATGGGATAAATGTGTTCGAAGTGAGGTAGGTTCTTTTGGGAGGATCAATGACAATGTATCTTCTACTGTAGTAATTATTTCTATTCTGTAAACATTCACCATATGTTCTGATCATACTTTGCATTTGAAAAAAGACTTTTTCAAAATGAAGGCAATGTTCAACACAACACCATGTCATTTCCATGCACCCAACAGGGGCATGCATGGGCCTTCGGACGGATCACTCATCTTTTACCTGCTTTCCTGAAACTGCCTCATTTCTGGAGTCCTGTGCCGGGAAGTGGAGTTCAAATGTTTTTTGGGAGCACTCCTTTCTCTCAGACCTTACCACCCCCGTCAGTGGAAGTCAGAGAGACTGTAAATACTGTCACCTGATTTACCTCAGCATTGGACGAGATGAAATGATCCCCTGTGTGAACACTCCAGGTTTCTATCTGTACTTCCGGCCCAGTGATGTAATCTGTCCTCCTCCCCTTCACTCAAAATGTCCACTTTCATCACTCTAGTGCTTAAAGAGGATTAAGTAATATACTTTTGACCCAGAGCAGGGTGCCATAGTTACCAAACTTCCCCTCATCCGCACTCTTAATGCACACACATTCCTGACCAACCAGAGTGAAGTGTGCTCACCTCTAACTCTTGAAAACGGTCGCCACCTCGTGGCCAATGGTTGCTCTTCTGACAGCACGGAGCAGGACCCTTTGACCTGTTCAGATGGGATAAGGAGTGAAATGGACCGGAAGGTACAGAAGCCATTAGGGACTTGCAAAGGAAGCATCTCATTACCACACCTTTCTGTGTCTGCAGATGGAAGGAAGTGGCACGAATCCGGCCTCTTTGATTTTAGATTCTCAGGATTGAATACTGGCAGCTTGCAGGCTAAAATGTTATTTCAATATAAGTGCTATTTTATATCTTTAATTCACTCAGCACAGTGGGGATGGTGGCATTTAATCAAATAAATCCAGCAACAAATGCTTAACTGTTGTCTGGGATCAGAGCAATGAGGAAAAGGAAGCCTATTCCATGAAAACCTATAACAGGAACTGGCTGGAAAGAGTGGGGGGTTATTCAGGAAAGCTTTCCGAGACAGGCATTTGTGAACCGAAGTCTGAAGAATGACTAGAAGATAAGGAGAGGGAGGCAAGGCTACAGCTGTGGAAGGACCTACAGTGACGGAGGGGCGTGTGTGAGTGGGGACCATGTAGCTGTGAACGGGGAGAGCACAAGTGCAGTGATGGCAGAGGCTGGCAATGCAGTCGCGCAGCAAGTCGCTGGCAAGGGAAGGCCGTGGAAAACCATCCACCTGTTCTGTGCAAAGAAGTGGGAGATTCTTCCACAAGACATTCTGATGGAGAAAAGACTAGAGAGGGATCATGATGATTTGAGACAGGCCACAGCCCACGGAAGCACTTCAAAGGTAGGGAATGGTCAGTATAACCGGGCCCAGTCCTAAATGTGTCATCTTCCCTGCCTCGAACCCCCTGTGACATGCATGCTATCATACCCATTTTACAGGCGAAAAGTGAAGCATCCTAATTCCCGAGACCACATTTCTGACTCCTACTCTACAGCCTACAGACAGCAATAAGAAAATGGACAAAAGCATAAAGTTTCAAGAGCTACTTCAGAAGCCAAATCAGCAAGGCCTGCCTGATGGTGTATGGGACACAGGAGACCAGGCAGACAGGTATCGATGTTAAACAGCTGTGTAAGGACCCTGGAGGAACACCAGGTGTGTAGGGAGTCATAAATTTAACCTTGAAAAAAGGTTTAATTTGAAAAGATACTATAAATCAATTTGACTTTGCAGATTTGGGGTATGACTAGCGCACAAGACAGCCAAGAGGAGCTACTGAGAGGATACTGAGGGCAGCTGGCGCAAGAGACAGAGTCGTGGGCCCCACTGGCAAACAGACAGTAGCTGAACTCACAAACAGCCCAGAGTAAGGAAAGGGCTGGAACCTAGGCTCAGGAACTCTTGGCACTTAGTGGCAAGATACAGCTGCAAACCGAGGAGACGGAGGTGTGACCAGGTGGGCGGGAACGAAATTGGTGCAGTCAGGAGAGTTCAAGTGTTATGCAAGCAGACAGGAAGGAACGAGCAACCACAACACATGCTCAGGCCTAGCTGGGGACCGGAAAATGTCCTTCAAATTGTGTCAGTGGAGTCACAGAGGTTAACTATTTTAGCAGGGTCTGGTATGAAGTGGAGGGCTGTCTTTCCTTCACCCCAGGGCCTTTGCACTGAGCTGCGTCTCCAGCACTCACACCCTTAATTTTGAAACAAGGTAGGTCTCTCTAAATCACTCAATTGCCCAAGATGGGCCAGAACTTGGCATCTTTGTCTCAGTCTACCAGAATTGGAATTACAGGCATGTGCCACCATGCCCACTTCCTTCATTCTTTTATATTTAATAAATACATTTAAGTGCTGAAGGGACAATCCAGTTCATAGGGAGTGACTGAACACACAGAAGAAATCACTGATAGCGTCAATTTGCTAAAAGGTGGATGAGATGGAATCCAACCCACAGGAGGGATTCATTTGAGATAGGCTTTCTGGAAGGAGAGGGCAGGTACAGACAGGTGTGGGCATTCTGCAGAAGGGTGAGAGTTCCAGGCTGCGGTTGGGACTGGATCTGCAGCAAGATGCCCAGTCCCTGTCAGAGTGGGGTGCGTAGGCAAGGATGGAGGATCTGTCCTGTACACTCACATGGCTCGGTTCTCAGCAAATGACTTCCAAGTTTAACCGAACGTGTCCCCACACCTGCTTATTCTAGTTGCTCTGATACTGTAATTACATAAGTAACTATTACAATGAAAAAGAGGACTGCTGTTTCTATGAATGCTTAGCTGGATGTTTTGGAGAAAACTGTTCAAAGATAAAAAGATTCTGTCCACCTCAGTAAAGCAACTATAAAATATGGATATTTTCCAGTTAACTACAAACATACTGTTGTTTACATAGTAAAATGTAGTACAGTGCACCCTTGATTTACGAACTCAATCAGTTCCCAAGGGCTGGTTGTAACTGAAGTTGGTTGTAAGTCAATACAGCTGAGATCTGGATGTTTCCCTGGGTACATGCTATAGATAACAAGAGGCAGATGACTTTTTCTTTCGGTACCAGGGATCGAACTCGGGTCCTTGTGCTTGCGCAGCAGGTGGTGAAACCACTAAGCTAAATTCCTGGCCCAAGACAGATGACTCTTACATTAACCTAATTAACCCAAGCAGTATGTTCAGGCCGTAATTTGAGGGCTTATTACGTAATAGAACTGCAACTACGGTACCATGATGATACAGTAAAACTCTTTACAAGGTTCTGTTCTTGTTCTAATTCTGAGAGAACAAAACTATTAGTAATCATAGAATTAAGTCTGACTTTTGTAAAGAAAAAGATGCAACTCTAATGGGTCTAAACTCACCAACAAAAGCCTTGGCCTTACCTAGAAATAGTGTAGGGTGAATGTATGTTTTTGTGACTCCCTTTTTCAACTGACTTTTTCCAATGAACTGAGCAATTCCTGGACCAAGTTGCCAATAAAGCAAGGACGCGCTGATTGGGACTGGCATTTTTGATCTCTAGTTTTCAAGGCTGATTATTTTCCAGCTAGGTCTTATTTGGGGGGAAATACAGTAGCTTCCCAACAAGGCATGTTCCCATGACTCTGCCTTTGCACATGCTTTTTCCGCTAAAATCATCCTGTCCTCTGCCTGGAACACTTCTACCCCTTCAAGATTCTTAGTGAGGCTTGTGCTGTTCTTCCCTCCTTTCCCTTCCCTTACTCCCACAAAGTTCTCCACGAACAGCATCATTTTCCTCACTCAGTTAAGTACTTACAGATGATATAGTAATGCACATACTGGCTTGCAGAGCTGCCAGGGGCCAGGATGAAGAAAGCGTTCTCGCAGCCCCTGCCTCCCAGCACTCCATTTTCAGTACACCCCTCCCTCTTTTTAAGAGTCACGTGATATCCCTAGCCCTGAGGTCAGGCTTCTCCATCCCTGACCTGGCCCCCAGCTCAGTCATCTTCTAACTTCTGCCATCACGTGGAAGTGCTAGTGACCATGCTGATGGCTCACTCAGCACCCGAGAGTGAGTCAGAGTCTCACGTTCCCCTTGATCCATCCATGGCTGTAGTTTGCATCACTGCCCAGAGCTGTTTCACCTCTGGCATCCTAATCTTCACCTCAAACCTACTCTATCCATCACATGCCACACTATTTTCAAACCCTATCCATTTCCACTCATCCAATCTACCAATGCCTACTGGCAATTCTTACAACTGACTCCAAATCCCAGGGTCAATCTGTAACGACTCTGCTCTTCAGACAGGACTGCCTTTCAAAGTCAGATCCTGACAAAATTCACTTTTTTCTATACATATCTGGCAGATGAGCAATGCTCGAGAAAAATCACAACTTGGGCCCCAAAATTGAAATTCGTGATTCCTAGCTCAAGTGTGTTCTCAAAGGCATGCCTCAATCTTTTTACTTGGCCTGACCCAGGTTCATCAATCTTCCTCATGGTGAATACTAACAAAAATGTGAGACACGATCTATGGTAAAGTGACTGAGGGTGTTGGGTATGAGAAAGCAAAAAGGTTAATGTGGTAAATATATTTCGGTCTAAGGATACACATTCTTTAGGTTCTATGTCAATTACTTTGACAGCACTGAAGAACACCATTGTTACCTTCTCGATTCTTAGGAGGTGAAATGTGGACCCTTAGTAAAAATGGCTGTTCGCAAAATCCCTTTGTGTCCAAAGTGCCCTTCATACTTATCCTTTACCAATGAGATATATACAACTTGTTTGTTTTAATTTTAATTTATTCTGTGCCATGAAAGTTAAAACATACAAACCACAACTTTAGATATAGTACTGACCAATTTAAAAAACACTGAATTGATCATTTGCGCACATTCCTCATCTTTAATTTTATGTCTTATTATACACAGGTACTGTTAACATACACGGTTCTAATTCCTTACAGACCTATTTGTCAAGCAGCAAGATGACAATGCATCACAGCACAGCGCAGGATGCTTCCTTGGAGAAACCACATCAGCAGTATTTGGTAAATGGTTATGCATAGAACTCACTTGGAGGGTAATGTTAAACATTCCTCATATGACATGGACACAACAAATGGAAATGTAACTTTAATGTAAGATAAAATGTTATTCTTTATGCTTTTAAACTCTGGGACACTCAAAACCAGACAATACAAGGTGCTTTAATTCTAGATTCCATAACCGAAAAACTTTGAGGACTGCTCATGGCTTTTTAAAGCCAACTTGAAATATAAAAGTACTGAGTTTACCAAGCAAAATCTAGTTAACTGATTACATGTTACATAAAATATACCTTTTAAGAAAAACTGACTTTAAAAAAGATTGCATCATTGATGTATAACTTCAAAACTGTTACTCTTACGAGGAAAAATGCACTACTTTAAAATCTTTCAACATGTTTTAAGATGTCATATTTTGTGAATTCATTACTTTATATATTCTAAACTTTCAGCAAAATAATTTGAAATGGTTCTTAACCCTAATGACATCTAAAGAAATGGGTTAACATGTCTGTGAAATAGCTGTCTACTACACATCTCTTTCCACTGTGAACATCCATTAAGTGTTCTATATTTAAGTTCATGTAAATATTCAAAACCTCATTTAAACATGCTATACAAATAATTAGTGTTTTTGGCATTAAAATCTGAATAATGCTACAATACAGGCAATTTTTCACAAAAAGTTTCAGAGGCAAAAGATTTGGGAATGGTTGGGTGAGCAAGAAATGAGACAATCTACCTGAGACAATTTTAGAATTAATCCTGAAAAAGATGGCATATTTGATCACCGTCATTTTTGGGAAGAGTTCAGGCAAGATTCTAATATTTATAATTTCAATGTTCATAACCTTTTAAATGTTAACATCAACCACAGGCTAGTCCACTTTCCAGAGACTGAAAATGCTATTGTAATGTCATTCTGGTAAGTTCAGTTACAAAAGCACTAAAACAGGAAAAAGGACAGAAACACCGTATCACAGAACTAATCCTGCATTAACTATTTCTCTTCCCTCTCATATTGGCCTTAGACATATACACTATGGTAGGTCAGGTGCATGAAATGAAAAAGGCTTAGATAAAGGATTAGTCTGTCGACTCTTCACATTGGCATCAGTCATTTCTTTTTACTCTCTCCAAGGAGTATGAGCCATGTTTTTAGGTATATATTTCAAGTAAGTTAAGCAGAACATTTCTTAAAATTCTACATAGCAAGACACGCTTGAAGGATAAATAAATAGTGCCCAACATCTACAGCTTTACACGGATTAACTTGTATTTGGGCAGAACTATGGATTGGAGCGAAGGTTACATCAGCCATCGTCCTTTAATACTGACATAACAGGAAACCTGACAGCTAAAGTTTTCCAGCAACAATTATTATTTAAACCTTAGACATCCACCCTAAAACACAAACATAAAACAAAATCCAGAGTTCAAAACATCAGACTGAAAAATCTAATTTAAATATCTGCTAAGTCTCAAGACACTGTTGCACATTTTTGTCTGATGACAATTTTAATGTTATTTAGCACTAGCAAAATATGAAACATTAAAATTAATGCTAGAAACGTGCTACTTTTTAGGCCCCAGTCAGTCACATTTACAGCCAGTACAGAAATGAAGACAAAATAATTGTGCCCCATTCTCAGCTGGTGGGACTCTTCCCCCAGCAAACATACAAACTACAGTTATGCTCTGTGAATTCCCTTCTAGTACAGCATCAGCAAAGAGGTGTTCATGAGGAATAGAACAACTTGGGGAAGAGCCAGTGGATTGTTAATAAACAAAATTGTCAGTATGAAGAATGAGGTATCACACATATTTAAATATCACCATAAAATAGAGGTGATGACTAGTTCTTGAGAAAAAAGGCCAAAAACATAAAAAGAACACAGATTCATAAACTAAGCTGGCTTTGCATTTCATTCTTGTACAAAGCAGGGACCACTAAACAGAACAATTCTTCAATTCCTATCTCTCTTTCATGCTAATGCTCTGTTCAAAGTTCAGTTAAGACAAACATGGAAACCTGGTAAGGGTCATTTTACAGTTAAGCAGGTAGTTTCACCCACATATTTTTAATACCCAGTATCTTTGAGGTCTTGCACTGAATTGTCTGTGGAGAAGTATTTTCTCCACAACACAGGCCTTGAGCATAAACTCCTCCTATACAAAGGAGTGACTATTCCTAGTCTTCCTGAAGTAGAAGATGGTTCTTAAGATTAAAATACTACTCTAAAATTTTGAATAGGTTAATGAAAAAAACATTTCATAGAAGATAAAAATTTTAATATTCTAAGTCAGAATTTAGTCCCCAATAAATAAACACTATTTTGAAAAGAAATACAACTATCATTCTCTAAGATACCATCAGTTAAGATGCACCATATGTATTACTAAGAAAAACCACTGTCCATTACACTATGACACAATGCCTCATTTCAGTTCAATGCTTATTTTATATTGTTAACAGTGCTTTTAAAGTTATACAGATTCTTAACATGTCTATTTTGTGTATACAGTAAGAATGTGTGAAATACACTGGTTAAGTTATAACTGTAACTTCGTATTCCGAGTCCAACTCTTCTGAATCACTTTTCATGTCACAGCTGGTGTCTGCATCTCCCCACAGAGCACAGCCCTGGGTATTGTCAAGAGTACTGGTGATGACGGAGCGCTTCTTTAAAGGGCGTGCCATGCTGTCTTCTGTTTATTATCAGTGGGAAGCATTGGACCAAACAATGTTTGATGCCTTAACAATAGTCCTGCTCCACACATGAATCAGTCACACCAGCCTCTTGTTGCTCTGAATTTTGTTATGGATCTCGAGGGGTTCTGGCAATTTCTTCTGCCTTCAACTGCATCGTATGGCATGTGACAGGCAATCCTTTTTCATGTGCCTCTCCAATAAAGGCTAGTACAGCTTCATCTACCTGTAGGTATCTTCCTTTCTTAGGTCCTATCAAGTATTTTTGTGATTGCTTTGCAAGAAAATATGAAATTTCAATCATTCCTCCAATGATGAATATTTGCTTCACTTTTATCAAATGTATGCCCCACGGCTCTGTTTCCATGCTTTTGTGCATACATGATAAGCTTTCGTTTCAATGCCAGGTTATAGTATTATCTTTTTGAAGACATTTTAAAACGCTCCTTAAACTGACACATTTGATGCCAACAACACATACATCAGTTAAGGTGATGACAGTACAATAAGCTGTAAATTCACACATGTGCAAGCTAGGATAATTACATGACTATCACCTGGGTGACTGTAATGAGGAGCATCCACATTTCAGACATGTTAAAAAGTGAAGAACAGAGTCCATTTTATGACAAATAAAAAATAAGTTTTTTTCAAGCCTGAAAATTTTACCAGACTCACATCAGTGCAAAATAGAAGCACAAGAGCCTAGGCTTGTGTTAAGCAGAAAGCTAGTGAAGCAAAATATTACCTTTAAGATGACATTTTCATGGCCCTATTTGGCTTCAATTCCCTTTATTTCTGTATGGCTTACACGTACATCTTTTTTGGAACTGGATTTAAAATCCAAGTACAAATGTTCTTCTGTCATATAGCAAATTTCAAAGTGAAGTTGCTGAAGACACAGGCGTGAGATCGCCTTTTGCTGAGGATGATAAAGGAATGTGTCTGCAGTCAGTGGCCTTCATCCGCAGGTGCCCTCCTCTGGCGAGCAGATCTCATCTTGTGCGGAGAGGATGAACTATCTTCTTCAGTTTCAGAACCCAAAGGCTCATGATCTCCCTCTTGGGATCCTGTGTCTCCCACTAGTTCCCGCAGAAACTTGAATTTAGACAAAAACAGATGCCATACAAAATACCAACCTAAAGAAAGACAAAAGAATTATTACATATAATGTTATCAATTCAGAATATTAGTTAATGGGGGAGGTGTGACAAAACTATTTACAGCAAAACCTTGGAATGTAACTTATTCAGTGAGTGTTCTGCAAGACCAGCAAATATTTCTAATAAATTTTAACCTGATAAATGAGCAATGTGTTGCAATATGAGTAGTACATGAGGCTCAATGTCCTATGATCAAAACTGAGCCAATGGTTCTCTTGCTCTCTCTTGCTGCTGGATTGTGGATGATCATCTGCCAACATTGTGGAGATCTCATTTGCAGAGGAGGAGGACAAAAAGGAGGAAGAATCCCTCACTTCAAATGAGATTAGGGAGATATGTAAAATGTGGGGAACAGTGCAAAACTGTGTAGAAAAGCCCCACCTCAAGAAGGCTGAAGCAGAGCGAGCGATTAATATGTTTAACAACAATGCAACGTCATCTTTCATTAAATCCTCAAAAAGAGCCAGAAGCAAGTGTCATTGGCTAGGTTCCTTGTTAAACAAAAAGAAAAAGATTCCATTGAGCCAACAGATAACTGATTCCATTAGTCATAGTCAAAGTTGTGTTACTTCTCTTCTCTCGTCTCCCTTAGACCAGCCACAAAGGTTTTAAAAGGTAAGTACAGGGTAACTTGTTTATTTTTCAATACATTTTGTATTACATTACAGTACTGTAATCATTCTTATATGAATATTTTTGGGTTGTGGAACAAATCATAAGTTTCCATTACTTCTTATGGGGAAATTTGCTTTGATATACAAATGTTTTGGATTACAAGCATGTTTCTAGAACACACTATGCTTGCAAACCAAGGTTTTAAGGTACAATACAAATAAGCTGTGATAATACATATGTAACACATATTTATTAAGCATTTAAGATGTACAAGACATATAGATAAACTCATTCAGTGAAGGCAAAAATAGTTTGTTTTCACGAAATTTGAATCCAAGCTTGCTGCTTCCAAATTAATGTTATAATGTTATAATTATGATACCCAAGTAAAAGTGCTTATTATATTAAAATCAATTTTTGAGAGCATTTTCTTGAGAAAGAATATAGTTGACTACTGACTTGGACATTCATATCTCAGTGTTATTGAGTAAGAGCAAATTTATATGAATGCGAATCAAAAATAATGAGTAGTGGCAACAATAGCACTAAGCACTAGGAAAACTTCAGTCAAATCCAAGGTATTAATACATTTCTAGAAATAACGTTCTTGGAACTAAAGTTTCTTTAATTACACAATAAAAGAATAAACCCAGAAACAATATCTTAGGTTCAAGATTTTAAAAATACAGATCAGCGAACAAAGGAGCAAACAGAATTAAAACAGATAAAACCTCTACATCTGGGCTCAGTAGCTCTGAACCATTAAGAACATAAGTTAATGCCTGGGGATTTAGCTCAGTGGTTTCACCACCTGCTACGCAAGCACAAGGACCCGAGTTCAATCCCCAGTACCAAAAAAAAGAACCACACAAAAAAGAATGTAAGTTAAAATTAACCATTGCAAAGATTTTACTGTTGATGTATGTTTTGTGTGTATGGCTTTGTTTGTAGAACCAGGGACTGAACAGGGCCTTCACACTGAATTACATCCCCAGCACTTTTTTTTTGTTTTTTAGTTTAAGGCAGTAAGTTGCATGGGCTAACTTGCAATCCTCCTGCTTTAGCCTCCGAGTGCTGGGATTACAAGGGTACACCACCAGGTCCAGCTGTTAATGTATTTTCTTGATGCCTGCTACTCTGAACACTCCAGTTTCAATGAGTAGCAATGGACCACAGCATATTCCGATATCTAGCACTTTGTGAAAATAAAATCCAATTTACTTTTCTACCCCAATGTTAAAAGCAGACCAATATAATGTCCACTTTAGGGAATGTTTTAATGTTACAGAATGTTTTTTTTCACAATCTCTGAAACAACATCAACAAAAAATGTTTAACATAGATTCCCTGACACTAGAAGACTAACTTCAAGGATTTAATCCAATAGATATTATTCTAAGTAAAACACAACCAGTAATGGTGGCGTACACCTGTAATACCTGAACACTTGGAGGCCGATTCTGAGTCTGAATCCAACCTGGGGAACTCAGTGACTTAGCGAGACCTTGTCTCAACATAAAAATAAGAGCTAGGCATGTAGCTCAGTGCAAAAGTCCTGGGGTTCAATCCCCAATAGGGGCGGGGGGGGGTCCTAAGTAATACCACATTAAACTAAGACTAGCTTCCCTTTCCAAAACCAGATTTAGTCTTTGAAAACCCACTTTTTAAACATCAATTAACTCCTACTTATTCAATTGTACTAACAACATCAAACAGAAAGCTTCCTTTCCTCAAGAGATTTCCCAGATCACATCATTTGTGAATTCACTTATTTACTAAAATTAGAGGTGGGAAGCATTGTTCAAGTCATATAGCTCTCAGGTGGCAGTGCTGGCCACATAAGTTGATCACACAGGCACAGGTCCACCTCAGTCAAATCCTCTTACCAACTCCTGGATGGTGCCGGGCACAGAAGAAACCTAGGACTGGGCACTATACCAAGCCTGCAAATTACAGTCTGCCTAGGATCAGGTCAGCTTGACTTAAGGGGCACAACCAAGCCAACCTCTGGAGAAAGGAAGGTCTGACTCTAGATCAGTAAGTACTCCTCTCCTTATGTCCACCTGAACTCTGATCTTCTCCTAGGGTTCTAATTCTCTTCAAAAATGTCAAATCGCACATACCCCTTAACAGTGACAAAGCAGACAGTGTGCCTAGGTCATCCTACAATCAGAAAGCCACCTCCATTCCCAGCCTCTACTGTTGTCACCTTAGTTCAAACTTTATCAACACAACATAAACCTCCTAACTTGTTGCTGTGCTCTAGCCTCCCCCTCACACACACACTGTAGCTTCTAAAGTTCCTACTAAAAACTCTTGAACAGCTCCCCATTGCCTATAAGCATAAATTCTACATATAAAGTGTCACAATCTACAAGCCTCTTGTTCTCGATAGCCTCACATTATCCAATTATTCAAGGGCAGCATAAAAGGAGAGGCGAGAGCCATGAAGAGCATGCTATCTTAGCTTTCCAGGATAGCCCATGCTGAATGTACTTCTTTAATCTTTACTCTTACCCTCTTCTTCTATTTACACAGCACAGCCCAAGCTTGCTTTGGACAGCCAGTTTCTTTCCCACTCTGCACTTTTACTTTATCGAATAAACTCACTCCTTTTTGCTCATTTCATTCAATTCTTTGTTTGAGACGAGAAGAACCTGGAATCCAACTCTGGAAGGAGAGGCAAACAACTGCTACACTGGCAACATTTAGTCACCAAGCCACTTTTTAGAAGCAAACTACCCAACAACAAGCATATACTATGTTCCAAACACTATCCATATTGCAACCTATTTGTCCAATGTTAATGAAGGAATATACGAAAAAATAACGCAAAGAGGAAAGACGCCGTGTGCGTGTGTGTGTGTATAATATATATATATATATATATATATATGCAATCTTACAGAGGTGAGGGAGGCCTCACTGACAACTGAAATAATCTAGATGCTATGTGTTAGGTAATTCAGAGCCCCCACAGAGCAAGCCCCCTCCTCTCCTTTCCCCTTACCCCACTCTGGCCACAAGGAACGGGGAACTTCCGCATAGCTAAGGCCTGACCTCCCTTTGTTAGTGACTCTCTGCCTAGCTAAGGTCTTTCTGCCCCACCGGTTTCTGAGTCAGACATTCCAGAGAGACAGGGGCTTCCTGAAAGCGGTGACTCCATCCCCCCGACCGAAACCTGTTGCTACATACCCCAGCCCCAATTACACACACCCTCACCAATGGCCTAGTGCTCTCCCACCTGCAAGATCCCTATATGAGCTTCCAGCTCAGCCCATAGTTGCTGGTCTCCATTCTGTGAGCCAGCCCGGCAGGCTGCAGACTGCCGCCCCAATAAAGCTTGCTTGAACGTCCGTGTGTGCTCCCCTTCTTCGGCGACCTTTCACTATGTACTTGTAATGTCCTGAGTGTCCGGAGTGCACATCATCCCATGCCATGCCACTGTTCTGCTGGAACATGCAGCTCCTGGCAATCGTAAACCCTGCATCAGTAGAAGAACTAAAGAAGCAGAGTTTAAAATAAAAGACTATTTATTTAAACCTGGGGGAAAGGGATAAGAGAGATGGCAATGGAGGAGCAGGGAGCATCTGAGAATGAGTAACTCCTGGAATTTTGCCTGCAGCTCCTTTTTACTGAGATCCTTGTCCCAGGTAGGCTCCTGGAATCTGACTACCCCTGGCTTGTCTTTCATCCTAACTTTGGATTTTTCTCTGAGCTCTGGTGGAGAGTAAGATTATAGTTGGGGGCCTTAAGGACAGGGAGTTTAGGTTCAAGGATTAAGTAAAGGGGAAGTTTATAATTCTTATGTTAATTGTGCTACCTACAAACATCCTCATTTTTTGCCTTTGTTTTTCTAACTGCTCCAATCTAGCTGTCCTTGTCTTTCAAATTACTCAATCTGGCTGCTGAAGTCAAAGCTGTGTTATTAATTTTTCGGGGGGGAGCTACCTGGGATCGAACTCGGGTCCTTCCGCTTGTGCAGCAGGCAGCGAAACCACTGAGCTGAATCCCCCGGCCCTGCCTTATTAATTTTTAATAAAGCTCAGTGAGGCCATCATCCTATCTTTTCCCTACATACAGGGTCCCCTGTCCTTACATACTGAGATGGGGAACACTGCAAGAGAAATATCTGGAATGCAGTCTGAGATACACAAAATTTGATGTGCTTGTATTTCTTGTTCAAGAGGTTCTATACCTCACAGTCTCCTGCTCTGCTGCCCTCCCTGGATGTCAGGAGATGGGGCTAAAACTCCTCACCCTCTAATCAGGTATCTGGTCTTTCTAGTGGCCCCACCTGAAGAAGTGCACAGGCATAAAATCAGGTGTGGTCAAAAAGGGTTTTAATGGGCTGGGGATTTAGCTCAGTGGTGCCACGGCCTGCCCTGCAAGTGCAAGGACCTGAGTTCCATCCCCGTACCAAAAAAAAAAAAGGGGGAGGGAGTTTAATAACAGAAGACGCTCTTACCACTCAAGGTATTCCCAGTGCCAATAACTAGGGACAAAGGCCAAATATATATTTTATTATACCACAGAGATGAATAGTCTGTTCCTATCTATTTAAAAGGAGAGTATAAGGAGAGAATGAGTATACACACCCAGGTTGATGAATTTTATGAAAAAGCATAGCGAATCTAAATTAGATCTTTTCAGACTCTTGCAGTGTTACTGTTGAAAGGAATGACTAAGGCTGTATCCCCTTCCAGAACTTGTGATTTAATGACAGAACTAAGTTTTAGTTATCTTCCTATTTTTATCTTAC
Organism: Heterocephalus glaber; assembly: GCF_000247695.1. The sequence goes on from NW_004624756.1 coordinate 14,892,639, forward strand.
AAGAGATGCTGGAACATTTATGGATGAGTGGGTATGAATGAGGAAGGTAAAATAATCCTAAAAGTTTTGTGCGTACACAGAAAACAAGAGCAAGTGTCTTGCAGACCAGAGTATAAGCTCCTCAAGGGGAAAGAACATACTTTATTAATTTTTGGAATCCATGACCAGCACCTACAGCAAATGTACATAAGGGTTCAAATAGTATATATTACTGAATAAAGTAAAGGTTATCTATTTTGAGGCAATTCTGGTTTGTACCACTGAAGACTTATGTGTACCAAGAACTTCATAATTTATACTAATATACTCAGGAATATTTTTCATTCCTCAAACAGATGAGAGAGGCTGCTATGTAATGTGCCAGGGATTATTCTTGGATCCAGGGCTTGAGCAGTGAACAAACCAGATGAGGTCCCTGAATTCTTGGGGCTTATACTCCAATTGTATTGTTAAATAAAAATGAAAGGGAGTTTTGTTTTGGACTAATCTGCACAGAACAAGCTAAACATCAAAATGGAGTCACCAGCACTAACGTTCCATATCACCAAGTGGAAACTAGACAGTTTGTCTGACCTTTTAAAGAAATTTGGATTACAGAGATAACAGGCCAGTTTCAACTGGCGTAGAATATGAAGTTCCTTCTACTTAATCCTTAGACAAAAAGAGTAACCTGAAATAACCTGATGTTTGCCAATCAGTTATTTTTCTATGGTTGTCACCTGACAGAGACATGATTATGGGTGCAGCTGAGCTCAGTGACGGAGATAGGAGATTAGGGTGTGGCAAAGCTGGCTGGGGAAATGGGTGTGACCTGTTAACTACCTGTGACCTGCTAACTACAACAACAACTAAATAAATCACCTACATCAGAGTGAGCCCCTACAGCTCAACAAATTGGAGTACTTTCCCTATTTGCTCCTGCTTTCCTTGTGAGGGGACCAACTTCATCTTTGTCAGAGCTACTGCCCCTTTATTTTCTCTTACTTTTTTTTGGTTTTTTGAGACAGGGCCTGGCTATGTAATTCAAGCTGCCCTTGAACTCACTACGTAGACCAGGCTGGCCTCAAACTCATAGCAGTCCTCCTGCCTCAGCCCCCTGAGTGCTGGGATCACAGGCGTGTGCCACCACGCAAAACCATGCAAAACCATGCCCGGCTATTTTCCCTTACTTTTAATTAAAGCTTATGCTTTAGTTTTATTGATTTTCATTATTACTACAGCAAGGACCCTCCTAGCCAGGGGCATCACTACCAAAAAAACATCTTATAGTGATGATTCTAAAACATAAGATTATTTCCAGGTCAGAACTCACAAACAACTCATTAACTTGCATAGTCCTTCAGAGACAATCAAGCAGATTATTTCTATCAATACTGAGTCAGAAGTCAGGCTGAAGTCACCACTGCAGATGCCTAAGTGAACGAACTCTTTTTATAAATTATCAGTTAAGAAAAATTCTGAGATGTCCTCAATTTAATTACAAAGGCCAGGAGGTGGGAGGTGAAGAGATAAATAAGTTAATCAGACCTCTGACAGCCAGCTCCCAGGTGCCACAGCCTCCAGTTTACATATAACCTTTCTAAACTACTATACCTAACCAATCCAGAAGCAGTAAGTATTTCTCCTTATGGACTGCCCTCCTATTCCAAAACTTTTTCCATTTGTGTTATCCTACCCATCCTATCCATAGCCAATGTAAATTCACAGTAAAAAAAAAAAGTATGCTTTCCTCTTCCTCCCCTAGATTTTTATTATAAAAATGCTCTTGACTCTCAAGTAGGATGTACATATTTCCAAGTGTAATCTAGCCAGGCTGCTGGTAGTCACAGAACTTATCACAGGATTGAGTCCTCTTCAGGCTAGCATCTGTAACAACTCCATAAACTCGTATTTCAGAGAAACTTGGTCTAAGAGTATTGGTTTAATAGATTAATATGAAACTAAATTGTGATTTTGTCCTGTGAGAGAGTAAATGTGAGAGATTTATGAAATAGCTCATTTCAGATAAAACAAAGTTCTCTGAAAACTAAGGGCAAAAGAGAAAAAGTAAATAAACTGGCTACCCCAGGTGGTCAGGGAAGGTCTGAGATGACATTTGATATAAAACCTGAATGATGAGGAACTAGGTATATGGAGAACCAGAGGAAGACTAAGGGCAGATGCCCTACAGAGGGTACAAGGTGGGCCTGTCATGGAATGTTAGCAGGAAAAATGGAGAAATGGGGGCCATACTACATTGCGTAGATCTTTGTTGGCCACAGTAAGAAATCTGAATTGTATTTCAATGGAAATGGGAAGCCACTGGAGGATGGGTTTTCAGCAGGTGGGACATTTTGAAAAGATTATTATAAGGAGAAAATGATAAATCAGTCTAGCAAAGCAAAGGAATAAAACCCCGATGAAAGAAGGGGTTACCAGCTGGAGGCAAAATACAATAAACAGGGCTGGGGATTTAGCTCAGTGGTTCCTCTGCCTGCCTTGCAAGCACAAGGTCCCAAGTTCGATCCCCGGTAACCAAAAAAAAAAAATACAATAAACAAAAAAAGACTGGTTAAAAGTGTACTTATAAAGATAGGCAAATTTATAATACTCAACAGTGTAAATAGTTTATTTAGTTAGCTTATGAATAAGGCAGCTAGCTAGGGAAAGGGCCTGAGATACAGTCAGGTAATCTGCATTGATAGAATTAAAATAAGAATGGGCAGGGCTGGGGATTTAGCTCAGTGGTCGTGTCCGTCCCCCCCCCCTTGCTGGTGGAAGGTCACGAGTTTGATCCCCAGTACCAAAAAAAAAAAAAAAAAAAAAAAAAAGAATGGGCAGTGAATTAGGACTTAGGACCAAAAAATAACTTCCTCAGGCAGAATGGAAAGCAACCCCTTCCCTACTAAAAGGAGTTGCAGCACCTCCCTATCAAACTCTTGAGTTTCAAGGAATTTAAAATGCAAAAATAACCAGTTTTTCTCTAAAATCCTAATTTTCTTTAAACACTACCTGCTGAGGAACTAGATTAGAGCACCTGAGTCTCAACTGGTCATTTTAAATTCACAGAATCACCTCTGATAGGTAGCCACTAAAGAGTCTCATGCTCTGCTTATCCCTAAAAAGTTCTGAACTGAGGGGTCATGAAGAAAGTCCACCTTTTGGATTCCCTTCCTGAAGAACCAGGAATGTTTTTGGGGTTTTTTGGGTTTTTTTGGTATCAGGGATCGAACTCAGGACCTTGCGCTAGCAAGGCAGGCAGTGGAACCACTGAGCTACATCCCTGGCCCCTCAGGAGTGTTTTTTTCTTCTTATTTCCAATGAAAACTCTCCTAACTTCCTCCTTTTGGTTTGTGACTTCATTCTGCTTTCCAAGACCAGGCACTTGGTTTGTACTGTTTCATCAGGAACAAGAGAATAAATACTTTTCTGGAAATTGAATCCCAACAGAATAAATCTTCAGATACTAGGAGATACACCTAGAGGAATACACCTAGAGAAAGGCTAAATCATTGCCTAATCGTCCTGCCATAAGCCCTGAGCTGACAGAGAATTTATCATTATCTCTTATTACCTCACCCTTAAATATGAACAGATCATTAGACATCTACAGCAAACCTCCAATCAAGAAAGAGTCCAAAGCAAACAAGCAGAAAGAAAACATAGGAGAAATAAAGACAATGCAAAAAGAAAACCTTCTTAAAAAATATAAAAACCATATGCTTATAGGGAGATAACGCATACCTTACAGAACACATGCTACAGAAGAGGAATAATCAAAGAACAAGAAAGCTCAACTTCAAACTGTATATCTAAAGGAAAAATTTAATATAAAAGAGGGAAGATAAAACCTCCCAGAAGTAAGGAGAAGGCTGAGAGTAAGACAGAAAATAGGAGATAAAATTAAAGATCAGCCAGAGATACAACATCCAACTAACAGAAGTTTCAGAGAGTCCACACATAACAGAGAAAAAGAGGGGAGAAAACTAACAAAGGTCCAGTAGAAAACATTTCCAGAAATGAAAAAACTATAAATTAAAAGGATCAAGAAAAATTGGAAGACACATACAAGGTATATCAAGACATTTCAGAATACCAATGATGAAAGGCTATCCAAAAAACAACTAGAAAGAAAAAGCAAGTCATGTATCAGGACAAGGAGAAAACAAGGGATTTCTCAACATCAGACTGGAAGCTAGAAATCAACAGAGCAATACTTTTTAAATTCTGTATGAAAATTATTTGCAACCTCTATTCAAATTATTGGTAAATGACACTTTAGAGCCCATGTTGGCTCAAAAGTTTCTACCCATTTTTTTCTTAGAAAGCTACTAGAAAATGTGCTCCTACAAAATAAGAGAAAGATGATAACTGAGAAAGATGATAACCTGCGATCCAGAAAACAGGAGTGCAACAGGGGAAGCAGAGAATATACAGCTTTCTATGTGAGTGACAGAACGGAAGGCTCTGGGCTGGGTAGGGGAAAAAAAAACAATTTCTTTGTAAATATGGGAAATACTGATGAGTGCATGTAATTATGTTATGAAAATGGGGGACAAGTAACAGTGGGTACATACCAAAAAAAAAGGTAGATTTAAAAGGCAATTACTTATTTTAAGAAAATGGAGAGGAATGATAGCAAGGAATAATATTTACACAGTCTAAACATAAATCCTGACTATTAAGTTAACCAAAAATTGTGTTTTTCAAGGCAAGCAGAGAAAGAATAATACCTCAGTTAATAAGTAATGTCTAAAATTGCAAAGTCTAGATATAGCAATGAATGTTATTTAGAAATACAGATGTCAATAATTTGGAGGAAGATGAAACTGAGGGTTGAAAGGTATTTTTTATGAGTACTACTGATTTCTGAAACTTTATTTCTTCTGTTACAACTTCTGATAAAATACTTTCTTATTAAAACAGTCTGGCCAGTATGTGAAAGTGGATATAAAGAAAAGATGGGCTGGAGTAAAGACTGGTTAGGAAACTTAGGCAAGCTAAAGGTAGTGGTGGTGGTGGTGGTGGTGGGAACAGTGGTGGACAGCAGCACAGTGATCACAGAAAACTATTTTTTAAGGTGACAAAACAGAAGATTTGTACAAGGGAGAGGAGGTGGGCAAGAAGCAGGTATTAGAAATTAAGAGTTCTGTTTTAGATGTATTAAATTTGAGACACTTACTAGAGCTCCAAGTTGAGTTATTAACAAAAGTTTGATACCTGAGAGCTGGAGATAAAAATTTTCCAGTGGCCAGACACCATGGCACATGCTAATAATCCCAGCACTTGGGAAGCTGAGGCAGGCAGACCACTGCAAGTTTGTTGGAGCCCAGCCTGGGCTACATAGTGAGTTCAAGGCCAGCCTGAACCACACGGTGAGACCCTGTCTCAAAATACAAAAACAAAAGGTAAAAAAAAACCCAAAAACATTAGTCATTAGCTATAGCTGGTATTTAAAACCTCTAGAACTGGGTAAAATATGATAGGGAGAGGTGGCACACACCTATAATCCCAGCACTCTAGAGTTTGAAGACAGCTGGGCTATGTAGTAAATTACAGGCCACCCTGAACTACACAGCAAGACCCTGTCCCCCAAAAAATAATGGTAAGAGAATAGGTAGGAGAGAAAATAGAAATATATTTTGGGGGTATGTGGTTCAGGGTTGGAGCAACTGGCTAGCATACACCAGACTCTAGGTTTAATCCCTAGTACCACTACAAAAAAACCCCACTATCATACATATATATTTATACATTACAGAAGGATAATAGAAAAATAATAGAAAAAACTGAATACAGTATGCATATTTTTACATAAAGGCAAATACTAGTTTACAAACTTTCTATTTCAGAGATGACAGGTAGATGTATATATAAACGTTGACATGTATAATTTATATACTTATGAAAGTAATGAAATAATGTATTTCCCATTATAAATCATGGTCCAAAAGGTTAAATTCTAGATGAGAAGCAGGAAAAGATAACTAGTCATTATGGAAAGAAAAACACCATGGAAATGCAGAGTATAAAAACCAGAAGAAATGGTTCTCAGACAGAGCACTCAACTCTGCAAGAATGGCAATGACCCGGACAATCAACCTTTGATTAGGACTAGGGGCAATTCCCCAGGAGACCACTTGTCACTGACCTTGACAAGGGCAGCTTCAGTGAACTGTGGAGGATGGAAACATCTTAGAAGGAAAACCTCCCTAAATTTGAAAATCAGAATTCACTACATGAAAGAGCCTGTCAGATCTGAAACTAAGCTATGATTCCTCCTGGCAGACACCATCATACAGTCTGATTTCAGAGCCTAGAGGGCACTCAACACTCGGTGTGCAGAACTGACTGCCATCAGAGAACAGAGGACCCAGCTCAAAGGGCATAGGCTCTCAATCTGAACCTCTATGTTTGGATGTAAGGAAGGGGAGTCCATGAAATCTGACATAGGGAGGAAAAAAGTACACTTGTACATTTTTCTAACTGTTCACAGCATTCACCAGATCTTCACAAGGCTTGTGACCACCAGAAAGGTAGGAACAATTGTCTTATGGGCAGCTGCCTAAACTATCCAGCTATTCCCTACATTCAGTCAGTGCTGAAGACATTGGTACTGCACACTGAACAGTGACCCTTCTTCCCCTGGCAAATTCATATGTTGAAGTCCTAACTCCCAATGTGACTGCATTTGGAGATAAGGCCTTTAAAGGCATAACTAATGTTATGTTATTATAGACATAATAAAGGTAGGAGTATTACAGGCAGACAGGGCAAGCGCCCCAAGTCAGTGCAGAAGATAAGAACATTACAACTGTGGCTGGAAGTGCATTCACTGAAGGTCAGGCTTCAAGACAAGAGAAATGACTACATCCACATACTTCCCCTAGGGATGAAGAGCAGGGACTGATATTCTAAATAAGTGTCAATCACCTTGGGTGGGGACCAAAACCTCCCCTGCCCATTCCTTCCTGGAATGTCCTTGTATCTGTTCCATGTAGGCTTGCTTACTACAAGACTTGCTTTCCCATTTGATCCCCATTTAATCAATATTCCCTAAGCGACTGTACTTGTGATCTTGTTGGCTGACCACAGTTTTGTCCCACCATGTGATTTTTCCACTGGATCAATATTATCTTCTTAGTTGACTATAGTTTTGTCCCACCTTATCCCCGCCTCACCTCATGGTTTTGCTCTATAAAACTCCTTTGAAAAGCAGAGTCCCCGGGAAACCCACATTTCCAGGACCCCTTCTGTCTCTCTTAGAGCTATCTTTCTCTCAAAAACTACTTTCTGCTCTTAACCTCTGTTGTTTCTAGAATCCATTCTTTGATTTTAGAGAACAGGAACTCAGTGTATCGGACATCTAGCAGGTTGGGAGTATACTGTTTGGAGGTCCATATCATACGCTCTATATCAATATAAGGTCATAAGGGTGAGGGCCATAATACAGTGACTGGTGTCCTCTCAGAAGAGAAGAAAGTCCACATGAAGGTACAGGGAAAAGATGGCTATCACTAAGGCAAGGAGAGAGCCCTCAGAAGAAAATCAGCCCCGATCACACATTACCTCAAGAGTTCAAGCCTCCAGGAATGTGAGAAAATGAAGTTTTGTTAATACCACAGACCCAGTCTGTCGTATTTTGGCCGTGGCAGCCCTAGCAAACTAATATAGCAACCTAGTTTCTTAATTCTTAACTCCTTCCCTTCTCTCAAGCCCAGGTCCCACTCCAGTCAAAACAAGAGGCTGGCTACCTTACTCCATTAGGTCAGCAACAAGAAAATCTTTTTGGACTACTTCATGAAACTATTAGTGCTTGCCCATTCCAAACAAAACAAGGTGTTATACTCCACCTCTCTTATTCCATGTTTCCTGAAACTAAAGGCACCTTTAGAAATTGAGTATAAATATATAGTCAAATAGCTCTTGAGAGATGAGTAAGGGGGTTGACTTCTGATGTCTCAAAGTAAGTTTAGCAACTATTCTATCCAAGGTATGGTCTGTCTGAATGTCAGATCCCCGTGTCTAGGCAGCTTGTAGGTCCAAATTTGAAAGGATAAGATATTTCACCACATGCAAATACATCACAAGGATCCATTTTCCTTACTTAAAGAAACTTAAACACCTACAATCAGACCAAAATGGTGACCTCACAAGCATGAAGTTGAGAAAGGTTATTCAACTATTTTATCTCATTAGAAAAGCTTTTTAGGTCTGGTGTCGCTGGAGAACAACCCAAAAAACACAAAACACCATTTAGGGTTGGTGGTGCATCTCAATGGAGGAATATGTACTTAGCAAGTGTGAATTCTGGGTTCCATGCACCAAATAAAAATTAAATAACATACAATACACAAGCTCTCTATAGTATTTATTACCAATTCTCATCAACTGCTGCATCAGCCTGAACCCATAATTCAGTCTTACAAACAAATGTTCGCAACTGCTCAGCCTCTTTTCTGACACCTGTGGTTATCAGTTACCGTGTATAAAGAAAAAAACATCTAAAATTTTGCTAACATCGCTTTGAAAGAGAGTTTAGCCTACTCCCATTCCAAGAAGAAAATTACCCACAGTAAACAAAATAGCACCATTGTTGAGAACAGAGAGTTAGGTTACCTGACCCTGGAAGTTTAATATAGCTGCTGTTTCTAAGTTCTGCCTGTTCTCAACACCTCTGCTCGGAATTTGGCTGAAGAACTCGAAGTAAACAATTTCACGTGTTCTGAAAACGGAAGTGTGTCCCAATCCCTGATTAAACAGACAGTGAAACCTCCCATTACCATTAGGGTCAGAACATGTCAAAAAGAAAAAGGAGTAACCAATCACTTCCCCTTCGAGCACAGACCAGGGTCACAATCTGGGCAGACAGTGGCAAGGAGAGCAGTGAAGGGCAGTCGCTGAAGATACCGGGTTTCCCGTGGAGTCAAGATGCCCAGTCCTGGATCCTGCCCTGTCCTTCTCCAGGATGTCAGCCGGTCGGGGGCGCATCTCCTGGAAGCTCACTCGTGGGAGGTAAGGGGCCAACCGAAGATTGGTTTGCGGACGAGACCGCACCGGCGAGCCAGGGACCCGAGCTCAGCCGGCGCGTGGAGCTGCCCCGCGACGGACGCCCTCACTCACCGCACACCATCAGCAACAGGACGATCAGCAGCGTGGCCACGAAGACCAGCAGGGTCAGCCCCACACTGTGCCACATCTTGGCGGCCTCAGGACGCGGGCAGCACGCGGGCTTCAGCTGTGGTTGGCGCGGCCCCGGGGCGGCATGGGCGGCGGGCGCCCCTCGGCAGCGCCCCCCAGAGGTGGCACGGAGGCGGGAAGTGCACCACGACCGGTCCCCGACCCTCCTTCTCTCGGGGGCGGACGGAGCGGGGCGCCCCTACCCCCTCATCGTTCTGGGGAGCCGGGGCCGCGGCGCCCGGAGACCCCGGCGGTGGCCGGATGCGCTTCCATGGCGGACGCTGTGCGTCTGAGGAGAGGGCAAGCACGAGGACGCACGGCAGCCACAGGGCCCTGGCTGCCGCCCGCGAGAGAATCCCTCGGTCCCAAGGGACGCCTGATAATCTCTCCTGTCGGCGGTCGCAGCTGCGACTCGGACCCAGGCCCTCCTCCCGGTGAGGGAGCTCATCACCAAGCGCCCCCTCCGCTCGCCTCCGCCTCGGCGCGAGGGTGGCTGGGAGATGGAGTGCGGAGCCCGACGGAGGCCGCAGGGGGCCGCTTCGCATGAACTACAACTCCCAGAATGCCCCGTCGCTCGGGGCTTCGCGACTCCCTCCACCCCCTGAGTCTTTGGGCTCTCTCTGCCCGGCGCTCTTTCTGGGGAGTACGGACTAGTGGCCTCACAACGTGCACTGTAGGCTCTCATGCACTGTGCCGAGGCTCCAGTGAGATTTCAACTCTTGCTTGGCTCACGGGGTCGTTTTAAGTACACAGAGGTAAGAAAGGGAGGTGGCTGCCTGCAAAACTGGTTGCACGTGAACCCAACCCTATTGCCTGGAGCGAAGCTTAGATACTTGGGACTTCGGAGGAATTGCGTCCTTGATCAAGATAAGGTTCAGGGCCAGAACTGACCTTTTCCCTCAGCAACAGTTGTTGTGTTCTGTGTTTTCCTAGGTAACGTATTTCAGAAATGACTGGCGGGTCACTTAAGGACATCTGCTGTCCCCTTAATTCACCTACCAGAATTGGGAGTTTGATTCAGTTGCTTTCTTGAAACCAAGCGACACGTGACCCACAGCTGAAGATTTCGCCTCACTCGAACAAACGTCTGTGAAACAAGACACTTTAATAATCTCAGCTACTGGACCTCCGTTTGAAATTAAAACTCGCCATTTCTGCCAGATTACATTCATTCGTGAAAACAGTGCCCCCAGAAAAGGATAGGTGTGTCCCTCTTTTAGGAGGAATCAGAGCCTTCACATTTTCCTGACTCTGTTGCTCCCTGCAGTACTTTTCTGTTCCCTGTTTTCTATCTGCAAAAACATATTTTAAGCAGCAGTTCCTTGATTTAATAAATATTGGCTATTCCCCACTGCCTTAGTGTATGAGCTGGATTCCCCATGAAACAGCATTGTGAACAAATACTGTATATGAAAATAAGCAATAATTACTTTTTTTTGCAAAAGATTTAATAATGTTCCTGTGAAGAGAGAATGAGCCCAGTGCAATTAAGATAATATTTAGGAAAATATCAGTTTATGCTTTTTTCATAGATGATTCAATTCTGTTGCATAAATAAAACACATTTTTAAAAAAATATGGTTAAAAGACAGAAGAACTGAAAGAAATTATTTTAAGACTTCAGTCTTCTCTTTCATTTGCATACCTGTATGGAATACCTGCAGATCTCAGGCACTGTTCTAGGTGCTGGGGTTACAGCAATGAATAGGGTAAACAAGGTGCCTATGCTTAAGATGCATATATTATAGTTAAGAGGATACAGACAACGAGCATAAATAGGGAAAGTGCAGGAACTGCGAATTCCTGGAATGAAAATAAGCAGGATAGTATGGTGAAGACAGAGGTGTCACTTTAGTTTGGGGAGGCTGGGGAAAAGGTACCAGAGAAAGTGACATTTGATCTAAGCTCTGAATGATGAAAAGGATCCAGCCATGGGAAGTCCTCAAGGAAGAGATTATGAGGTAACAGGAGCAGCTTGTACAAAAGCCACGAGGAGCACACATACTTGGCAGTTCCCTAAGTCTTGGCAGAGTTTCTCAACTCTGGATGCACATTTGGAATCCCCTAGGGAGATTTAAAATTACACCTGGGCAGTTCTCATCCCATACTGAATGAATCTGAATCTCTAGGGGCAGATCCCAAGCGCAGTAGTTTTTAAAAGCTCCTGTTCTAATGTGCACTATGAAGCTGTGGGTCTCAAATAATGATCTCCAGGTCAGCAGGGCTTGTTAGAACTGCCCCGGAACACCTAATGAATCTGAAAATCCACAGTAATCTAAGAGATAGTGGCTTGGATTAAGGCAGTCATCACTGGAGTTGGTGAAAAGTGAACAGATAAGGTATACATTTTGGAAGGAAAATCATCAGGATTAGCTCATGGATTAGATGTGGAGAGGGGATGAGGGAAAAGAGGAATCAAAAAATTATTCTCAGATATGGAGAAAAGGGAACCCTTATGTGCTGTTGGTGGGGATGTAAATTAATACAGCCATTGTGGGAAACAATATGGAAGTTCCGCAAAAAATTAGGAACAGAGCTACTATATGATTCAGCAATCCCACGGCTGTGTATATTCAAAGAAATGAAACAGTGGAAGAGACATCTGTGTTCCTATGTTTATTGCAGCACTATTCACAATGGTCAAAATACAGAATTAACCTAAGTGTCTGTGAACAGATAAATGTGGTATATATGCACAAGAGGGTACTCTTCAGCCATGAAAAAAGGATGAAATCCTATCATTTGCAACAACATGGTTGAACCTGGAGGATATTATGTTTAGTGAAATAAACCAGGAACAAAAAGACACATATGACATGATTTTATTCATATTGCCTAATCTTAATATAAAAGTATTAATCTAATAGAAATAGAAAGTAAATTGGTGGTCACCAGGGAAGGGGGTAGTTGGGGGAATAGAGCTGGGAAGATGTTGGTCAAAGGATATAGAATTGCAGTTAGATAAGAAGAATAAGTTTCAGAGATTTATTGTTTGTACAGTGATTACCATGACAGTATATTGTATTCTAATAGAGATTTTGCAAATGGGAAGAGGACCAAGAGTTGGAAGGGGAGGGTCGGAATGAAAACAAGAATTAATATATATTGTGTACATGTGGGGACTTTATGAGTTTATCATTACTCAGAGGCCCCATCTCTTAATACTACCACATTGGGTATTAGGGTCCAACATACGAATCTTTTGAGGATACCAACATTCACGCCAGAGCAGTGGTTAATTCCTTTCATGACAAGTAAGTTTGCTTCTGTGCCTATATATGCCTCGTTTCCATATCTGAGTGTTAAGGAGGGAACACTTACTCCTTCCCTGCTATTTCCTTCCTTGAGGGAGAAAGCTCCCCTGGTGTAATACCACGTCAGGTCTTCCTATGCACATTTATTCCCTCTGTCTCCAGTCAGAAGAGGAATGATTTACCTAACTGGTACACCTAAGAGAAGTAATCAGCTTGCTGAACTCCACTTCTCCATGTTCTTCTTAAATACGAGCTGCCTTATCCATGAAGACCACTTGCATGGGAATCCCCCCTCACACCCAGCTACCTTAATTTAGGGTTTAATTAACAGGCTTGGCTGGCTCTCACATTTATGTGTTTCCTAACACAGCATTTATTATTATTTTTTAAATTTTATTTTATAAGTCTTTATCAAGTTAATTATAAATACAGATTAACAGTAAGACTAGGAAGCTAAAAACCATAAAAATACATAGGTACACTTTTAGGTACATTGTCTATGATGGATTAAATAACATTTTTCTCTCTCTTTTTTTCCTGATGTCTATTTTATATATTTTTTCCCCTTTGGCAATATATATATGTATTTTTTTCCAATTAAGTGTATTGGTACATTTTTGGTATAAAACGCGGTTACATTCATCATTGGGATCTTGTACCTTTACATGAGTATCTTGGTTCTTATTTTTTTCCCCTTCCCTTGCCCTCCCTTCAACCCCTCCACCCCTCCCTATTTGCAAAGACCTTGTTTCCATTGTTTTTCCTCTTCTCATATGTTTTCCTTTCCCTTTTTTCCCTTCCCCTACCCCTCCCAATTCCCCTGGTCTTTTAGACCTTTTCTTCCTGTTACACAATATCAGTTATACATTTTTAAAATCACAATATTAAAATCTAGGAGACATTACCACAGATTTTACAGAATTTAAAAGGATATAGAAAGCATATTACAAAAATCTTTTTT
>NW_004624756.1:14909207-14921323 GCF_000247695.1 Heterocephalus glaber
GGGGAGCTTCCTTCTGGGTGCTGGGACCGGCTCACCTTCTCTGCCCCACAGCATTTATTATTAATAAAGGTGGGATATTTTGGTCTCCAAACATCATTCTTTTTTCATTTTTGAGAGAGAAAGAAAAAGTCTCACTATGGAGCCCAGGCTGGCCTTGAACTCACAGTCCTCCTACTTCAGCCTCCCAAGTCCTGGAATTACAGGCACACTTCCTTTTTTACAATTTACAGATTTGGGGACATCATTCATTATTCCCCCTCCATAATCCCATGCTTCTTTCAAAGTAGTTGAAGAACAGGGCATGAATTCAGCACTTACGTATTGCCAAGTAGTAGATGCTTATTGGATATTGATATAAATGTTTGATATCTAAAGCCTGACAGTAGGCCTGAACTTTAGCTCTTTGATCTCAAATAATGGAATGAATTATGCTAAATGTAGAGAACATATAAGACACTAACAAGTTTCCTCCCCTTGAAGAAAATTCAGTCCTACTGCAGATGGTTACCAGAACACCTACTACATGCAAGGCATTATACTTGCCAGCAGCAGTACAAAAACACATGTTTCCTCATCTGAAATAGCCCAATCTGCCTTGGGATTTTTCAATGCTGACTTCATAATTTGTGCATCATGAATTCAATCTGGTAAGTCATTACTAGTTCTTTACGGAATAGAATAGAAGACATCAATGTGTATCATGAGATATAAAGGCAAGAACTGTTTGCAGAACTTTTATTTCAGGTATCTGTTTCCATGGTGTATGTTTTTGATGTGTATGTGTGTGTGTGAATTGACTTACAATACAGAAGACTTTTTTACTATGAGTTATAGTTTTTAAAATGTTGAAAACCCATAGTATAGCAAGGGAAGGAAGACATGGATATAAGTGATTACATTAAAAAATTTTTTCCATGTATAACACGGGATTTTATAGATGAGCTCAAAGCTAACAGACCAAAAAAAATTAGTAGTAATAATGAATATAGCTGACATCCAAGCCCAAGTCAATCTGACTTAAAAGACAACTTGTTTATGTTGTACCATAAGACAGAACATAATATTGGCAAAAGTCTTGAGAAAAGGGGAGGATTAAGAGAAAAGACAAGTCATGAGTTCACGGTGAGGGTATTAGATTTCTATCACTGTAACAAAATGCCTGAGATAATTAGCTTATAAAGAGAAAAAGGTTGTTTGGCCTATAGTTTTTCAGGTTCCAATCCATGATGAATTGGTCCAATTGTTTGGGGCCTGTTAGGAGGCACACAGCAAGGCAGAAGTATGCCATGGAGCAAAACCACTCGCATCACAAGCCATGGAACAAAAGAAAGGAAGAAGAAGGGCCTGGGATCCCCAAATCTCCTCTCAGAGCATGCTCCTAAGCACCTCTACTGGGCCCTGCCTCTCAAATGTTCCATTACTCCTATTAGTGCCATCCTGAGGACCAAACCATTGACACACAGGATTTTGGGAGACCCCAAGCCATAGCAAGGAGTATATAGTTCTTTTCCTCCAGCTCTAAGGAATAGGAGTAGACTTATAATACAGTGATTAAGAATTCTTGTTCTGTAGTTTGACTCTGGGTCTGAAAATGGTTTGAATTCTGATGTGGTTGAATCTCTTCATCCCTCTAAGCTTCTGTTATCTATGTATAAAATAAGAACAATAAAAATAGCTCTATATCATAGTAATGAAAGGAACTAGGTCGTAGGAGTGGCTCTGTTCTGTTCATCTTTACTAGATGTGGAAAGGTAGGTCAGGTTTTGATCAGAGAAGCAGAACCTCTGTGAGTGGTGTGGAACAAGAGCTTTACTGCAGGAGTTAAATCTCAGGCAAATGTGGGAGCTGATAAGGCTGTTGCTTCTGTGTCTGTCATTAAGCTTGAAGTTGCTGTACCCACAGTTGGGAAGGAAAGTTGGATATGGAAGAGGAAGAGCAGACTGGAAATGCAAGGGCCAATGAAGACAATTATATCCTGTAAAGAATAACTGAAACCCACATCTGCCTCTCCCACCTCCAAACTCAGTGCCACAGGTAACAGGTAGGAGAGGATGGAAAACATCTGGTAGGAACTAGAGTACATTCATTTCCTAAGACAACTGTAACAAAATGGCACAGACTTGATGGCTTAAAACAACTGAAACTTATTCTCCCGCAGCTCTGGAGGTTAATGATCCAAAATCAAGGTGCTAGCAGGGCCATGCTTCCTCTGAAGGCTCTAGGGTAGATTCCTTCCTAGCTTCCTAGCTTCTGTTGGCAAACTTTGGCATTCCCTGGCCAAGCTGCTTCATTTCAGTCTCCACTTCTGCTTGTATGTGTCCTTCTCCTCTCTTGTCTGTTTGTGTCTTCACATGGCCTTCTTATAAGGACACCAGTCATTGGACTTAGGGCTCATCCTGATCCACTGTGACCTCCTCTTAATGTGACAACTAGTAATTGCATTTGTAGAGACTCTGTTTCCAAACGAGGCTACATTCTAAAGTTGCTGATGGATGTGGATTTTGGGGGAACAACACTGTTCAAACCAGTAAATGGAGGAACAATAATTTTGGCTGCTTTCCTAACCTAATTAAATGACCTAGCTATGGATCAGCAAATATGCCTAGCAATCTACACCAGCTATCAAAACATTTTTTTAAATTGGCAGTTGCTACATTGCTAACTCCCAAATATAACCCAATATATCTCTATTGTCCAGCACTGATGTAAAAACATACAAGAAAGGAATTTTTGGGAAATTCCAGCTTCACTAAATTAACATAATACAGTGACCACACAATGAGAGTCAGGATTTTGTTGTTTTTTAGCAGAGAAATGACTTTATGGAAACATTTAAAAATATTTATCCCTTCGATCCCCAGTACCAAAAAAACCACAAAAAACAAAAAACAAACAAACAAAAAATATTTATCTGGGAAAATAATGTGGTACTTTCTCAAAAAATTAAAAGATAAAATTACATCTCATCTAGCAATCCTAGTTCTGGGTATATAACTTATGAATCTGAAATCAGTGCGTTGAAGAGGGACCTACACTTCTGTATTTTTGTTTTTGTTCTTGTGTTTGTTTTTTTGTGGTATAACTCACAATAGCCACAATATGGAATCAACCTGAGATTTCATCAGTGGATGAGTAAATAAAGAAAATGTGGTATATACACATGATGGAATATTTTTCAGCTTTAAAAGTGAAGGAAATCCTCTCATTTGGTGCAACATGGATGAATCTGGAGGCCATTGGATTAAATGAAATAAGCCAGAATCATAAAAACAAATAAGGCCTGGTTTCTTTCATGTGTGAACTGTAAAAAAAGTTAATCTCACAGAAGTTAAGAGTAGAATTGTGGCTACCAGAGTCTGGAAGGGTGGGGGGAGAAGGGGAAATACAATACAGGTTTAATAATTTGTTAGAGCAGCTCATGGAACTGAGGAAAATACTGAACTTTCATTTGCTGGATGGTTTATTGTAAAGAATATGTTAAAAGATACAAATAGCCGAATGAAGAGGTGGACACAGCAAGGTCCAGAAGGGTCTTGAGCACAGGGCTTCTGCCCCTGTGGAGTTGGGGTACACTACTCTGCTGACATGTGCCACCCTCCTGGCCTGTGGATGTGTCTCCAGTCTGTAAGCCCTCTAACCCCATAGTTTTGGGATTTTTAGGGAGGTTTC
The DNA here is from genome assembly GCF_000247695.1 of Heterocephalus glaber. Next base: position 14,912,877 of record NW_004624756.1, read on the forward strand.
ATCTAGAGGTACAATTTCCACGGGGTAGAGAGTGAGGCTGAACACTGAGTTTCTAATCATAGCTTGGCCTTTCTGGTGGACAAGACCCATCCAAGAGTTCACCCAGAATCACCTCAGTACAGCAACAGATGACTCCATCCCCAAGAAAAGTCCAAACCATTAGAACCTCCGTTTTTTGGAAACAGAGTCAAAGACCAAATAGTAGAACAGAAGAAGCTTCCATGTGCTCCCTCTATGATGTGCTGTGTGCCACACAAGTCCATAGGGGACCATGGATGAAACCTCTGAAGCCAAGAGCCAAGTAGACCTTTCCTCTGTTTGTTTTGCACCAGTGAGGATTGAACTTAGGCCTCGTGCATGGTAAGCAAGTGGGCTGCCACTGAGCAATCTCCCAAGCTTAAACCTTTCCTCCTTTTAAGTTGATTGTCTCAGGTATTTTGTCACAGCAATGGAAAGCTGACACAGATTTTACTTGGAAAATATCTTATTTCAACTATTCTGTCCTCTACTCTCACTCTGACCTTATGGAAATCCACATAAATATAAAGCATTTATGGTTCAAATGGCAGTGGTTTGGTTAGGTTGTGGTTAGGCTCCAAACACACACAAGTGATTTAGAAGTGAAGATCACCAAAAAGTCTATATGGTTGCCATTTTGGTTCATTTGTTAGTTTTTTGGGAAAAGATTAACCAATTTAGAATTTTACTTAGAACTATTTTATCATTTTCATAATATGATAGGTAGAACATTTGGGGAATGGCTATCATATTTTTTTCTTTAGCAGATCAGCCTCTCTTATTTTTAAACTTCCATAGCTACTTCCTTCTTACCCCCTCCCTCAAATTGAGTAATGACGGAGGACTAAAAAATCACTAAGCAAAAAGAACTGTATTTCTAAAACTTGCCTCATTTTCTTTGATAATAAATAGAGGCTGTCAGCATTCTTTCATGTGAACAATAAAGCCCTGATTCTTACATTTATAAAGAAATGTGACCATTTACTGGATCTTTATTTTCTTTGTTTAAATTTTAAACAAAAATTTAAATTTCTCATAGAATCCCCCCTCCCTTGTATATTTCTAGAATATTAATCAGTTGAATAGGTTGTTGTACTCCCATTGGAATTTGGACTGGGAGAAAATTGCTCTTGGGATAACCAAAAATATTTTTATTGGGACTTAATATGGAAGCTCAACCCACTGTTTTAAAAGTAGCTATCAGTACAGTGTGTTTCTGCTTTGTCATGAGAATCGGAGTTAGGCTCAAATTTCACACTGTAACTTTAAGACTAGCTAACAGTAGCTAATAACATTCCTATGGTATGCTATGTAAACTCATTTCATCTTCACCTCAGTTCTATCAGGCAGGAGTTATTATTATTCTCATTTGATAGATGAGGAAACTGAAGCCTACGAGGTTAAGAAACTGGGCCAAAGTTACATAGCTTCTGAGTGGGAGAGGCAGGGTGCTGACCATGCAGTCCACCCAGTCCAAACTCTTTCTGCTCCCTCACTCTCTTAAGTGAGAGTTAAGTTGTTTCGGGGGGAAAATACTCCAGCTTACCCCCATAAAAAGTCCAAAAGTCAAACATGTGGCATAACAGATGGGGAGGAGATCAAATAACTAGCACCTGCAATGTAAATCACTCCTGAGACAAAGTGGGTCTTCTCTGCCATCCAGCCTACTCTGCTACAATCTCCCTTCCCAACGATCTGCCTCACACAATGGGAAAGAAAGCATCAGGAACCCCAAAGCTTTTTTAATGGATTGCAATAGAATAAAAAGTACCAGAGTAGGTTGTGTATGGTAAAGATATTGCTTTATTTATGAAACTTTTTAATGTATAGACCACTATACATAAATACAATCTAAAAATATGTTTTGCTTATTTATTATTGCTTCATTTGGTGTTGTTTTTCTATTTTTTTATTTTCCTTTTTCTGTATTTTATTTTTAAACTATATTTCTTGTTGTGATCACAAACAAAAACTTATTATCTGCTGATCTAGTCCATATGCACCTTCCCATGAAATGAAGTAGAAACCTTCCCTCAAAGGTGGCTACCCCATCTGGTTTTAAGCATGCCCTTTAAAGGTCAGGCTCAGAACCTAACACTTATTTTGAAAGCTTTTATTGCCTTAAGAAAACTCTGGATTCTATTTAAGAGTATGACTAAACTTTTCAAACTGAAATGTCATGTTCAGTGCTTGGTGCAGTTCAGCCACTCTTGTCATATCCATTAGTTTTTCCAAAACCACAGCAAGAGTAATTTTGTTTTGCAACACTGAGCTGATGGTGTCCTATCCTACTCTCTCCTCCTTTTTTCTTTTACCAGTTCCCATGGTTTTTAAGTTGAAGACCAAAATTCCCTTCTTCCCCACAGGTCCCTTGCCCTCCCCCTTATGCTGGAACTTTGCTGTCCTTACAGGAATGAACAATTTAAGCTCACCCTGGGCACAGCTTGGGGCACCTGCTAGTCCTCTGCCTGGCAGGCTCCTCTTTCTCCCATCCACCTTGCTGGTTAGCTGGTTGCCTAGACTTCGAGTTCAGTCCATTTCCTGACTTAAATCCACTGACCTGCCTAAGTTAGGTCTTCCTGTTACATCTTCACGTACAGCTGTAGCCTTTCACTGCATAAAACACAGTTCGTAATCAAACACTTACTTAATGACAGCCTGCGTCCCAATAAGATTGTCAACTCCTCCTTGGACAGAGACATCTGTTTGGCTCAAAATGGAATCACCAGCACTTAGCACTGTGTCTGTCATGTGCTTTGCAGAATGACCAAGTAGGGCTGACGTAACTTGTACTGAGGCTTGGCAGATGCATCGGAAGACATTGTAGACATATTCGAGGCTGATAAGTGTGCACATGGGCTTGTTCATGAATGTGTACAGCAGAGAGTGTTGCAGAGGAGAAGGACATAATATTAAAACTTTATTTTCATTGAGTGTAGTTTTACTTTTGTAAGCATGTAAATTATACACGTTAATGACTATATGTGAATTTAAAATTCTTTTTGTATGAAAACTGCAGGAGGCAGATATCATTGATACATCTATAGTTTGTCGGAGAGTATTTGTTTAAAGCAGGGATTCTTTTAGTACAGATTTTAAGTTATACCTTTAAATAATACCTTCTCAAGAGCCTGTACTTAAAAGGCACAAATCACAACAATCAGGTAGGCATGAACCACGTGTATTTATCCGAGGTGTTCACAACTTCTCCAGCAGAGGGTGCTAAAATATCAATTTGGCACTGTGAATGGGGTTTAGCATAAATTTGTTGAATGCAGTAGTACTAGATTGGCCAGTTCAGCCTTGATTGTCCAGTTCTTGCAGCAAACATACCCAAAACGGGCCGGTCTTCTAGAATACGGACACAGGAAGTGTTAGAACAAAAGGTTTTAAAGTGGGAAGATGTTAATATTAAATACAAGGGTAATTTCCAAAAAACATTAACTATGAAATAGTTAAGTTTTATGAAATAAAATAACAAGCCAGCATTAAGGAAATTACTCTTGAAAAATATATATAATGCTATATAATGTAAGTCACCAGAGGATTTGAAATGAGCTTTTTAGAAAGCTTGGCAAAATTGTCATTATTTCCAATTTGTAGAGGGTGAGCGTTTTATTGCACTCAACAAGCCGATATACTGATGTTATTTTAAAAGTTGTCCACAGGCCTACTTTAATTCTTTTTCTTTTTTGTACTGGGGTGGAGCTCCAGGCCTTGCACATGCTGAGCTCTACTCTACCTATGAGCTACACTGCCAGCCCCCAGAAGATTTTAGAGATCTCAGGTATCAGGTGGCCTCTAAACTGAAAGTTTCAGGGACTCAAAGCACCACATGAATTTCTAGCTTTTGCTGTGTGTCTGTCATACAGTAGTTGGCTGGGGGCTCTGCACAGTGTTGCCATCATTAGGGGAACCAGGAACTGGAAAGTCACCAGTCACGATGCCAGGGGGAAGGCAGAGCATGAACATTGCACATAGACTCTCAGTATCTGGGTGGACATGACATTGTCCTTTGCTCACTTTGTTCTAATTGGAGCAAACCACATGGCCACACCTGCCTTGCAGAGTTCAGGACATACAATACTATTGTATATCTGGGAGGAAAACCAGAAATAGTTGACAGATACTGCTAACTACCACATGGCGTAAATGTAATAATAAAATACTCCATCAGAGATAATATAGCACCATTGATTTTGAAGTTATCCTTACAGCTTCAAAGTGAGGACCTGTTGGCTGCGTTATTAAATCACCTTTTTCTTTGTGCCAAGAACTGCTACCATGGATAATTCATGTATTTCGCTTTTGGCTTTCAAATTCATGGGTACATGTGTTTTGGAGAGAAGGAGCCTGCGGCGGCTTTACTTCTCAACTTGGGTTTTGCTTTGATTGATGTTAAAACCTACTGCCCTTCCTGAGAACAGAGTGACTGCTGGATGGATGAGGAGGCTCGGGAGCGAAGGTCAGGGAGCCCGAGGAGGCTAAGCTTCTGCTCAGTCTGTGGACTAGGGACAGAGCAGAAAGGACAACGTTGTGCTCACTGCGTCCTTTCTGTCAGTCTCACAAACCCAGAGTAGCAGAACGCTCTAGTTAAAATGTAAAGTGGCACAGTCTTCCCAAGCTTTGTTACCTCACACAGCAGACCTAAAGGGAGCCCAGATGGCTCTGCTGCTAAGCTCAGGGTTTCACTGCCTCCTGCAGTGACAGCTGCTCTCTGCCCGCCAAGAACAATCCAGGGCTGCAATCAGGGTGTAAATCGAGAGGCGCTAGACTCCTGACACGGTAGAGCTGGCCAGCCTCCTGACCTAACAAAGCTGCAGGATGTGTTAAGGGGCCATGGCCACCAGTGATTCAAAGAGAATCCCGGGTGTTTCAGAAGGAACCAGCAGAAGAATCATGGTAGTTAACGCGGATGGCAGTATGCCCTTAACCCAGGTCCTGCCTGGGAAGGCAGGGAAGGACGGCCAGGGCTCAGTTCCCATCTGCCTACTTTGTGAGATGCTGAATTGTGGAGGAAGTGGTGGTGAACATTTTGTGCATTTCAACATAATCCACAGGGGGAATGGAAACCCCAAACAAATTTCATTAGAATGGGGTCCCCAGGCACCTAAATTTTGTTTGGTCATCATTCAGGGCCTTGTAGTTTCCACGTTCTCTGAGAGGAAAAGGCTTTCCTTAGCTGCCTCAAAGTAGAATTACCTCCTTTCCGCCTCTATCGCTCATCCATAGCCACACTAGAGCACTCCCCATGGCCCTTTTTAATGGGCTAGATTGTGTATCAGTCTGTCACACCCAACCTGATTTCTGGGCTGGGGTTTAGGAGGCAGTGATCGAATATGGTTTATCTGCTGATTTTACCCAGTTTCTACCGGGTTCCATGGACGCAGAAGTTGCTTAATACACATCTGTGGGCTTAGGCTTGGCTGTGTTGTGATGACATCCCACTTCCTTTGTTAATCTAAGACACATTTCAAACACTGGTAAAAGTACCAAGAATAACATGGTGCTCATTTAGCACTACATTAATTTCTCTGGATGCATTTATTTAGGTGGCAAAGCCTAGAGGTTAAGGACATGGACTTTGGAGTCAAAATGATGTAGTTTTTAATCTCTGCTCTGTTTCTTATTAACTATGTGTTCCCAGGCAAACTACAACACCTCCTTTGACCCTCATCACTGGAGCTATAATAGGGTTTGATCACCCGAGTCCAGTGGGTTGTTTTAAGGATTAAATGAAATAGTTAGGACTGAAGGTGTAGCTCAGTGGTAAAGCACATGCTTAGCAAAGGCAAGATCCTGAGTTCAATTCCCAACACTGGAAAAAACTGTTGAAATAAGATAATAATATGTGAAGTACTTACCATGAGGCCTGGCCCATACAAACACCCCAAAAGGCATTTTATTATATAGACTACCATAAATGCTGGTGATGAGAAACCAACCACAGTCATTATAAAAGTTCAAAAGTATACTGTTTAGAAATGAATGAGAAGGAAACTATAGATCAACCTAACAGAATGTACAGAAGCTTCTATGGCTCCTAATTTAAACTGAGCACTGACTTTATTTGATAGTGAGACAGACTTGTTAACTTTTAAAGATGTAGTCATGGTATTGTGGTTATGGCTTTAAAAAAGAATGGTCAAGGGCCAGGGATTTAGCTCAGTGGTTTCGCCGCCTGCTGTGTAAGCACAAGGACCCGAGTTCGATCCCTGGTACCAAAAAAAAAAAGATTGGTCAGTACATTTTACAGGTACAACCTGATATATTTACAAATTAAAATTTATGATGTGGGATTTGCTTCAAGATAATATGGGATGAGATGGAGAAAAAGGGAAATAACTAGGGGTTTAGATGAATCAAGATTAGTCATTGAGCTGGTTTTTACTCTGTTTGGGCTCCTATAATAAAACACCACATAGTGGGCGGCTTGTAAGCAGCAGAAATTTCTCTCTCACAGTTCTGGAGATTGGGATTGTAAGAGCAAGGGGCTGATGGGTTTGGTATCTGGTGGAGGCCCTTTCTGGTTAATACACCTTCTTGCTGTATCTGCTCAGGCAGAGGAGCAAAGGAGCTCTCTCTGAGGGCTGTTTCATGGACACACTACTCCCAAACACAAGGGCAGAATCCTTCTTCCATAATCAAGGTCCTACCTCTGAATACCATCACCTAGGGGTTAAGATTTCAACATGTGAGGTTAGAAAGGACACTCACCTGAATATGTGTTGTGGCTTGGTTTCCTTCTGGAAAGCAGTCTCTGGGATGGGGGACACTGGCCAGAGAGTGCTTCAGGGAGCATCTGTGAGGGAGGGAGCAAGCCCTGGCTGAGAAGAGGGCTCATTCCGTTCTACAGGTGCTTCAGAAGAGGACTGGCTTTTCAGAGGCATGTGGACCAGGGCAAGGGAGCTGGGGCTTTGTACTCTCAGCAGACTGGTCCCTGGATGTGGGTATCACTTGAGCAAAAGAGGGGGTGAAACATTGATCAAGAAAGCAAAGCTTTCCTGAAGGCTGAGCCCATGGCAAGTTCACAAACACTCAGGTACCCAATGCCAGTACTCACAGCAACTGTGGGGATGTGTGGATGATAAATAATGGTCAGTAGCAAAAAAATAAGTTTTCCACCTAAAGTATAATGAGCACACTTTTAATATCATTAATAAAGATGGCTTCATGTCTTATTTTTTATGTATCTCACTAAGCCACATTTCTCATCATTCTACCAGTTATAGTCTGAGGAGAATATTTCTATCATTCTACAAAAGGAGTGCAAGATGATGACCCATGTATGCATCTGTAGGTTGTGCTATGGCTTAGATCTTGGGTGTTCCCAAAAGACCCAAGTGTTATTCCCCCCCGCCCCCCAATACCAGGGATCGAGCTCAGGACCTTGTGCTTGTGAGGCAGGCACAGTGCCACTGAGCTAAATCCCTAGCCCCTAAGACCTAGGTGTTAGAAGATTGGTGCCATGGGAGGTGGTGGAGCCTTTAAGAGGTGGGGCCTAGTGGGAGGTCTTTAGGCTATTGGAGGTGTGCCCTCCAAGGGCAGTATAGGAGCCTGGTCTCTTTTGGTTTCTTTCACTTCTCAGTCAGGAGATGAGTGGCTTTGTTCCTTCAAGCACTCCTCACCCTGCTGCCTTGCCACAGGCCCAAAAGCAATGTGGCGAACAGACCATGAGCTAAAACTGCTAAAACCATGAGCCAAAGTAAACCTTTCCTCCTTATACATTTGTTATCGCAGATATTTTATTATAGTGATGGAAAGCTGACTAACACAGGTTATTAGTGAGTATCATTCTCTTTAAACCTTCTTTGAGACAAAGCTAGAAGATGTAAATAAAAACAGTGAAATTTCCTCAATGGTCACATTAATTCACACCAGTATCTCAGCTAGCTTTGTTTTCATCTAAGGGTGGATGGCAGGTTTCCAATTCCATTTCACAAAAAGTCTCACCTAGCTAAGTCCAGAAACAATGCTTTAGCCATCTGTGCCCATTTCCAGCCAAAGGCTTCCAGCCGAAGAGTTGCAACTCAGTTTCAACTGAGATAAAACAACACTCATTCTCTTTTACCATAATTCCCAATCACTTTAAAATTGGAATGAAGGAAAAATATGGTTTTTTCACTTTGTTAATATATCAGTACTAGTGAAGTCTCGACAAAAGTACCTGAAATTACAAAATACGTTTAATGATACTTTGCTAGCTAAATATACATAGAAAATTATTACTGCTAAATAAACATATGAAAAATCTTCTACATCACTGGTCATTCAAGAGATGCAGATGAAAACAACACTGAGATTCCACCTCACCCCAGAAAGAATGGCTGCTCTCAAGTAATCAACCAATGACAAATGCTGGCGGGGTTGTGGGGAGAAAGGAACCCTTCTCCATTGTTGGTGGGAGTGCAGACTGGTGCAACCACTGT
>NW_004624756.1:14921423-14932565 GCF_000247695.1 Heterocephalus glaber
ATACTTTCCCAGTATTATATTCACATGCATCCATATGAAAAGAAAAAATTATCTGACAGCCAATCGATCTCACATAAAAATGACAAGGAGATAGATAAACTTTTATCATCTTTGTTTATGCCCCCTGAAGTAGTGGTAATTCATTATGGGGGAAACCAAAAAGAAAGTGACAAAGCATCTTGATGTAATCAACCAGCTGACACATCTGCAATTTAGGCTGCTCAAGAGCCCCTCTTTAGCCACTCCTGATCTAGGAAGGGTCTCTTAATTGTACTCAACCCTAATATTCTCAGTCAGATGTTGAGTGGGTTCTCTCCCAAGGATTCCAATTTCTTACATTAGGTTAGATACAGTCAGATGGTGGTAAATTGTTCCTTTCCAGGCACTAGTCAATAAAAAATTATTAAGTCTTTACATGAAACCTCTCACTTATAAAGAGACAAGACCTACCAGATGGCTTCAAAGTTATTCATGGGAAAAGGACTCAAACAATACAACAGATAGTTAAGACACGTGAGCTTTGCCAAAAGAACAATCCTCTCAACCAGACCTTCATCCCTCCAGGTATACAGAGACATGCTAAATACCCTAGAGAAATTGCTCACTTGATTTTCCTCATATTAGAAACAGTGACAGACTCCAGTACTTATTTGTCTGTGAAGATACTTTCAAAAACTGGTTGAAGCCTATCCTTGCAGAACAGAAAAAGTATAAGAGGTGAAAAAGGTTTTGGCCTCAGAAATTATGCCCAGATTTGGATTTCCTAAGAATTTACAGAGTGATAATAGGCCTTCTTTTAAAGCAACAGTCACATAAATTGTCTCTGAGGCACTGGGCATTCTCTTTCACCTCCATTGTGCCTGGAGGCCACAATCATCAGGAATGGCTAAAAAAAAAAAAGGAGATCTTAAAGAGATATCTTTGCACAATGGCTCAGGAAACTCACCTACAGTGGCCTCACTTACTACTGTTAGCTTTATCAAAATAAGAAATACACCTCAAATTCTAGGCCTCAGTCCATTTGAAATGCTTTATAGGGCTGGGGATTTAGCTCAGTGGTTCTGCCACCTGCCTTGCAAGCAGAAGGACCTGAGTTTGATCCCCGGTGCCAAAAAGAAAAAAGAAAAAGAAATGCTTTAGAAATGTCCTTTTCTCACTAATGATTTTCTCTTTGATAAACAGATGCCTTACTAAATCATGTCACTTCATTTCCTAAGTTCCAACAGACTCTTCAACAGCTAACAAAAGTTCAGCATAGAGAAAAAATATCCCATGTTCCAACCCAGAGATTTAGTACTGGTAAAGTTTCTTACCCTCATCATCTCCTTCCCTAGGAACAACTTGGGAAAGACCATAAACACTGATCCTGTCAACTCCATCAGCTTTCAAGGTATTAGGCCTAGACTCCTGGATCTGTCACACCTGGTTCAAGCCCTGAGAACCAGAGATTGTTGCTGAGTGTGAACAACCATCCAAATACTCCTTTAAACTCATAGAAGACTTAAAATTCTTGTTCAAAAAGAAACCCAAGTCTTCAGAGAAGTATTATCAAATGTTATTCTTGACCCTTTTACTAATTACATTACCACTTTAAGGAGAATGCAATTATTTCCTAGTATGAGCACAGGACTATGCAGTTATTACAACAAACATCTTGCTGGATATGTGACTTGCTCCACTTGTTAAGTACAACAGGGCATCCATGGAGGGTATCTCATCTTCAAGGAGATAATTAAAATAAGCTACAAGACTACATGGAGGAGATGCAAAAAAATTCAGTCGTTCATAATTTAAACCACCTACAAGGTTACTGAGTGGCCTATAAACTCCAACCTTAAGGATATGGCCAGGGATTTAGCTCAGTGGTTCTGCTGCCTGCCTCGAAAGCAAAAGGTCCAGAGTTTGATCCCTGGTACAAAAAAAAAAAGAATTTGATTTATTAATTTATTGGGCTGGGGATTTAGCTCAGTGGTTTTGCACAAGGACCAGAGTTCAATCCCCGGTACCAAAAAAAAAAAAAAAAAAAAGTAAGGTGCAAGCCAACAAGACACAAAAGAAAACATGAGAAAGCAGAAATATACTGTCAAAAAGTTCTTATACTACTTGAGAAGCAATATAATATTATTTGATAGTAAACTATGATTAATTAGAGATTAGGGCAACCCAAGTATGCAGAAGAGCTAATATTATCAAGAAAAGTAGCTGAACCCACATTTCACTCGACAGCAGCAGAATATGCATTCTCTTCAAGTACACGTGGACCCTTCACTAAGACAGACCATATTATGGGATAAATGATAGATTCATATTCTGAAACACTTTCACAAATTGTAAAGCATTAAAATCGTACTGTGTTCTCTACAACAGAATAAAACAAATCAATAAAGAAAATCTGGAAAAATCCCCAAATCTTTGGAAATGAAAAGACATTCTTCTAAGTATCTTTTTAATTTTATTTTTCCCATTTGCCTTCCTTTCCCCTGGAGTAAAGGCTATTGACCTTTTCTCCAGTCCGATTCCAAAGGACGTAAGTTTGTTTTAAATTGTTTAGGCAAGGAATTCCAAATTCACATTTACAAGTATGTTCTGAGTATTGCTATGAGAGACTTGTAAACATTCCAAGAGACAGTCTGGCTACCGACTGTAGTTTAGTCTGAAAGATAAAATTATCCGCAGTCAGTGAGAGAAGTTCACGTGACAAGGTCCAAAGCAAGGTAGCACTTGGAGAGAGGTGGAGGTGGGATGAGGGCTGGGGAGCAGAGTGAGGAAGAGGCCATCCCCCCAGTGTGGGGTCCCTAAGGACTCCTGCCTACCAAAAGTCAAGAAGGTAGTGACTTCAGCTTACTAGAAATGATGGCCCATAAATGTGGCCTTTCAAGATGCGGACATGAACGCGAAAGAGAGGTGAGTGCCAATTCAAATGGAAGCATCACTAAACTTTGCCCCCTTTCACTACAGGGTGAATGATGAGAACAGGATCACATGAATTAAAGTGTGTTTCCTTTGAAGGACAAGAAATAGAAAAAACACACATTTCATCGGCTACATACTTGCTAGCTGACCTCGCCTTATGGTGTAAATGTGGGTGGTGCCTTTCCCAGAAGGGGATTCCCAGCTGAGTGAACTGCAGTATCAACCGGCCCCAGGCAGGCTTCCTGGTGGTCTCCTCACTGCTAGTCTCACATTTGCTTTCCCCATTAGAAACGTGGAGAAAATGCTAGAACCTTCGAAACACCAACTCCAAATGGAGCCATGTGCTTAACAGTTGTGACTGTCATTGTTCATTTCTGTGTTATTGAACTGTTATTTCTATAGCGAGAACCGTGTTCAAAGTTTTCTGAGAAAATCTTGGTTCTGGCATGGTACAGGTCTTGAAAGAGTAAGGACCACCTTTGTTTTATGATATTGTCTACATAAATGATATCATTAAATTAAGATTTATTCAAGGACTACGTTTTCATTAGGTAACAAAAGGATACTTTTCAAAGACCTTTGAGCCTAATAAAATTCTTTTCAGGTTGTCACAGAAACCTTGGGTGGCATGGGATGAAAAAAAAAAAGCTAGAATTACCATTTGAAGCTAAATACTACATTAAGCTGAAATATTTATAGAATTAAATGCAAATTTATCTTTAGCAGAACTTTTTATAGATTGGTAATAGATTATAATTTGCCCCAAGATTACTATCATATGTATTTTTCCATTTAACCAGTGTAAAGAAGCCACCAACAAGATGTTACTCTGAAAAGACCTTCACAATTCATTCACCTGAGCTCTGAACTATCCCCTAAAAAGGACTAATCACTTCAAAGCCTTCTGTTAAATTTTTCCTTTTCAGAGTTTATTTAAATAAAAAAAAGTCTTTCAGACAGTACACGAAAGATCTAAAAAAGCAAGTTGGGCAACAACAGTTAACATGGCGTTGTTGATGTTGGCAGTAAGCATGAGTATTTCCAAATACAGTTTTGTCTTGACCTATCCTCGTATCTCAGTTTTGGAACTTGTTCTCTATAGTTTTACATTGTTAACGAGCCAACTCTGCATTTAACAACTAGCATTCTTGTATCTGTCTTTCCTGTACAAACTGCTCCTCTTTGGTAACCAAACAGCATTTGAGGGGAAGCTTCTCTTTAAAGTATTCTAGTAATGCATGAATGAAGAATGGAGAGCTAATAGAATATCACATTTTTGCAGCCCGAATGAATTAATAGATGTAAGCATTGTACATTAACTGTTGCCTACACTTCACAAATGAGTGACAACCAAGTATTCTGTGCCTACCCATAGACAAATGCAGGACCACCTAGTTTAAAAAATTGTACCCTGGGGCCAGGGATTTAGCTCAGTGGTTCCAGTGCCTGCCTCGCAAGCACAAGGTCCTGGGTTCGAACCCCGGTACCAAAAAAAAAGAGTATAAAAAGTTGTATCCTAAATCTGACAAAGCCTCCAGGGCCAGTTATTGTCCCCAGTGCACATGTTAAACTGCACTGGAGAAATGCAGTCAACAAAATCCAGTCTGCTGGAACTTCTGCAGTACAAACAAATTGGAGGTAAATAAAAGAAATGCAGAGATTTAAAGAAACTTCAAAGATGTGTGAGCCAATTGCAGTATTAAAAAGTAAGACTAAAAATAATCAGAAAGTTGTACACGTATTGCCTATGTTTGATAACATTAAGAAATTAGGATTAATTTTCAAGTGTTTTAATGGTATTGTGATTATGTATTTAAAAAGAATTTTTGTCTTTGAGACATACACTACAATATTTACAGATAAAATATTGCTTGGGTTTGTTTCAAAATAACAGAATGAGAGGAAGTAGGCAGAGATCTAGATGAAACAAAACTGGTTGTGAGTTGATAATTTTTGAAGATGAATGATTGATGCGTTGGAATTACTATGCTATTTACTTTTGAAGTGTTCCATCAATTAAGAAAAATAAAATGAGTGGAAGGCTCAAACTTCATCTGCTCTTTTGGACTTTAACACTCACAGCCAAAGGAGGACCAATGACATAAGCTTACATTTTGGACCCTTCGGCAAACACTGCAGAAGAATTCCCCCTTCCACTGTAACTGCAGACTTAATCTACAGACCTGTCAAGGCCATCCTTAAGCCATTCGGATAGAGCTGTCCATTTTGCTTCAACCCAACCTTTGTCCCAATGGTATAAGACTCTCCAAGAGTCGCTGTACCCCAGATTATGTAGGCAATTGACCCTGCAATGAGTGAACAAATAACCTGCAGAAAGTCAGCTTCACTACCAAGTTTAGGAGGATTCTTACACAGGATATTATTCAAAACATTATGGTATCTTGGAAAGAATCCAACAGATCTCAGATTAAATCCTGGCTCCTCCACTCTCCAGCTGCCCAAGTATGTGAATTTGTGTGCATTATTTAACCTCTCTGAGCTTCAGGTTCCTTGTGTAAACAATGGGGTCAGTCACTGGACTGTTGTGAGGGTTAAATGACTACAGCTGTAAGTCACTAGATGGTTTGGCTTATGTTGGATTCCCAAAAGCTACTTGTAAATATCACAGGTGAGGTAAAAGAATGAAGAAGTTATCCCGTGAGGCTGTCTGCTATGGCTCCTGGGTTACTTGCAAGACCCCTTTAGTCTGTTTCTCAGACACTGAAGAAGCTGCTGAGGATAGAATAGAAAAATGCATGCAGTTGAAATACGTGCCAAGTAAAGGGTTCTTCAAATTCTTCAGTGTCATTTAGGTTCACTATCTCCATCATCTGCAAAACGTTCCTTCATTAATTTACTGGGAAAATAAAACGCTAACTACCTTGAAACGATTCTTGTTTTGTGTCCCATTAAATAACAATTAGAATAAATATAACAATTCACTCTTTTTTTTAAAAGGACCATATCTTTTGGCTATTTTTAAGTAGGCTATATCTTCTAAATACATTTGAATTCCTTACTTTCACTTAGGTGAAGTCGATGACGTGTTTGAGTGGAGTTGTGCCACGGTTTGGTGTGATTTGTCCACAAAGGGTTCACCTGCCGGAAGTTTGGGCCCCGGTGTGCAGATGCGGTGGTACTTTAAGAGCTGAGGCACAAACTCATTAGATCTGGCTGGAGTCACTGCCTGTGGAAGAGGCTAGCAGACTCTTGTGGGGGAGCCCTGAGTTACTTCTTGTGAGGGGCTATTATAAAAGAGCAAGGCTGTCCCCTCCCCAGTCACTTGGCTTCCTGTCTCGCGGCACGATCTCCCCCTCCCACACATGCTCCGTCCTGACACCATGCGGTCCCCCATGAGGCCTTCAGTAGAGCTGAGTAGAAGCTGATGGCGCACCCTTGAGCTTCCAGAACCGTGAGCTACATAAACCTCTTTTATTTCACTACATAGCTTCAGGCATTTTGTTATAATAATGGAAGATGGATGAATACAAGTGGTTTGTTGGCACATGTGGTTTTAATACTGAATGTCTTTTTTTCCTTGAGTACAGAAAGCCGGACCAATCGGTGGAAAGTAAAGCAAAAACTCAGAGGAATCCTAAATGTTATGTATCCTTGCAAATGTTATCTCTGCCTACATTCACAGTAACATATTCAACAATTTTCAATAATGTAAAAGTATTTGTTATAGATCAACTATTTCTGAGCAAATGTTGACTATATGATGAGAAGTCATAAGCTTTAAAACGATGAGTTATGAGGCACTATCCTGGCCTCTTATTTACACTGCTGTCATCTAGGTAAGAGTCCTTCAAGCAGGGAAGGATTACGGCTTGATCCCTCTCCCCCTTCTCTACATACACACAGTCACACAACAGGAACAGAAAGGCAAGTTTTTGTAGTGTGCTGTCCCAACCTGCATGGTTGTGTTCTATCAGCATTTTCTCTCTTTTTTCAGTTGCTTTCTAAGCTTTAAGTCTGGTGTAGAATAGGTTTGTAGAAAAAAGCATCTGGGTGATTCCTGCCCAAAGTTAATCTCAGAAAGTGCACTGGGAAAAGAGATCATGGCACCCCAGCCTCCTGGGGAAATAGGCCATCCCACTTTCAGTGCCACCTGCCATGCAGAAAATCACTTTTTAAAAAGAATACTAAAAGAAAATTAATGAGAACAATTCAGGTAAAACGGCATCTATGACAGACAAAATGGTAAAGTGAATGAATGTCTAAGCAAAGTGAGTTTAAATGAGCATAAGAAAATGAGAGACAAAGTCAAATGGCTACAGAGTACAAGGCAATGACCCCACCAGGCTTGTATCCTGTAGGCACCATGTGAGGAAGCCCCACCAAGACCAGGTCCCCTAGGGCCCACATCCTCAAAGATAAGAGGACTGCAGGGCAGGGGCTAATGGCCACAGTGCCAAAAGATGCATGGATCTTCATCTACAAGGGTGGGTCAGGAAGATTCTAGATTTGCATCCTCACTGCAACCCCTGACTCATTTCCAGACATGGGTATCATCTTCCTGTTCCTCAAAGAAGCCCCTGATTTTTCCATCTCAGGGTGTTTTTATTTACTATTTTCTCTTCCTGGAAGGATTTTTCCTTTGGTCTTCTCATGACTTCACAGTTGGCTTGTTTTAGTCACTGAGTTCTAAACTCAGATATTATCTACTTGGCAAGAACTTTCCTGACCATCCTGATTAAATACTCCCCCCAAATTACTCTATCATAATATTATTTCTTCATGACACTCCTTCATTAGGACTCACACACACACACACACACACACACATACACACACACACTTCCTTAACCTTGAGCCTATCAAATAAAAGATTCCAATAAATCTGTTGGTGATAACTCAGCTGTTTGAGTGTGCTTCTGTCTGGGTTGACTCTTTACCTTACTGTTTTACTTCTAAACTCACGGGTGCAGAGAAGTCTCTTAATACAAAGTATTGTATATAGCCAAGGAAAAGATGGGATTTCCAGAGTCTGTTTCTACTATCAACCTAAAAATACAATTATTGTGAAGAAAAGTAGTAGATTGGTTTAAAGTCACCACAAAGCATTAGTGCATGACTTTTCAGCATAAAATACAGACATGCTAGGCTGTGGGTATAATTCAGGGTAGAGTGTAAGGCCCCGGGTTCAACGTTCAGTACTGAAAAAAAAAGGTTAGGGGGCCGGGGATTTAGCTCAGTGGTTTCACCGCCTGCTGCGCAAGGGCAAGGACCTGAGTTCGATCCCCGGTACCAAAAAAAAAAAGTCTACGTGTCAAAAGAAGGGACGCTTCACAAGAAAATCATGCAAACAAGGGGATTAGGCTCACAAAATACCAACTTTTCCTACTTCGTGGTGCTGCTGCGAGCTGGAAGCCAGCACTGGACTGGACGGCAGTGAAATCCGTAAGAAACTGGTCCAGTATTCAAGAGATCTAGGCCTTGATGTTATCTTCCATCAGTTATCAGTCTTTCCTGACTCCCTGAGATATACTTTCTTACCAGTAAAATGTAAGAAACAGAGGGTCTTCTCTCTATTTTCAGGTTTAAGATTCTTAGATTATGTCAATGATCACTTTGTATATAGCACTACATCCCTGTAAGTGCCTAACACACTATTCATCTATAATTAACTTATTGCACATGTGCTCAGTATGGGTTTGTCCTGCAGTTGAGAAGCACAGATTTCAGCTTTTGTGCACTACATAGATGAAAATAAATAAGAGGAAAAGGATTGTAAAGTCATATTAGTGGTGGCATAATCTATTTATTGATCAGTGAGCAGCTCTTTCTCAGTTATACCCATTAAAGCAGTTTCCCACTTCTATTTATAGAGGTAAAAACATTCCTTTTTCTTTTTAATGAATATTGGTGAGAAAAAACACCTTCCAGCATTTCTGGTGTCCTGCATTCCTTTACTGAGTGACGCAGAAAGCCATAAAGCAGTATTTTAAGAAATAGATAAGATGTAAGTAGAGGCCAGGGATTTAGCTCAATGGCACCTTGCCTTGGCCCTCCTGGCTGAAGGGTCGGTGGAGTGAGAAATGCTGGTGGGGAATAAAGAAAGGGTAAAGAAAGTTACAAAAGAATAAAGAGAAACAAAGGTGGGGCCAGGTGGGGCCCTAAAAGACTCCAGGCAAATGCAGCCGCATTTATTTATAGTGCTAGAGATAAGGGAAGTTCAGGGGAGGTCAAAGGGGCTAGTCTATAACTGGAGCCGGGAGAGTAGCTAAGGTCTGCAGGACATCATGCTTGAGGGTTTTCTGGTGAATGGGCTGGGAGGAAGACAGTCCTCTTCTCCCCAGGCCTTGCTCCACCCCTCTTGTCACCTGTTCTCCTCCCGTGGGGGCCTGCCTCATCTTTGGGAGAAGGCGAGGTAGGCCTGGCCATAGTGATCTACAGTGCAGTGCTCCCAGCAGCACTCTGCCTGCCTTGCAAACACAAGGTCCTGAGTTCGATCCCTGGTACCAGAAAAAAAAAAAGACATAATTTTTTTGAGGTACTGAGTTCTTTGCATTGAACTACATCCCCAAACTCTCTCTCTTCCTTTCCTTCCTTTCTCCTTCCCCTTTCTCACTACATTGCCCGTGCTGAGATCAAATTTGCTGTCCTCTTGCCTCAGCCTCCCAGAATGCTGGGATTACAGGGATGCACCAGTGGCTAAAATATAGGTCCTTTTTAAGATGTACTTCTGGTCTTGTGAGTTGATATGTGTTTTTAGATGATAAAAATAACAATTATCAGGCTAAATGGTAATGTGGAAGTGTTAAGGATAATCCAAGGTTTAAGCATTCCTTCCACATGCTAACTTTGGGTGCTTAGCAAGGTACAACTCCCACAAGCCAAGAGCAGCAGAGTGTTTGGAAGTTGGTTATCGCTTAAAATTTTTGTTTTTCCTTCGAGGACCCAGGTTTTATCCCAGCACGGGGTTGTGGAGAAAATCCTTGACACTGTTAGAAGAGTTAATTAAAGCCTTCCATGAGCAGCTGGTGGAACTCTATCTCCTCTGTTACAGTGTGGTCCATGCACAACCTGCCTGCCTCAGCGTTAATTAAAGTGCTTCTTAAAATTTCATACTCCTTCTCCGCACCTGAGGCCACCAGGAAGGGCTGCAGATATCTGCATTGTATTCAAGCCTCTGGTGCTAGGTATACACAATAATATCTGAGAACCACTACTTAGATTAAATACTTAGGTTCTACTACAGCAGATTAATGACAGTGAAATTCAGATCCAGGATTTTTATTAGTTCAATATCCAAAGCATGTGGACATAAATTTTATAGCTTTAAAAATATAAATCAATACATGTAAAAATGTGAAAATATTTTTTAAAATCATCCCATAATACTGTTGCCCAAGAAAAATTTCCCTCCAGTGTCTAGATGTCATAATATATTATAGATCATCATAGATCCTGAGAACTGCTAATGGCAGGGCCTGTGTTTGTGTTAGTTCCCCAGTTCTTGACACAATGCCTAGCATGTAATAAGCACTCAGATGTTTGTTGAATGAATAATGTGAACAAATGAAATTGGAATCATTTGATTCTGACCCTCTAGACACTTTATATGCCAGCCCTAAATAGAATATCACTTCTTGAGTCTCAGAGGCATCAAATCAATAACAAATCAGTCTAGAGTTTTGCTCCTATTAATTCAATCCTAATGACAACAGGTGCTATTTTATCACTATTTTACAGATGAAGAAACTGGAGCATAAGAGGCTGGGTAAATAACCCTATACCACACAGCCACTATGTGGGAGTGCGACTGCTGACATTGTATGAGTCTTAGTAAATACCTACCTGCTGTCTACTTCTTAGCAAATATGTGCCTGATGTTTACCACTCCAACAGGGGAAATCGAATACAAGGTGGCTGTGTGATGTTAGGACTCAGCCTGGGACCTGGTAGCTCCTCACTCTGCTCCCACAAACCTCGGCAAGCTCGCCGGCCCAAGTCGGGCGTGGACTGCAGAGCCAGTGCTTTTAGTCAGTCACCTCCGCACACTCCGTGTAGTTTTCTCGGCTCCAGGAACGTGACTGCCTATGGGTGCACCTCAAGTTTGCCACAGAAGCCAAGTAAAAAAATCAAGCACATACCCAAGACTAAAAAGGAAGAAAGGTCACATAACACACGTCTTTCATTTAACACACACACACACACACACACACACACACACACACACGCTAAAGAGCCCAGAACTGCACCCAGGCATTCTGATCACAGAGG
>NW_004624756.1:14941668-14965555 GCF_000247695.1 Heterocephalus glaber
TTCTCTTAGTCTCCATTGCATTGATTTCTCCTCTGATCTTTATAATTTCCTCCCTTGTATGAGCTTTGGGTTTGTCCTACTCTTCTTTTTCTAGAAGCTTGAGGTTCAGCATCAGGTTAATTGGGCTTGCTCTGTTTTCCTGAGTATTCACAGCTATGAATTTCCCTCATAAGACTTTCATTGTGTCCCATAGATTCTGATATGTTGTATTCTCATTGTGATTTAATTGAAGGAACTGTCTGATTTCTTCTTCAATTTCCTCTGTGACCCATTGGTTATTCAGAAGTGTGTTGTTCAATTTCCATGTGTTACACACATGGAAATGGGGACGGGTTATTTTTACACAGCAAAATTCTATAATTATAGTATTAAGTTATTACTGAAATGAAAAATGATTATCTTAATATAGTATAAAGAAAGCTATGATATGCTAATTTGTTGAAAAATTATTTACATTATATATAATTACATTTTTGGCATTTAGTTATAACTGAAATACACTCCAGTATATACAGTATTATTATACCCTAGTCTATATACTAGTTTGTATGTATTCATCAGTTAAATGTTATTTATTTATTTATTTGTTTGGTACTGGGGATCAAACTCAGGACCTTGTGTTTGTGAGGCAGGTGGCAGAACCACTGAGCTAAATCCCCAGCCAGTTAAATGTTTTTTAATACATTTTTGTACACATTAACTTTTTTAAAGCTTTCCTCAGAAGAAAATAAATCTTATAGCAGGATACTTACTTTACAGGTAAGAAAATTGAATTTCAAAGAACATAAGTGATTTGTTTAAGTACACATACTAAACAAAGTCTGAACCTTCTGATACAAAAGTAATACCTTTTTACTATTCCATATAGCTTTATCCATTAGGCAGTGCAAATGTACTCTTCTCATATAAATTTGACAAAAGCAGTAGTACTTTCTTCCATTATTATCCATAAGAATGGAAAAGTCAGTGCCTTCCCCAGATAGTTTCTTCTCCATGAATTACAAGGTTAGATAGATATGATTATATACATATGTAGGTTGAATACACTTTATCTGAAATACCTGGGACCAGAAGTATTTTAGATTTTTTTCAGATTTTGGAATATGTGCAAATGCATTACATACCTTGGGGATGAGACCCATGTCTAAACCTAAAATTATTTTTCGTATCTACCTTATCCACATAGCCTGAAGGTAATTTTATACGATGTTTTTATATGCCTGTGTTTTGCCTGTGACCTTCACATGAGGTCAGTTGTGAAATTTGCATGTATGGGATTATGTCAACACTCAAAAAGTTCTGGATTTGGAAAATTTTGGATTCTGAACTTTGGATTTTTGGATTATGGGTATCAGCTGCTTTGTATCTCTTTTTGCATATACACATATATTTAAACACATTGAACATATAAAACCTAAATTTCGATTTTGTATATACAGAAAATGGAGCATGCAAGGAAAGTGTTAATAGAAATAGAGGTGATCATGGAACATGTACATATCATAAGGGTTAGTATAGTAGGTGAGGGAGCACCTACATAGTAGGCAAGTAATTTTCAAATGAAGAATGGTAGTCACTGTTTTTTAGTAGAACTACACAGGAGTAAGACATCAGTCAGAACAATAGCTTTGCACATGAATTTAATCATTTGATTTTCTTTTGAACAATTTAAAGGTTTAAATATGTTGAATTTTTTGTGTGACTAAGCAGAATTTGGTTAATGAGAGCTTGGGGTTTAACAGACATTAGGATTAGTTAGAGGTCAAAAGTTTTATTGAGCATTGCACTAAGGAGTGAAATTAAAAATTAGCACATGCCTAGGGAGAAGACACAATGTGTCCACAGTGCAGAACCAAAGCTGAGCCCTTCTTAGTGTCCGGAGATTCTGTCCTGTTCCTGACATTCTGCTGCTCCTCTGGGACGGCTCCATGGGGTGCTTTCCAGACACACAAGAAGAGGAAACCTACACTTGGATAAGCGCTGCTCCCATTCTCCAGCTTTCCTTCCATTGTCTTGGATCTGCACTTCCTTGAGTCTTGGAAATCAGATCCTGGCTGTTTATGGTGGAGTCATGCTTGAGAGGGGTGCTTTGCCCTGTCAGAGGAGCACGCAGCCGGCTGTACTTTCCTGCAGGACAACCCAGTCAGAATTGTGGGGGCTGTTTCACATTCCATTCCCCAGAGGCCTGGCAGTAGTTATTATTCCTTTGTATTTTCAAGGAAAGCATTGCCTATTTCCTTTTGTCTTTGCTGTGTTCAGACTCCTAATAAGAAATGACATGCCTCACAAGTCATTTTGAAATTTATTGCCTGAAGTCTGTTTCAGACTCAGAAGTACAAAGCAACCATGCCAGTTTTTCACTGTTTTGTAAGCCACGTTTCTCTATTAAATGTAGCATGGTCTTGACATCAGTCTCTTAAAAGTCCTGCCACTGCTACCAAAATGCTTCCAGGTTCCTTTTTAAAATTTGGTTTCCTTCTATAATTTAAAAAGTAGTGGAAATATCATTGTTGTAATACATTCTGAAAAGAATACTGTACTAATCTTATCAGTGCCTGCCTCCTATAAGATAGAAAAGTATTTTAAGACTATTAGTCTTAAGTCCTTACTGCAAATTTTGGAATTAATAGTTTGCATTTGTTCTTTTGAATGAAAAAAATATGCTCTGTGCATCTTATTCTTTAAAGTTGTCTCAAGAAGATCTGTAAATACATTGCCTGAGTTACCTTTTGATCAGATATACTCATTGTTTCATTCTTTGAGCACATACTCAGTTCTGCTCATTAACAGGTAGTATGTAAGCACTGTCACTTTAAATAAAAAGACAGTCTGCTTCAAGAAATCTGTAGCACAATGGATATTCCTTTGTCTCTTCTATTGTGGGCTTCAGAAGTCAGCAGTGAGCCTTCCAGTTTCTCAGGCCTGTAAATGTGCTTCCATGTCTGCATCTTATCCACTAGAAAGACCTGGTCTCATAATATAATTGCAGTAGTTGTGTGTGTTCTCCCCTCCTCCACACAGTCTCAACTACAGCGTGTGTACTGTAATTCTTTCTCATGCTAAGAAATCAAGGATCTTCTTGGAGGTGGCTATAATTTAAGAGCCAAAATCATCAGGATTAACAAAACTGAGATTAAAGTTGTGTCTGACACCAGAATGTGGTCCCAGGAGTCTGACAGACGTGTTTAAATGCGCGTCCCCGGGCTGAAACAGCCAGACTACTTGATGAGAGTCTGAAAGAGGAGCTGCGGATCTGTGCCAGGAGTCAGGTGCATCCGGATGTGAAATCAAATGCTCTAGGGGTTCAGAAGGTAAGGGCTGCTTCCCAGGAAATGTTCAGTGCCAGCTTTACGAAGGAGTTGGGATCAACACTGGATTGTGACTGGGCTGGATTTTGGTATGTGGGCAAAAGGAGGAACATAGGCTTAAGCAGAACATTCCATTTACAGGAGATTCCTGGGGGTGGCCCCAGAAAGTAATGATAGGTGTATTTGAGACAGTCTGTATCTTCACAGAGAGATACATTAGATGTTCAGTAAGTTCCTTTTGAAAGGGTGAAGTCTGTTAGCCCCAGGATTATGGGTTTGATATTAGAGGGAGATGAGTAAAGTCAGATATTGATGAGTCTTAGATTTGAAGCTGAGACATTTCTCCTAGATTTTGTAGGTAACAGAGAATGGCTAGGTTTGTCAAATGATGAAAGCATAATTTAGGAAGATTAATTCAGTTTTCTTAATAAATGGGGCTGGGAGAACCTGGATAAGAAGGTTAGAAAAGGGCTCAACTGATAATGTCAGTTCTTTTTGTTGTTGTTGCTTTGGTATGGGGGATCAAACTTGGGTACTTTAGCTTGCAAGGCAGGCGGCGGAACCACTGAGCTAAATCCCCGGCCCAATGTCAGTTCTTTTAACTTATTTTCATATTGTTAACTCTTGAAACATTCTCTCTTTAATCACACAATCTTGGGTTCTATTCCCTGCTCCACATCTTGCTAATTGTTTAGTCATCCAAATGTAGGTGTAGTTATCTATAAAATATGCGTAACACATAGTGAACATTGGGTGAGATAAGGTAGTACATACAAAGTCCCTCATAATCTGCAAGCTAGCTGCTAGAAGACTTTCAAAACTAGTAGAATTACCCACAGAAACTTAATCATATTCATCTCTACAATCCTTTTTTCTCTATGCTTGAAATTATATTTTTGAGACTATCTTGATTAATTTACGTATATTTACATTGTTTAAATCCTCATATCTTTATGATGATGGATTCTAAATGTTAATACTCAGGATGTTTTCTAGGAAGAATAGGTGGAAAGGTTTCATTTTCTGACATTTGGGCTCTTTTAGGCAACATAAATTCTGTTAGATTAGGGAAAAATGAAATCTGAACTATAGTTCATATATGCTTGCTTCAAAAGTGTTTGTATTATAAACCATTCATATTTTATTTATTTTTTAATATATTTGAGGCATGTTGTCTTTTATTTTCATAGAGTATCTCTTAATAAATATTTTACCAGGGTTATAAAGATGAATCTCAAGGGTACACAAAGGACTTGAGGGGACAAAGAGATGGAAACATTTTAATATTTTAATTTAATCCTCAACTCAAGAGATTCGGTTTCTGCAATAGACTTTAAAATCTAGCAAAGAAAGTCTCCTTCTATGCAAAGAGCAACTTCTTGTTTGCTTGTTTGTGACAGGGTCTCGCTATGCCCTTCAGGCTGGCCTGAAACTCATTATGTAGCCCAGGCTGGCCTCCCTCTGCAATCCCACTGCCTCAGGCTCCTGAGTGCTGGGATTACAGGCATGTGCCACCACGCCTACCTCAAGAAGCAAATTTCTAACTACTCTTGGCATGTGGCCAGTCAGTATATGGTGGAAAAGTGGCAGCAGCTCTTGATCACTTGTAGCAGAGGCTTCTTGAAGGTGAGGATGATGGCAGTGCAGGCCACCAGCAGGGTGAGGCAGCTTGGGAGGATAAGCACGAGGTAGAGCAGGCCCATGTCCACCCGCTCCCGCTTGCATCCCTGCGGTGCACCTGCAGGCAGCTCCACCACTCGATGACCTTAGAGGAGAGGTTGCAGGTGACCATGGCCCAGTCGGCCGCGGTGTGCAGACACTCCAGGGCCGCCCGGCCGTCCAGTCCACAGCAGACATAGGGGTCCTGCCTGAGGTAGACAGGGCGGAGGCTCCCTGCGAACTGCTCCTATTCAGCCGGCGAAGGCAGCGCGGTGAGCCAGTTCCACCAGAGATCTAGGGTCTGCAGGGCCGCTCCACCTTGTAGCCTTGGGAAGCTGGTTAAGTAATTTCCTGACATCCAGTTCCCTCAGATGCTCGAAGCCCGAGAATTCCAACTTGGTGGATACCGGGCTGAGGCCCACATACCTCAGAGATAGGACCTGCAGTGTGGTGGTGATGGCCCTGAGAGGGGCCATACTTCTGTTCAGGACCCCCCAGTTACCAGACAGATGTGAGTGAGGGGTGTCCCCTGTAACATGCAGTCCTGCAACACCCTCAGCCCACAGCCTTCCAGAGGGAGGATCCTCAGAGATGCTGTATTCCGGAAGTCCACACAGCAGGGGCACCCGCCGGCTTGGAAGTACAGGGTTTAACCCTGAACCTTTGAGGCCCTGTGGAGGCCCTTTTCTAATGCCTTCCACTTTTTAAAGTTTTGGTAGAAAACTTTTATCCAAGTTGTGTAAAAACGTATATATATATATATATATTTTTTAGTAGTACTGGGGTCTGAAAACAGGACCGTCGTACTGTTACATCCACAGCCCCTTTTTTTATTTTGAGAGAGAGCCTTGTTAGGTTGCTAAATTACTCATGCTGGGTTCAAACTTGCGATCTTCCTGCCTCAGCCTCCTAGAGTGCTGGTGTTACAGGTGTACACCACCATGCCTAAGATGTGAAAATGAATTTTGACGGGCATTAGGAGAATAATTTCTGCAATTTAATAGTATGATGGGAAAACTTTTCTTCTGACCTTAAGGTACTTTCATAGAGAAGATGTCAACCTTTTAAGGAATCAAGTGCACAAATAGTATAAATACAATAGGATGACAACTGCATTACATAAAAGTAACTTCTCCAACACTTCTGTGCCTAACCAAAAACCAGAGGCCAGGGCTTTGACTTCTGCCTCATTGGTATTTGCAAGAGGAAAACATGTTTGATGTTGTTACAGTAATGTGGCAAGTTCTGAGTAGACAGCTAGCTCACTGGGGCAGAAGAGACAGTGGTGTGGGTGGAGGGCCTTGAGAGAAGTGGCATTACAGGTGTGGGAAGGATTGCCTGAGGCGTGGGGTTGGGGCAAATTTGATCTCAACCTTATATAACGTGTGAAAGTAAATTCCAGAGCATTTAAAACCCGGAAGAAAAGTGCAGCTTTAATACAATTGTTAGAAAACAGAGGTTTTGTTATGAATAATTTCTTAAAACAAGACTGAAAAAGCACAAATCATAAACAGTGATAGGTTTGGTTCAGGGCATTGCTCAGCGGTAGCTTGCCTTTAACAAAGGCCATGGCTTAGACTCAAGGGTTGGGGAAGTGATAGGTGTAGTCACATCAGATACAAGACGACATAGGCTGAGATTTAAAACCAGTGCAGGTGGGCCGGGGATTTAGCTCAGTGGTTCCGGCACCTGCCTTGCAAGCGCAAGGACCCCAGTTTGATCCCCAGTACCAAAAAATAAAACAATAAAAAAAATAAAACCAGTGCAGGACTAAGAGAAGGTATTTGCAATGTATATAACAAGAGTAGCATCCAGAATATACAAGTAGCTCTCATAATCAATATATAAGACAGGCAATCCATCAGAAAATGGGCAAAAGTTATTAAATGGCTATTGACTTCATGTGATGCTAATGAAAGTTTAAAGACATGCACAACCACAGGAATATGGAAATATAAATTAAAAGTATGCCACATCCTTTAGATTTGCAAAAATTAAAAATTGGTAGTAGTAAGTTCTGTAACTTTTCACAAAGCAATATTGTAGTTTTCACTAGAATTAAAAATGCTCTCCCCAAACAATATAACAATTACAGAGCTAGATTTATTCCCAGAGAAATTCTTACTTATGAACATAAGATTTGTATAAAGCAGAATTTTTGTGATAGGTGAAAATGTGAAACAACCTAAATTTATTCACTTCCTTATATCTGTCAAGGGAGGACAAAAATACTCTTATTATAGAGTAGTTGAGACAATTAAAAGAGATAATAATATGTGGTACACCCAGTACAATGGCTGATGTCCAGTAAACACCTTCTATTTTCATATGATTATCTGTGGTGTATATAGTATATAAGTGACAGAGGAAGTAATTCTGAAGTTAGGTCTTGAAATATTTATTGTTTTAAAATGAAAAAATAACAGAGCAAACTTCCTGGCAGCTATAGGCAGCAAATGTGGGAGAATTTGATCTTTTTCTTTATAAACCAATCAATAAGTGAAAAACCCTACAACTATTATTACAGTATGGAGGCAGTTTACTCTTCTGATAGAGATGGTTGCTCTGGAGTGAACCCAGCCAGAGATCAGCCTGGTTGTCTACACCTGCTCCTAGTCAACAGTAACATCTCTTTATGAAGTGACCAAACTGAAGAGTCAGAGAAATAGAATGTTAAGTCCAGCAATGGCTCACCTAGGAAGCCATAGCAATGAGGCAGTGTTCTAGAGGCTTTATTTTAATTTGTCCTGGAGTTAAAATGCTATATCCCAATCTAACACTAGAAATCAAATTCCTAAAGAGGAAAAGACAACCTTTAATAAATGTAACTTACAGAGGAGATCTATAGTCACAAATTACTTGGTGGAAAAAGAAGAGAAATCCATATATAGACCACTCCCAAAGTCCAAATTAGACCCATTGGAAGAATGTGTCAGGGGAAAATTTCTTAATCAAGGCCTGGGCAAAAGGGTTATGTCATAGAAATATGGTGTTTGGTGCAAAAGAGGTAATAGTTCTACCACATTATGAAAAGTTCACTTCTGAGGGCTCTATTTTTAAAAAGATGCTGATGAACTAGAAAAAATCCAAGAGAGAATGCTAAAAGAGAAGTGGTGTAGAGCTTGTGTTATATGCATGTGCATGTGGTGTGTGTCTTAGTATCTAGTGGATACTCAGTTAATGTACATGGAGGAGAGAAGGAAGTAGTAAAGTTCAGAAAACAGAGTAAGACAGAGGGAGGGTAGAGGAGAATGGAAGAAGTTGGATTTCCTGAGGTTGTTTGTTTGGCTAGGAAGGATAAAGACTTGGGGTGAAATACCTCTCATCATGTATATGAAGGGCTGCTGTGGAGGAAGAGGTAATAAAATTAGTTTTGCGTGACTTCAGAGGAAAGAATTGGGATTTATGAGTAATAGTTGGATGGGAAATATTCTTATCACAAAATAAAGAAGGGCTTCCTAAATACAAGAAACATTTATAAATGGAATGTGCTACTTTACCAAGTAGTGAAAAGTCTTTCACTGGCATTTGTCTAGTAGGGCAGGTAAATTTCTGTCAGAATTATTATAGAATGCAGTTATCTTCAGCTTTGGATAAAAGGGTGAATTAGATGTCTCTGACTCTGACATTATGAAGGCAAATAAACTGCTCCTGTATCCAAGGTTTTAAAGAAAATCACTCCTTTCAGAGCTAATTTCTATTCATAACAAAAATTCTCAAACATGCAAAGCTGGTTCTTATCCCTTCCAGAGCTGTGTGATTGGTAGTTGATCCTCACAATAAAATTGGCTTTCTGTTTATATTTTTAGTTATTTTTCATAAACCATGGAGGGGTAAGTTTGTGAAATACAAAGGTATTCACTCCAAAACTTTTAAGATATTATTTTACCTAAAGATATAAATCTCTTGTTTTTTAAAGGACATAAAATTTCAGCTAGGAGGAGTAAGTTCAAGACATCTATTGTACATTATGGTTATTATAATTAATAGCAGTATACTTGAAAGTTGCTAAGAAAATCGATTTTAAGTGTTCTCATCACAAAAAAGGATGTGAAGTAATATATATGTTAATTAGCTCCATTTACTCTACAAGTTCTAATATTTCAAAACATCATGTACACTATTAACATATACAACTTGTATTTGTCAATTAGAAATTAATAGTGAATTTGTTAAATGTAATAATATTCCACATAGTTAAAATTCTTATGAAGAAATCAGACTACAATCCATAGACAAGCTAGAGGACCCTTTACACAAGGTAAAAGGCCAAAGACAAACCCTCCTGTTACAGCCCAGCAAGATCACAAAAGATGCCCTACTCCCCAGCCTGACCTCTTTGCCAGCCTTGTTCCTGCCTACAGGGGGTATTTACATTTCCAGTCCTTGGGCTGTTTTAAAGCTATGCACATGAGCTGGCTAACCTTTCTCCTTTATAGACCAAAACCAAACAAACAGCATATTCTAACATTTTTGTTAACTTTTGTCCTAATAGAGCTAAAGGCAGTATACATTTATTTTTACATGATCAGACCAGGAAATGTTTAAGTCTTTACTTCTCCAGAAACTAATTTTGGTCACGGTTGGAGAAATCACCAGAGCCACTGATCAGGCTGAGGTCACCAGCAGAGTGGAAGCCTGGCTATCACGAGTGTAACTCGGAAAGGCTGTTTCTGTCCCACTGTCCAGAAAACACAGCTGCTAAGAGAAAACTCAGGAGTGTCTCACTCCTCCTCCTCTCCTTGCCCAGGCACGACTCATCAGTGTCAATGAATTTATCCTTTCTCTTTTACAGGCCAAAAGGAAAGACATTATAAATCTTTCATGGCTGTGCTAACTATAATCGTTAATGTTCTCTGTAATGAAGCAGTTTTTAAAAGCTCTATCTTTAAAGAAATCAAGTAAGTTTTGATAGTTAAAAGGCTAAAACTAGGTGAAGACTTCTACCAAGAACATTTTAAAAATCATGACAGTAATGAGTGTACTTTTGTGTTTGTTTATTTATTTATTTAGTACCAGGGATTGAACTCAGGACCTTGCACTTGTGAGGCAAGCACAGAACCACCGAGCTAAATCCCTGGCCCTATTTTATAGAAATGCGTTTTTAACACAAGGGACCAGGTTGAAGCACATACTTTTTAGTGGAAAATTCGGAAATATGACCGAATGGCTATGTTTTTGCAATGACATTTTGTTTTTTGATACCATTATAATTATTTCAAATAGGTAATTATTTTTTGTTTTTGTTTTGTTTTGTTTTGGTACCGGGGATCGAACTTGGGTCCTTGGGCTTGCGGGGCAGGCAGCAGAACCACTGAGCTGAATCCCCAGCCCTAGGTAATTATAAGTTGTACTGCAAATAAACATTTTTTAAAAAGACCTTACTGGCATGCAGTTAAACTAAAAAGTCATTGAATGAAATACCTGAAGTAACCTAACTTACCAACAAAAGTATTAATTTAAAAGGCTGCAGATTTCAATCTCACTCATTTCAGTTCTGCCTGTCCAGTTCATTTCTAAATTACCCATCAGTCCTATGTACTTGAGACATTGACACTACATATTAAGCTAAAGCTATGTTAATTTGCTTATTTATTATGTATTTAATATTATTTCAAGTAGTAGTTTCAGATTTTTAATATAGGGAAATAATGGGATAGCCACAGGATTGGCAGCAGGGATGGGGGTAGGGTTCAGAAATGTGAGTTTAAAGCTGCTTTTACTTAGCAGTTTGAAGAAAATGTAGAACATATAAATTTTCCTTCCTGAAGAATGGTGGGAGAGGGCGGTGGTTCCTGGAAATTGTGGGAGGATGCAGAAACCTCTGTAAAACCATTTCTTTGTGCTGCCGCCAGCTTCACTTTAAAATAGAGACTCGCCGCCTCTTTCTTCTGTCCCTCTGCAGTTTGCTTTTATCCATCAACATTATGCTTTGTGAGACCCAAATGGCTGGTGATAGAATGTTGATGAATGAATTAAGGTGAATTAAGATGATATCCCAGAGATGTTAAAAATAACATGAAATTTGTAGCTGGGCATGTGGTGCATGCATTCTGGGAGGCTGACACAGGAGGATTGTGAGTTTGAGCCCAGCCTGGGCAACTGAGCAACTTAGCAAGACCCTGCATCAGAAAATAAGAATTTTAAAAGAGCTGGGGATATAGCTTAGTGTGAAGGCCATGGGTTCAATCACCACCACCTCAAAATGAAATGCAAGTATCTAAAATTAGTTTGTAACACTCTAACCATCAGAACCCACATGTGTCGGGGGCCAGGGATTTAGCTCAGTGGTTCTGGCGCCTGTCTTGCAAGTGCAAGGGCCTGAGTTCGATCCCCAGTACCAAAAAAAAGAACCCACATGCAACAGACATCCTTCCCCATCTTTGCACACACAGTTCAGGCTGTATTTTGCATTTTGATGACTTACTTTTCCTGCAGTAACTGTGAGTGCTACTCAATTTGATGTGACATTATCTGGATTAAAATGCTAATGGAGAGGTAGGACTCTTCTTCACCTCCTAGCAAAGACTTTCTGCAGTGAACGGTGGACAAGCTGTCACTGTAGTGATAAGATACTGCCAAATAGAAAAGTGTTTGGTACAAAATCTATGTAAATAGGGAAGGGTGGAGGGGGTGAAGGGCGGACAGTTAATGGGGGAAAAAATAAGAACTAAGATACAGCATGTACAGGTACAAGCACCCAATGATAAATGTAAACGTATTGTATATCTAAAATGTACCAATAAATATATATATATATATATATTTATATATATAAAAGAAAAGTGTTTGGTAAGGATTTTGTTCAGCAGAGATAGAATCTGGGTTACTTAACAAAGGGTTACTCAGTTCCTATACTGGTTGGTTTTATAGCTTAAAAGAAGGAAAATAGAAAGTAGTCTACCCATATGACTCATGTTGTCTCTTGCTCAGTAGTAGCAATAAAAGAATACATGTTTTGACTTTGTCATACATATATTGAAATACTGTAGACATTTTAGGATATATAAGAATATGTAGAATTAATTTAGATGTGACCATCATTTTAAAAATTAGGAATTAAATCTGGCCCATATTTTCCCAAGACATCATGAAAAGGTTTGCTTTGTCTTCTTATTCAGAAGGACACGACTTGTACATGCAGAGTAGCCAACCTGCCTCCCTTCCGGTCAGCACTTGATAACCAGAGCACACACAGAACCTCCTTTCATTGCTGCTGCTCGTTGCGAAAGAGCTTTATTCTTCCCCAGACTCAGAAACTGCCACAGTTCCAAATTGTCCTGGCTACAGATATCTGGCTTTGGAGTGAATCTCCAAGGAGTTTTATATTCACTCACCACTTCCTGTGGAAGTACAAATTGTAATAATTACTGCAAATATCTTGAATTGCAAACTTAGCAGCATTGTTAGCTTTTTCTTCTCACATATTCAGCATTGAATCACTGAGTAACTGTTTTCTACTTGTAAAATTGAAGCTCTTTGGTTTTTTGTTTGTTTAGCAGATTATGTTTTATTTGATTGAAATTAAGGCAAGATATTTAATATCTTTTAATGAGATGAGGGTGTTATGAGATAAATATGTGTCTGGGTTTTATATTTGGGTTTTATTTCCATATTCTTGAAGAAAAGGCCATAACTTGCAAAATGACTAAAAAGAAACTAATTTTATTCATTTCTAAGAATATGAATTTAGTAAAATATCAGTTTCCTTAAACTTGGAAAATTCCTATATAACCAGTGAACTAATTTGCAAACCATTTAAGCTTGTGAATATATTTTATTTAATTTTTAAAATTTTTATTAGTACACATTTGCAGTACATAATGATTACATTCATTGTGGGGCATTGGTTGGTGCACATGACACATCTCAATTCTTTTTTCCCCTTCCTTTCCTCCCTTTTTCCCAGCATCAAATTTATTTATCTTATAAGTCCTTATAAAGTTAATAATCATATATACAGATTAACAGCCAGACTGACAAGCCATAAAACCTATAAAATGCATAAGACAGTTATTCTAAATCAAGGTATGGTTTTAGATATACTGCCTATGCTGGATTACAATAACTTTTTTCCTCTCTTTTCTTCTTGTCTTTTATTTTGCACTTTGTTTATATATTGAGTTTCTCATATAAGAGAAACCATTCAGTATTTAAATTTGCGTGTCTGATTTGCTTCTCTTAAGATTATGGTCTCAATTACCTCAAATAACTAGGACTGGAAGTCCCATTTGACCTAGCTATTCCTCTACTGGGTATCTTCCCCAAAGAACTGAAAGAATCATACCACAGTGATATATGTGCACCCATGTTTATAGCAGCACAGTTTGTAGTAGCTAAAACTTGGAAACAGCCTAATTGCCCATCAACTGGAGACTGGATAAAGAAGATGTGGTTTTTTAATAAAATGGAGTACAACTCAGCCATAAAGAATGAGAAACTAGGGCCGGGGATTTTGCTCAGTGGTTCTACTGCCTGCCTTGCAAGCGGAAGGACCCGAGTTCAGTCCCCGGTACCAGAAAAACCAAAAAAACCCCAAAAAACAAAAAGAATGAGAAACCAGAGACATTTATAGCTAAGTGGATGCACATTGAGGCCATACTTTTAAGTGAAATAAATAGGACACACATGTGTAAATACCGAGTAGATTCTCTGGTGTGAAAAACTAAAAGTGTAAATAAGAATCAAAATGTATAATTGATATTATGAAACAGGAAGAAAATGTTTAAAGGAATAGGGGAAGTGGGAGGGGAAGGGGAAAGGAAAGAAGGAAAAAGAAAAAATATGAGAAAAGGAAAAACATGGAAACAAAGTCTTTGTAAATAGGGAAGGGTGGAGGGAGTGAAGGGAGGGCAGGGGAATGGGGTAAAAATAAGAACACAGATACATCATGTGATGGTACAAGATCCCAATGATTAATGTAGCTTTATTGTATACCTAAAATGTACCAATAAACTAAATGGAAAAAAAAAGATTGTGGTCTCAAGATGCATCCATTTTCCTACAAATGACTCAAGTTTATCCTTCTGTATGATGGAGTAGTACTTCATTGTGTATAAATATCACATTTTCTGTTCCACACATCTGTTGATGGATATATATATATAGATAGATGGCTTCCGAGATTGGGCTATTATGAATTGTGATGCTATAAACATGCGCATGCACGTATCGCTGTAATATGATGTCTCTAACCCTTTCGGGATGATGCCTAGAAGGGTCATGTGGAGCTGGGTCAAATGGAACTTCTGGTTTTAGTTTTTTGAGGAATCTCCGTAGTGGATGTACCAGTTTGTACACCCACCGACAATGTAGAAGGGTTCCTTTTTCTCCTCAGCCTCTCCAGCATTTGCTGTTGCTTGATGATGATGGCCTTGACGATGGCCTCCCTTTCAGGAGTGAGATGTAATATCAATGTTGTTCTAATTTGCAGGGTGGTTTGAATGGCCAGTGATGCTGAAATACATTTCTCATGTATTTACAGTTGTACTCCTTCATCTGAAAACTGTCTATTCATTTCAGGTGCCCATTTTTTGACTGGGTCTTTCAATTTGAGAGATCTAAATTGAGAATTACACTGTTTAAAGTTTTCTTTTTAATATATTCTAAGTATTAGTCCTTTGTTTGAGGGGTATCTGGCAAAAATACCCCCCGATTCTATACATTGTCTCTTTATTCTGTTTGTTGTTTCTTTTGTTGTGCAGAAGGTTTTTAATTTACTGTGATCTCATTTTTTGATTCTTGCTATTATTTCCTGTGCAACCAGGTTTCTGTTCTACACCTATGTCTTCAGAGTTTTACCTATTTTGTCTTCCAGCAAATTGTTTGTTTTAATATTTAGATCTTTGATCCATTTTAATTTTGGTTTAGTAGGTGGTGAGAGGGATCGGTCTAGGCTCAATCTTCAGCATGTAGAAAGCCAGTTTTCCCAGCCCGCTTTGTTCAAGAGGCTGTCTTTCCTCCAGCAAAAGTATTTGGCCCCTTTGTCAAAGATACGGTAGCTGAGTGTGCCTTGTGTTGTTTCTTCATCTTTTATTTTGTTTTATTGATCCACAAGTCTGTTTTTTGTTTGTTTGTTTGGTTGGTTGGTTGGTTGGGGTGTTTGTTAATACCATGCTCTTTTTTTTTTAATTGCTGTAGCTTTGTAGTATATTTTGAAGTCTGTGATGCCCCCTGGCTTGCCCTTGTTGCCCAGAATTGCTTTAGCTATCCTACTTCTCTTCTGATTCCGTATGAATTTTAGGATTGCTTTCTCTAGTTCTGTGAGAAATGCTTTTGGTATTTTGATTGGCATTGTGTTAAATCTGTGTAACAGTTTTGGAAGTATGGCCATTTTGACCATATTCTTTCTGCCTATCCAGGAACAGGGGATAGCTTTCCATTTTCTGATATCCTCTTCAATCTCCTTTTTCAGAGTACTATAGTTTCATTGTACAAGTCTCTCACTTCCTTGGTTAGGTTAATTCCTAAGAACTTCATTTTTACTGTTGCTATTGTGAAAGGTGTTGTTTCCCTAATTTCTCTCTTGGTGAGTTTGTTATTGATATATGGAAATGTTACTGATTTTTGTGTGTTGACTTTGTATCCTGCTTTTCTACTGAATTTATTTATTAATTCTAGGAGTTTTGGTGGAGCTTTTGAAGTCCTCTATGTAGAGGATCATGTCATCTGCAAATAATGATAATTTAATTTCTTCCTTTCCTATCCATGTCCCTTTTATTTCTTTCTCATGTCTGGTTGTTTGGCCAATGTGTCAAGAACTATATTGAACAGAAGTATTATTAGTGGACATGCTTGTCTTGTTCCTTATTGTAGAGGGAAACCTTTCAGCTTCTCTCCATTTTGTATTATGCTAGCTGTTGATTTGTCATAGATGGCTTTTATCAAATTGAGACACCTATATATCTATACCTGTATGTCTATACCTATATATCTATACCTATTTTCTTCAGAGTTTTTATCATGAATGGATGTTGGATTTTGTAAAATACTTTCTTCTACATCTGATGAGATGGTCATGTGATTTTTGTTCTTCTGTTTATGTGGTGTATTACATTTATTTATTTATTTTAGAAACTGGTGTTTTGTTTTCCATCAGCCTCGTTTCCATTTTGCTTAAGTGTCTGCAGAACAGCTCAAAGTCATTCAGTGGTGGCTCCTACCCACTAAGTGGCCTGAGACCAGTTTTCTGTGCCTGGCTGAGCACCACGGTCTCCAGTAGGGAAGTGCTGAGTGGGCACAGAAGGCACCTGCACACCTTCAGACCATTCTGCAATCTCAGGCTAAGTAGCAGTATACTCAGGAGCTGGTGCGGTCCATTTGCCGTGAATATCTCCTGGGTCACAGTCTTTTCAGCAGCTGCTGTTTTTCCTCTTCAATCTCTTTAGGATCCTTGTAGAAGTAAAGATTAGGCCTGACCTCCCACGGGTGTTCATGGGAGATGGCGCTATACATGCACAGAACTTTTGAGGCCAGCATCCAAATGGTGTATTACATTTATTAATTTGCGTATGTTGAACTATCTCTGCATCCCTGGAATGGATCCTTCTTGGTCATGGTGTATGGTCTTTTTGATGATTTGCTGCATTCTGTTCACCAGTATCTTGTTGAGGATTTTCCCATCTATGTTCATTAAAGAGATTGGCCTGTAATTCTCTTTTTTCATTGACTCCTTTTCTGATTTTGGAATCAGGGTAATGCCTATTTCCAGGAGTGCTTCCCTTTCAATTTCATTAAAGAGTTTGAGGAATATTGGCATTAAATCTTCTCCAAAGTTCTTGTGGAATTTGGCAGTGAATCTGTCGAGACCTGGGGTTTTCTTAGTTGGTAGTTTTTTTATATATATTACTTCCATTTCATTGATAGTAGATTATTCAAGATTTTTATATTGTCTTGGTTCAGCTCTGGTAGTTCATATATATCTAGGAATTTTCCATTTCCTCTGAATTTTCTTAGTGTACAGTTTCTCAAAGTTATTGATGATCTTCAGGATTTTGGCAGAATTCATTGTAATTTTGCCCTTTTCATTTTGAATTCCATGGATTTCAGTCTTATTTTGGTAATATTGGCTAAAAGTTTGTCTATTTGGTTTACTTTTTCAAAGAATCAACTCTTCTTTAATTCTTTATGGTTTTTTTTAGTCTCAGTTTCATTAATTTCTGCTCTAATCTGTTTCTCCTCTGCGATGCCTCTCTGCTGTGTGCCACTCTGCCTTAGAGCCAGCTGATTATGGACTGAAACCTCTACAAAGTGTGAGCTGAATAAACCCTTTCCCCTTTAACTTTAGGTGTCAGGTATTTTGTCTCAGCAACAAGAGAAAAGTAAGACAGACTGCATACGTGTCCTGTGGTACTCCAGAAAACTGCTATTTAAAATAGTAATCTCAAACATTGATATCATCCCTTCAATATCTATAGTAAAAAGATTTGGGAGAGCAAAGGTATAGTTCAGTGGTAGAGCACTTACCTAGCATGTTTGAGGCTCTCGGTTCAATCCCTAGCACCCTCAAAAATGTTTTTGTTTGTTCAGGGTTTCGTTTTCTTTTTTAAAAAAATGTATATAAAGGTATTTTATTGTATACAAAGAACAACAAGAAGTTTCATAAGGCAAACAAAAGAATATAAATTATAGTCATAATTGGCAGTTTCAAAAGGTCTTTAAATCATGTGACCTTCTCCTAAAAAGATAAACCTCAGAGTGGGATCACAAAGCCCCGATTCAAAGCTCTAGGAAGTTCTGTTGTAATAGCAATCTATATATATTGGAAAAGCTGGTTTTTGAAGATCTCTGTGTGGGCTGATGTGTTAAGTGTCACAAAAGAATGAAATGTTTTCATGTTTATGCTCAGGTTTTTATCCGTTGGTGGTTTCCACTGAGACATGGTTTTTGTATCACTTCTGTTTCAGTATCTGTCCAATTTAGAAATACAGTGATGCTTTGCCAAAGTGTTTCCGTTGTCTGTTCTCTTTGGATTCCCCATCACTCCTTACTTGGCAAATATATATTCATGAATACTCAATCCTGATAACCCTCCGAACCTGTTAAAGAAGAGCGTTGTCATAGGAAGGAGTGCTAGCCCTGTTCCCAGTGTGATTCTGGCAGATTTGCTCATTCATTAACACTGGCATCCCATGAATGTTTGCCAGCCACAGAGGATTCTTGGCTGGTTTGGGAGAGGGAGAGGGAGTCTGCAGGGAAAACCAGAATGCAGCTTGCAGGTGTCCAGGCAGAAGCAAGAACGGTGCAGTGGCACTGAGTGTGTAAAGCGTTGAGGCTGCCCCAGGGAGCTGTCTGAGCCTGGAGCAGAGTGCACGTGGGGTCTGGCAGGAGGAGAGGCTGAGAAGAGTGGGTGGAGGTTGTTGAAGTCTGGCCCGGTAGCCAAAGGAGTTGATATTTGATTTTCTAGAAGTCTTTAGATTTTGTGTCAAATTCTCCTCGTATGTCTGGCTCCTCTTGTAATGTCTAGTCAGGCACCAAGGAATTGAGGTTGAGATACATCATGTGTATGTTTGGATTACTCCATGCAGCCTGCCAAGCAGGTAGATTTCCTTCTGCCAAACTCTATACTGTATCATTCACATGGATTTAACAGATCGATCACAACAAGGGCAGTTCAAATGATATAAATAGATCATTAACTAGCTTTGTTTTGGAGCTGTTTGTTTTTGTTGTTGTTTTTTACAATTTTAACACACTAGGAAAAAAGAATCCTGCTGTACTGTTAACACAATGGTAATCTAGCCAGAATTCAGGACACCTACTGCACATGCACTGAGGGAAGCCCCACGTGGGTTTAATCGGATTGAAGAAAAGCCCCCTCCTACTGTGGAAATGGAGCCATTGCTCACCCAAACATCTTTGTTCCATGAGTGGGTTAGCAGTGAAGCAGAGAGGCACCAGAAAATGTTAATGGATCCCTTGACCCCTTCTCTGAGCTTGGGAAGATGTGTAGGGAGTTATTAGATAGCTACTGGCTTCATCTTATCTTTTGAAGATAGTTGTAGTTTGGTACTTTACACTATGTAATGTGAGGCTCAAGATTGAACCAAATGCTCACTGCCAGTTACTGTAGAGAGTGGGGCCGATCACTGATTTGTTCATATCAGTACAAAATAATAAAAGAGATATTTGATGAGGATGTAAGTTACTTGTCAGATACTTAATTAACCGTTCTCTATAGGGTTATAGTTTGTAGCCATTTTATATGAGGGCATCATCTATTTCATCTCACTTTATATTTCAGGTGGACAGGAAGAAACCACCACATCTAAAAATTGATTTTTTTAAAGACTCATGGAGGAAATTTTACAGCTTTCCTCTGAGTCATTCCACCAACAATTTCCCCTTGGTTATAATACTTTAATTATAGAATCAATGCATTGATGATGATTTATTGTTAAAAAGTAAAACAATGCAGACATGCACAGAGGCAAGGCTGGTTTCTTCCTTTTCGTCCTGCCCCAGCCCTCACCCTTCGCTCTCCACCAGAGGTAACTGGTACGAACCAAATTGAATTTCCCCATAGGCTCAACATTGACCCTAGCCATTGAATTTGATTCAGTTCTTGTCCAATTTGGTTTGCAACCAGAATCATGGAAAAAATTAAGTTTGTGAACCGAGGCACCACTGTATTTAGGAATTTGGGCTAGTATTGTTAAGGGCTCAGAGGTAAGGTAGAAATGAAAAATTCAATGGGGATAAAAATTTTAAATTGCATTGTAGCTTAAATAATAATTCATGGAAATATGGTATAGTGAGGCTTGGATTTTAAAATAGTTAACAAGGAAAAACCTGGTATTGTTTGTGGGCAAGGACCAATTGATGCAGTATGTGAAGCAGTCGTATGACACTTTAACAGCAATATAGTGTCCTGATCAAGACTGGTGAAAGTCTTTCTGTACTCTTCCCTCATAGGCCACTTTCTGCATATTGTATTCAGTGATTTCATTTCCACTTGGAGCAATGTAGATACATATAGATTTGCATGGCCAGCTAATTTCTAAATATCTTGATGTAATATAATAAATATATAACAAGTTTAAATTTCCTAGAGTAGAACATGGCATAAAATACTTGTTAAATCTGTAGAAAGTAAGAAAAAACTTGGTATTTTTAGAATAAAGACAGATCCGAATCAATCAAAGCCAGACATGGTGGCTAGTACACACCTGTAATCTCAGCTGCTCAGGAGGCTGATACAGGATTGAGAGTTCAAGGCCAGCCTAGGCACCTTAGCAAGACCCTGTTTCACAAAAATCAAAAGAAGGTGTGTGTGTGGGGGGGGGTATATAGCTCAGTGGTAGAGCACTTGCCTAGCATGCCCAAGGTCCACAGCTCAATCCCCAGTACCACCCCTCCCCCAAATCAGTACTTCGATTATAAGCCAAACAAGTTTCAAGAGATCATTGTCTAATCATTGCTGCTCAGTGTGGTCTGGAGGCTAGCAGATCAATGTGGTGAGGGAACGCATTAGAAATTGAGAAGCTCAGGCCCTAGCCAGACTGAGAGCCTGCACGTTAACAAGATCCCCAGGTAATTTGTATGGACAATTCTGAATGCTCAGCCACAGTCAAAGTTTTAAATCTGTAAAGGTGATGTCTCCCAGCTAGTTATATCTTCTTGAGGATTTAAATGATGCAGTACTGTTGATAAAGAAATAAAGAAAATGAAGGATCCTGTGGAAGTGATATCTTATTTGACCATTGTATTGTTCTTTTAGGCAGTTCTCTTTTTTTTTTTTTTCATTTATTTTTGGCATAGATTGGAATGATTTAGTAGTGATAATTCCTAGGATGACTAAATAGTTAAATGTTTTAAGGTACAGAAAAAAAGATCCATAAGATCCTATAACATATAGGTTTATAAAAGGGTCTACGGGAATTATGTTAATGGTAAGACAGAATGAGTGTAATTCCTCTTAAAAATATATAAGCACTCTTGCTTTCCTGTTCTTCCCTTCCTTCTCTCTCTCCCCCTTCCTTATTGCTTGCTGTTCAGTGTTTCCCTTTTTGTACCCCCTTTCTCTTACATTCTTTTTTGTCTCCTTCCCTACCTCTGTTCTCTTCCCCTACCTCCCCACCAGAAAAGAAGGTAAAATATGTGCGCATACACACGTGTACGTGCATGCCAGTTTTTTCTTTGCTTGCTCTTTGGAAGAAAGCAGCTTTTAAAAAATCTAAAAATTCATTTGGGTCCAATCAACCCTGATGATAAGCACTGATATGAGTGTTAAGAATATAACTCTTCATTTAGATCCGTTTCTGGTGCTATTGATTTTCTCTAGATTCTACTTCCCATATGGAATCATTTCTCTTTGGTATGAAGACATCTTAGCATACTATGTAGTACAGTTCTGCTGGCTAAAAACTCACTGAGACATAGTGCAAATGTCCTTATTTAACCCATATTTTTGAATGATATTCTGATCTATTTCCCTGCAGTTCCCAAGGAACCACTGATACACTTTCTGTCATTATAACGTACTTGTATTTTATAGAACTTCATATAAATGGAAATACAGTATGTATTCTTTGTCCAGGTGCCTTCATGCAGCATAATAAATTTAGGTCTTTCCATGCTGTATGTCAGTAGATCATTCCTTTATATTGCCCAGTAGTATCATAGTAATGGCTATACCCAGTTTAGCACATGTTGATGGAGATTTGGGGTTATGTAGCTACTACCAATAAAGGCGCTGTATTTGTGTACAAGTCTTGTGGAAATATGCTTTCTTTTCTCTTGAGCAAATACCTAGAAGTGGCATACAGATCATGTGGGTAAGTTCATGTTTGTAGCAAACTGCCAAAGTGTTTTGAAGAATGGTTGTTCCTAAAAAAAAAAAAAAAAAAAAAAAAAAAAAGAGTGGTTGTTCCTTTTTACTAAATTCCCACTAACTTTAGTAAGCAATCCAGGATATACAATTAAATAAAACCCTCTTTGCTTCCACTCTTTAGCTATTTGTTTTACACGACCACAGATTGAATTGCAAGTCTTAGAACCTGGACCTTCTTGGGAGGGGGGTGCGGCAAGAAGTTGTTCTGGAAGTGGATTCAATTCGGGGTTATTTGTCAGAGAATTCTGTGGCCCAGGGAACTTAGAACACAGTCTGAAGAGGGAATGTGTAGCCTTGGTAGGCATGGTCATTTGGCTCAGAGGAATTTTTTTTTCCTTTGTGAAAGGGTTTGGCCAAATGATGACCACAGAATGGCCCTATGGCATATGGAGCTCAGGGCAGCACCTGTCTTGCTCAGTTCTAAGACAGTACTGTCCCTCTCCATTCTAATATGTCCAGATCCTGGCCTTAACGAAAAATCTGCCTTGAGTTTACACTCCTGTGTCTTCCATGACTGTGGCAGTTCTAGGCATCTCTGTCAATTGTGGTTGCCTTTTTATATATGTCTCATTTTCCCAATTTATTTGAGAGATTTTGAGCCATCCACTTCATCTTTTTGCTGTAAATGTTTGACAAGGTATCACATATACAAATTCATTTAAAAGTGTTTGAATGAATGAAACAGTGTGGAGTTGGTTGGTTTTTCACAGCCCCTGGGTTGTGGTGTTAATCTTGAGGAGCTGTCCAGCTTGCTCCCCACGCACACGTGTGGCCTCTTGTGCTGTTCCCTCTCGCCCAGGCTCCACTCCTAAGCTAGCCTTCATACTCAGCTAACACTGTAACACTCTGTACTTGTGCTTTCGTTGTGCTAATCCGGTGTCAGCTAATCCAGTGTCAGTCTGACCATTGTCTTTTTAGACTACTTCCTTGCTAACCATATAAGCCCAGAAACACAAAGGTAATTTTTAACATCAGGTGTCTGGTTTTCCCACTGTTGGCTATTATTCTGTCATTTACATTACTAAAGACCCTGGCCATAAACATTTCCTGAGTGAATCATGCCTCACAGTGTATTAATGTATGTGAATTTTTCTCCTTGATGTGCTCTTTTATCTTTCTCCATCTAGACAGTGCCCTGTAGTCTCTCAGAATTCAGTGACAGTCTCATTTCTCCTGGAAATCTTTTCAAGAGATTTTATTTATTTAATTTTTCTTGGTACCAGGGATAGAACTCAGAACCTTGTGCTTTCAAGGCAGGCACAGTGCCATTGAGCTAAATCCCCAGCCCTTAAGAGATTTTCTTTTTTATTAATTTTATTTTATCCCATTCTTCCCTCAAGCCCCTTCTCCTCCCTATTTTCACTTTTTTCTTGCCCCTTCCTTCCTTTCTCCCTTTCTCCTCCCTTGTTCCCCTTGCCATTTAAATACTTTCTTCCCATTTCCCAACATCTACTATACATCTCAGTCCTTATTTCCACATTCAAGTTCTCACACTAGAGAAACAATGAGGTACTTAAACATGTGTGTCCAAATTATTTCACTTAAGAA
The DNA here is from genome assembly GCF_000247695.1 of Heterocephalus glaber. The sequence goes on from NW_004624756.1 coordinate 14,965,015, forward strand.
TATGGTCTCAGGGTCCATCCACTTAGCTATAAATGTCTGAAGCTCATCCTTCTTTATGGCAGAGTAGTACTCCATTGTTTTAAAAACCCCACATCTTAATTCATTCGTCAGCTCATGGGCATTTGGGTGGTTTCCAAGATTTAGCTATTACAAACTGTGCTGCTGTGAACATGGTGTGCATATATCTTTGTGGTATGATGCTCATAATTCTTTTGGGAAGATACCAGGAATAAATATAGCTGGGTCAAATGGAACCTCTAGTTTTAGTTTTTTGAGAAATGTCCACACTGATTTCCACAGTGGATGCGCCAGTCTACACTTCCGCCAGCAATGGAGAAGGGTTCCTTTTTCCTCACAACCCCTCCAGCGTTTGTTATTGGTTGATTTCTCGATAGCAGCCATTCTTTCTGGAGTGAGATGGAATCTCAGTATTGTTTTAATTTGCATCTCTTGAATGACTAGTGATGTTGAACATTTTTTCATATATTTGTTGTTTCTAATTCTTTGAGAAATGTCTTTTTATTTCAGATGCCCATTTTTG
>NW_004624756.1:14971356-15028674 GCF_000247695.1 Heterocephalus glaber
TATGGGCCTCCTTCAGGGTTTGTCTCTGCTGTCCCAGTAGGCCACGTAGGAATCCGTGTGCATATACGAGTCAATGAGTCTCAGCAAGGCAGCAGCAGACCGAGTACAGTGGTCTGATGTGCCTTTATTGTAGAGATTCTCTACTTTTCCGCTGAGCTTCAGTTTTCATCGAGGAGCCTGAGAAGCCCTCTTTCTGTTACTAGCTTCTGCTCTATCTTGTGGCGCCCAGGACAAGGGTCTTTATAATCTCCTGTGCCTCTGTAGTGTGGGACCAGGTAGCAGAAAAGCCAGAAGGCCAGAGGCGCTGGGGTGGGGGAGGAATTGGGCTGACTTTGTATCCAGCTATGCCACTGAATTTGTTTATCAAATCTAGATGTCTTTTGGTGGAGTTTAGGGGGGCTTCTATGTTGAGTATCATGTCATCTGCAAATAATGATAATTTAACTTCTTCCTTTCCTATCCTTATTCCTTTTCTTTCTCTTGTCTAATTGCTCTGGATAATGTTACCAGAATTATATTGAATAAGAGTGGTGACAGTGGACATCTTTGTCTTGTTCCTGATTTTAGAATGAAAGCTTTTAGTTTTTGTCCATTTAATATGATGTTGGCTGTTCGTTTGTCATAGATGGCTTTTATCAGATTGAGATAAAGACCCTCTATACCAATTTTCTGTAGGGTTTTTTTTTTTTTTTTTTACCATGAGTTGGTGTTGGACCTTGTCAAATGCTTTTTCTGCATCTATTGAGATGATCATATGGTTTTTGTCCTTGGCTCTGTTAATATAGCGTATTACACTTATTGATTTGCTTATGTTGAACCATCCCAACATCCCTGAGATGAATCCAACTTGGTCATGGTGTATTCTTGATGATTTGCTGCATTCTCTCTGCCAGTATCTTACTGAGGATTTTTGCATCTATGTTCATTAGGTAGACTGGCCTGTAATTCTTTTTGGTTGGATCCTTTTCTGGTTTTGGAGTCAGGGTAATGCTTGCTTCCAGGAATGAATTTGGGAGTATTGCTTCCCTTTCAATTTCATTAAAGAGTTTGAGAAGCGACATTAAGCCTTCTCTAAATTTCTTGTAGAATTCAGCAGTGAATCCATCAGAGCCAGGGCTTTTCTTAGTTGGTAGTTTTTAAACTACATATTCAATTTCATTGGCTCATATTGGTTTATTTAGAATTTCTGTATCTTCTTGATTCAGTTTTGGTAATTCATATGTATCTTTGAATCTGTCCATTTCTTCTGTATTTTCCATCTTATTAGCATACAGGTTCTCAAAGTAGGCATTGAGGACCTTCTGGATCTCTGCAGGATCTGTTGTGATTTCACCCTTTTCATTCCTAATTGAATGGATTTGAAACTTTTCTTTCCTTTTTAAATATGATTGGCTAAGGGTTTGTCAATTTTATTTAATCTTTCAAAGAACCAACTCTTTGATTCATTGATTCTTTATATTTTCTTAGTCTCCATTGCATTAATTTCTGCTCTAATAATTTCCTCATATGAGCTTTGGGCTCAACTTGCTCTTCTTTTTCTAGAAGTTTGAGGTTCAACATTAGGTTGTTTATTTGAGCCCGCTCTGTTTTTCTGATATGGGAATTCACTGCTATAAATTTCCCTTGTAGGACTGCTTTCATTGCATCCCATAAGTTCCAGTATGATCTACAGTCAATATCATTTAATTGTAAAAATTGTCTGTTTCTTTAATCTGTGACTCATTGGTTGTTCGGGAGGGTGTTTTTTAATTTCCACATGTTTATGAAGTTCTTGTGGTTTCTTTTGCTGTTGATTTCCAATTTAATTGCACTATATCTGACAATATGCATGGGATTATTTCACTTCCTTTGCATTTACTTAAGCATGTTCTATGAGCTAGTATATGGTCTATTCTGGAGAAAGCCCCACATACAGCTGCGAAGAATGTGTATTCTGATGTTGTGGTGTAGAAGACTCTGTAGACTCTACTAAGTCCATTTGTTCTAAAGTGTGGTTCAATTCTAATATTTCATCATTGATTTTTTGTCTATTTGATCTGTCTTTATGTGACAATGGGGTATTGCAGTCCCCCATTACAACTGCATTAGTGGTTATATGATTTTTCATGTCTGTTAATATTTGTTTTGTATAGTTGGGTGCACTGCTATTTGGTACATTTATATTTAAAATCATTATCACTTCCTCTTGGATTGTTCCCTTTACCAGGATATAGGGACCTTTGTCTCTCAATTAGTCTTAGCTTGAAATCCACTTTGTCTGCAAATAGAATAGCCACCCCTGCTTTTTTCTGGTTTCCTATCACATGGAATATTGTTTTCCATCCCTTGACTTTCAGTCTGTGAATGTTTTTCAATTAAGTGTGTTTCTTGTATGCAGCATATTGTTGGATCTTGTTTTTTGATCCGTTCTGCCAGTTTGTTTCTTTTTTTTTGTACCAGGAATCAAACTCAGGACCTTGCGCTTGCAAGGCAGGCACGGTGCCACTGGGCTAAATCTTCAGTCTAAATCCTGCCAGTCTGCTTCTTTTGATTGGTGAATTGAGACCATTAATATTGATGGTTATAACTGATATGTTATTGTCTTATCTCTGTCATGCTATTTTCCTGCTGTTGGCTTCCTTTTTTCCTTTTCTGCTTAATTTCTTGCCTTTCCTGGTAGACTCATTCCATTGGGGTTCATGGAGCTGTAATCCTCATTGTCTCTTTCTAGAATATCCTCCAGAACACTTTGGAGTGCTGGCCTGGTGGTCATGAATTTCTTTAGGTAACCTTTGTCATGGAAGTATTTTATTTCTCCATCAATTTTAAAGCATAGTTTTGCAGGGTACACCAATCTGAGTTGGAGGCTGTCCCCCTTTAGGGCTTGAAAAACTTCACACCAAGCTGTCCTTGACTTGTGAGTTTGTGTTGAGAAGTCTGCTGTGATTCTGATGGGCTATCCTTTGTAGGTGATTTGTTTCTTTTCTCTAACAGCTTTTAATATTCTGTCCTTGTGTTGCATTTCTGGAATCTTGACTATTATGTGCCTTGGGGAAGACTGTTTTTGATCATAGCTAACCAGAGTCCCACATGCCCCACTCATCTGCATGTCAAATTCTTCTTCCCTGCTTGGGAAGTTCTCTGCTATTACTTCTGAGAACAGGTGTTTTTTTTTTTATGTCATTTGCACCATCTCCTGCTTTTTTTCATTGATTCCAATCAATCCTATGTTATTCCTTTGCATCATCTAGCAGCTGCTGGATTGATTTCTCACACCCCTTGCTATTTTCAAGAATTCTCTCCTTTTCTGATCACCAATCACAATCCTGTCTTCTATATCAGATGCTCTGTCCTTGCATTGGCTCATTCTGCTGTGTATACTTCCAATGGAGTTTTTAATCTCCTTGACATCTATTTGAATCTTTCATGGATTCCATGTCTCTCCTATCCTGGGCGTTCATGGCCTCCATCGTGTTCTTGAGCTCCTCTATTTTTTTTATCTGTATCTTTCATTCTGGTCACCATCTCTGTAGTCATCTGGGAAATTATTTCTGCTTTTTTTTCCAGAGCCTCATTCATCTTCTTTGTTACTTCTGCTGTCACCACTTTGGAGAGACCAGGTGGGTGGCCCTCACATTGGCCTCGGGGTTTGCCTTTGGCAAGCTGTCTGTGGGGGTTGCATACTGTTTAAGTGTCTTCTGATTTTCTTTTTTTTTTTTTAAGTTTGATTCCTGAGTTGATGCTTGTAAATTGCTTATGGTGAGTGGCTTTATTGCCAGTATTCAGGACCCTTAGGAAATGATTACTTCTCAGAAGTGTCTTCCAGGTGTAGCTGGCTTTTGGGTTTTGAGTCTGCAGAAGCATCCTACCTCTTCAGTTTATTAGGTATGAAAAGTTTCCACCTACTTGGCCCAGCTGCCAGTTCCTTGGCACTGGCCTATAGGTTTTGTTTTGTTTTCTTTTCTTTTAAGACCTTTATGCAATCTCAGACTTGGTATACCAAGAGGAACAACTGACTGGCACAACTATGTCACCTTGGCTAAAGCAGTACAATCAACAATAACAATAACATCAAATACAGCCTAGAAAACGATAAATTGTAGCCCTGAATATGGCTTTTTTACCCTTAGGGGAGAAGATTTAAAAGGGGTTAGGGAGTAAAAAACAGAAATAGAAGAAGAGGAAGAGGTCAGAAGCAAGTCTGGAAGACAAACTCTAGGAAACTGGTGAAGAAAATATTTGGTAAAGAGAAAAGGAAAAAATAAAAACAAGAACAGAACAGAACAACAACAAAAAAACTAGAAACTGTGTTCGAACAAATAAGAAAAACTAAACAAGAACTAGAAAGGAAAAACAAAAGAAAAAGATAAAAAACCCGAAAATGCCCAATTCAAGGTGTGTCTGTGCTGTCACTTTTAGGCAATGTGAGCAAACAGACTCCAGAGCCAAATCCATCAATCCCAGCAAGCTAGCTGTAGCTTCACAGTGGGGCAGTGGACAATCCCAGCTAGTCTGCCCCTTCAGTTCCTCTGAAGTTCAGGCCAGACTGTGGCCATGAAGCTGGAACTAGATTCCTTGACAGCAACAGTCTGTGTGTCTCCTGCTGGCCTGACCTCTGCTCCCTGACTCCCCACTGACCCAAACTCAGCACCTGCACCAAGGTACTGGAAGCCATAGATGGAGTCTGCCTGCAGCTGTTCTGAGATCCAAGCTCAGTTGGCCCCTCTTCAAGATGACTACCAGCCAATCACCCTCTCCTGGGTGAGGTCTGAACCCAGATAACTCACCAGCCACTGCAGTCTGTCGTCCACTGCTGTTCCACTTGCACACCCCTCCATGGAGACCCCTGGGGTCACCAGTAGTCCCTGTGCATCTGCAGCTCTCTCGAGGACAGTCTGGGCCCCCCGGGAGAGAGCACTGCCTGGCACACCCCTCCTGGTCAAAGTTTCTCACTGCAGACCCCAACTTTTGCCTTGGACACTTCCAGGGTCCCAGGGACCCACTCCCCTTCTCTCCTTCCTCCCCATGCTACTACACTCCAGTGCAAGGACACCAGAACTCGGAGGTGCCCCCCATTCTGCCTACCACCCTGCCCATCCTCCCGGAAGTCTCCCTTAAGAGATTTTAAAGTGCTTTGCTCCATCCTTTTGTAGCCCATCTCTATAAACCTCTCATAATGTGATTTTTAATTTGTCACTCTAGATTGAAAACTGTGTGAAGAATCACAAATCATTTTATTTTGTGCTTCAGCATCTAACATAGTGTTAGCATATAGTAATGCTCAAGTAATGGGTTAATGAGTACATTAATCAATGGAATGCCCTTGTTATTAATCTTGTTCTTGCTCTGCTCTCTCCATACGTCCCTTCTTTCACTCTTAGACTTCTGCAAGTTTATAAATGAAGCAATGTGACCTTTTAGTTTTCTTAGCTCTACAAATGTTGGAAAATGGATTTTGAACCTTAGCAAACAAACTGAAAAAGTTTAAACATTTGTTCATGGATGTGGCAAGGGCAGATGTCACAGGCATCCATGGAATTATTTACCATTCCTGGTTGAGGAGTGAGGTGTCTGGACAGATCTGCCTATCCTAACAGCAGCACAGAGAGATTCTGTCATGCTGGATGTTAGGTAACTGGCCTTTCCCAAGCTTGGAGGCACCTGAGATCCCTTGGCTTGATTTATGGCTAAAATACTTTTTAAGGAGATATTATGAAATAAGGAAAATAAAGTTCCTTACTACTGGCCAACAGTATTAGATGCTAGTGAATGTTAGTCTTTTATCCCCGGTCCTCTTTCCCAAGCTTCCTAAGGTTCCTAAAGACCCAGATTTCTTTGAAATTTCTCTTGAAGAAAGAGGCTGAGTGGCTTGTGCCAGTCACCAATGTGCACATCCTCTTTTCTGATGCTAGTGAGTGGTGAGTGAATTTCCCCTCTGTGGTACGCAACACTTTGAGAGTAAGATGCTTTCAGGGTCTTGACATACTCCAACTGTTGAATCCAGAGCTGTTCTATGTGAATTTCCCAAGGCTAGCACACTCAACTCAGAACCAGGGACCAGTCTGCTGGCCTGAAGTCCTGGAATCACTGGGTATTGCTGTGTCTCTTCCTCCCCTTGCTTGAGGAGGAGCTCTAGATCTTTGCAGCAGGGGTAGGGAACTCCTTAGCAGTATTTTGAGAATAGCAGATGAGCATAAATAAGAACTAGATTTAGTTGCCAGAGGCCAACTTAAAGACCTTAAGATTCTTAGCAACTATTCTAGTTCCATGGGACGGGAATTAATGTGATACACCCTCGTGATGTTCATATTAAGTAGATGCATATGTATGTATATATGCATATAATTAAAACATAAAGGTAATAGAAAAAATAGCTGTAATGTTCAGTTTTCTTACTTAAAAAACAAGTCCTCTTTAAAGCCTTAGATTTGACTTCCTGAAATGCAATACAGTTGAATTTCCATTTAAAAATCACATTTCTATTCTGCAGTCATAGACTTTCCCTATTGCTTACACGCAATTCCTGTTAACTGCAACAAAGGAAGTTGCTTATGGAACAGCTTTGCCTCCAAGCATTTTTAGAGGTGTGTGGAATTGAGGTCAGTAACCCTTCAGTGTTTAAAGGCACCAAGTCTGTTTCCTAGGACGCCTTTTGCCTAGGGAAACGAAAGAGGAATTGTTTTCTTCCTAATTTTTCAAGCTTGTACAAAGTGAGGAGCTGCATCTTCTGGCTGCTTTCCTTAGTCTTTGCAGTCAAAACTCCTTGAAGCTGGGACTCTTGGATATCCTGTAAATACATGCTAGTGATACCTGGTTTTGAGAAGTTTTTAAAGCACTTACTTTTTTTCTCTCTCTTCAGGAGCATCTAAAGGTCTTTGATGATGAAGTCAATGCTTTTTTGGACCGTATGTTTGGACCTCGAGGTGAGTGAGCTACTTGAGAACTAGGTGTGGAAAGAGCTTAGGACAGGTGCCGCTTGGTTATAAAAGGGTTATGCTGTCTGTTGCCTTGAGAATAGCGTGCATTGTAGCACTTAGCAACTTTAACTTCCTTCCTCTTTTATATCCGTCTCCCAGAACATCTCAAAGGCCCATTCTTTCTCCTGCTTAATCTCTTCTGGGATGAAAGAAGAGCAGGAAGCAGGAGCACATGAAAGGTGGTGATTTCCTCCAGTGTCTCTCTGGCTACAAAGCCAAGTTATGGCTTTCTTCTAAACTAGGCTACTTTCCTCTTCTTTCTCCACTGCCCACCTTCTTCCTTCCTTGCCCGTGGAGTCATCTAAGAATTCCTGCCCTTCCATGCCGCCTGGAGTTCCTTTACCCATATGTCACCTTGCTGTGCTTTGGCCCATGGGGATGAGCATAGCAGTCTTCAGTATTTTCACCATCACCAGTCACTTGGACTGCAGCAGTCTCCTAACTGTCTCCCAGCTTCCAGTCATTTATTTTCTGCTGGAATAACGTTCTGAAGAGCTAAATCACACTCTGGGACTCTCCCTTCCAACTCACTGCCATTAAGGTGAAAAGCAAACTTCTTGGCATGGATTTCAAGCGCTTGAATTACCTCCCCCCAGCCACCTCCCTCACTTAGCACCATCCTTCTTCATGCACTTTGTCACAGCCACCCAAGACACCCTGCAATTCCTCAAATATACATAGGCCCTTTATGTGCTGTCTGTACAGCCTGGAGTTCCTCCCTGCTGTCTCCCACCCCGCACTCTGGTCAGCACCTTCTCTCGCATACCTCATGTATCAGGTGTTTCTTTTTCAGACAGCCCCCCCCCCCCCCCCCCAGCAGCCTTTCTTGTTCCCTTCACATACCTCACTGTGATCCGTACCAGTCACTCCCGGGTGGGCAGGAGCCAAGATGGTTTTACCAACCACTTACCTCCAGAGCTAACCAGAGTTCTGGGACCACATTGGTGTTAAATATTTTGCAAATGAGTTGTAGACAAAAATGTTTTGTTTCACTTAAGCCTCACTGGTTCACAAACCTGTGGAAAACTTAGTTCTTCCAAGTTATTTCCTAAGCACTGTTGGGGGAGAGTGGAGGAGGAAAATGAGATTTTCCTGTTTCCTGAAATCTTTAAATAACCACTTAGAAATTCTTTGGCCCATTCCCCATAGCTTTAACATGATGCTCTGTGTACACCTTTTTTAAAAGTATTGTCACAGGGGCCGGGGATTTAGCTCAGTGGTTTTGTCACCTGCTGTGCAAGCGCAAGGACCCGAGTTCGATCCCCAGTACCAAAAAAAAAAGTATTGTCACATTTATTTTTTCCTCTGGATCCTATGGGATAGGCAGGGCAGAATCCCTGTGTTGGTGCCCCCCAACCCGAGTTCCAGCAGGTGGGAAGGCGAGCAGTTCAGGGTAGTGGGCAGGGCTTTCCTGCTCATACAGGCCAGACCCCATGGGAGCCATGATTCCCGGTGACTGTGGCTCTCTGTACACTCCCACCAGAGTTAAACAGCAGCCGCTCAGAGCCAAATTCACCCTGACCCTTTCCATCAGTAAGACCAGTGTGACCTGGAATGATGCAGATAGATCACTGGGGAGAGGACTGCAGTTGTTTACTCAGCATTGCTTATTTTTGCTGGACATTTTCCTTTGTACAGGGAGACTGTAAAATTGACAGTTGACAGCTGGTTCAACCTCCACAGAGATGGGGTATCCTGCATCTAAGCTGTCAAGAACCCTCTTTCCTCCCTGAGAGAGACCCAAATTTAAGTTGACTGGCAGGACACCTAGTGAACTTCTAGGTGTCCTCTGGTCTTTTCTGGTTCAGGGCACAGCATGTCAGTACCTTCAGGGATATGTCTGACACAGATGGAGAGCTAAGAAATGTTACTACAAATATTCCCATGCCTTGGTTGGAGCAATTAACTAATTAACCCTTAACTGTAGCAAACATTTATAGGAACATGAAAGAAAACAAAAAATTTCAGATGCTGCATTCATTTTATAGTTTGCGCTTGACTCAGTGTGCCAGTGAATATTTTTAATGACTGTTTCCTCTTTAACTCAGTGTTAAGTGGATATAAGTGAGATAGAGGAGAGAAATGAGACCTAGTCACAGTTTTATGGAGCACTTACTGTATTTGGGGGGGTAAAATTGCCATATGTGAAATAACTGAAAAGCAATTAAGAACTAACCTCCATATGTTTATTTCCTAGAGCTATCATAACAATGCCACAAACTAGGTGGCTTGCGGTAGCAGAAATGTATTCTCACAGCTGTGGAGGCCAGCAGTCTGGAAGCAAGGTGTTGGCCGGAGCCTGCCCACTCTGAGGTCATAGAAGAATCTGCTTAGAGCCTCTTCCCCCGTTTTGCTGGGGCTGGCAACTCTGGTGTTCCCGAGGCCACCACTCTCTGCCACAGTCTTCACATGGATTCTCTTTGCATCTCTGGATCCAAACTGCCCCCCTTATAAGGACACCACTCATGGGGCTCAGACCCACCCTTATCCACTATGACCTTAACTTGATTATATCTTTAAATCTCTTGCTTCTAAATAGTCCTATTCACAGACATCAGAAGTTAGGACTTGAACATATCTTTTGGGGGGCACAGCTGAACCCAGAACACCATTAATAAGAGGCAAGGTACAAGTTTTATAAACCTTTTTCCTGTTACTCAGTTTTTCTCAGAAGTAAACTGGGCATAATATTATTGCCTACCTAATAGGATTGCTTTGAAAATTGAAAACATTCATCCATATAAAAGCCTTTAGTTTGTGGCAAAAAATAATTTTATGCAAAGAAGTAGTGGTAGTTATAAAGGAGCAGTAGGAGGTGGCTCTTTCAGAAGGCAGGACCTTTATCTGGGCATTCATGGAGGAGCTGAACTTACATGTGGGGATGGAAATGGGGAAGTAGCATCCGGCATAGACTTCATGACAGGTGATTAGGAGCTAGGTTGGTGAAAAGTAGCATCTGAATCATGGATGCTGAGCTTTTTACCTTTTTATTATCAGTGGGAGAAGTTTACAGAATAAGTAATGGGCCAGAGCTCTAGAAGGCACTACCCTCATAAAAACAGAACTGTCTAGAAGGTGGGTGTGTTCGTGACAGCTGGAGTATGACACAGTGTAGGGTATACCAGTATGAGGGACTGAGACTAGGGGAGAACCAAAGAGATGGCACTGCCAGACTGGGGATGTAGCTCAGGGGCAGAGCTGTTGCCTAGCATGTGTGAGGCTCTGAGTTCCATCCCCAGCGCCTCAAGAAAAAAGGCATTGCCTCATGTGGAAATTAAAAACAGCACATAATTTTTATAATTTTGAGCCATATTATTTAAAAGAGCAGAAAAGTCATTTGAGACTACAGTTATTTTCAGGTGTTACCAATTATATAATGGGTGTATCATGTGGGGCTTTGTTTAGGCTTTAAAATTTTCATTCCCTAGAGCTAGAGGCTCTTGATGTATCCAAGTTCTTGCCTCCCTGCTTTTATACTTCTAGTTCTATGGTCAGGTTTGGGTCCTTAACATTTTCTTGTTCTGAATCATCAGTTCCAAGATGTTGTCTCTGCTGTCTTCAGCTTTCCATGCTTCCTGCATTATAAAAAAAGCTCATTACTCCATTTGGATTCATAAACCCACTCCTGGTTTACCCCACAATGATTCTGGGCAATGTGGGTTTTAGGAATTAGATGTAGTGTCTGTGGTATACCTATCTCTTCTGACTTCCCAGATCTTCCTTGCGGAACACGAGCAATGAATCATGGCCTCAAGGGGAGAGGTGAATTCAAATCTAGACTCTGCCAACCATTGTGTGACTTTCTGCTAGTTACTAAAGTATTCTGAGCTCTTTTTTAATCTATAAAATGGCATAGTGGTGCTCAATTCATATTAAGTTAAACTAAGTAAATGCAATGACTTCCAAAATCAGCATTCAGAAGCTTCTCACTTTTCTTTTGTCATTCAGTGTTCAGAGCTTAAGCCCTGTTTGCTCCACAACACCTTCCTTACCTATTCATCCCCTACTGATTTCCTCTGAATTCCAACCCAAAGCTAGCTTACTTAATGCTGTATCATACCAGCATGAAATAGCCCGTTGTGTTTGTTAAGTACTCCTTATCTGCAGTTTCATTTTCTGTAGTTTCATTTACCAGCGGTCACCTGCAGTCTGAAAATACTAAATGGAAAGCTCCAGAAATAGCAATTCATACATTTTGAACTGCATACCGTTCTAAGTAGCACGATGAAGCCTCACTCTGTCTTGCCTTGATGTACCCAGTGTGTCCATGCAGTCAGTCACGCAGGAGCTTCTTGTTGGCCAGATGAATATACAATCCAGTTCCTCATATTCAAATAACCCTATTTTACTTAATTACGGCTCCAGCATGCAAAAGTAGTGATGTTGGCAGTTTGCATATGGTAAAGAGACACCTAACCTGCTTCCTTTAAATGAGAAGGTAAAAGTTCTCAGGAAACAGTGTAGGGCTGAGGTTTCTAAGATTTATAGTAAGAATAGATCTACCCATGAACTGTGAAGGGCAAATCTGTGCTAGTTTTGCTGTTACAGCTCACTGCAAAAGTTAGGACCACAGTACAGGATGAGCAGTTAAAATGAAAAAGACATTAAATTTATATAGGGACAGAACGTAATACGTGGCATTCACTGGAGATCTTGGAAGATACTCTCTGAGGACAAGGCAGATTGCTCCACAAACTAAACACATGTGACAGTATTGCTAACTGAACAGGAGTATTACTCTTCAGGATTCTCCATATGTGCTTCTTTTCAGATTCTCGAGTCAGAGGATGGTTCATGTTGGACTCTTACCTTCCTACCCTTTTTCTAACTGTCTTATACCTCCTTTCAATATGGCTGGGTAACAAATATATGAAGAACAGACCTGCTTTCTCTCTCAGAGGAACACTCACCTTGTATAACCTTGGAATCACGCTTCTCTCTGCATATATGCTGGTAGAGGTAAGTGTTTGTGTAGCCAATGTTGAGTTGGTAATTGGGCCATTTCAGAAGCAATCACGTCTGGCCTAGAACTGTCCAGAGTTGTCGTGAATACTGTTCTATAAGACCTTAGCAACCCAGCACTATTTCTTTCTGAAGTCCCAGAAGCCTTTGTTTCAAACTTGAATTTTCCTTATTCCAATGTAGGTCTATTTTTTAAGTCCTTAATATAACTGAAGTTTAGAATCACAATTTAGATTTGAATGAACATTTATTTATTTATTTATTGGTACTGGGGATTGAACTCAGGACCTTGTGCTTGTGAAGCAGGCGTCGGAACCACTGAGCTAAATCCCTGGCCTTTGAATGAGCTTTTAAAGATCATGTATTATAATTTTATTTTTCCAAATAATAGAACTGCGACTTAGAAAAATTAATTTACCTGAGAATATACAGTGACATAGGGTATTTTGAAAATTAACTTAAAAGTCAAATTTATTTAGCCAGACCGAGGTGCAAATGTGAATGTTGCCTTAAAGAACACTTCCAACATCTTTGGAACAGCGGCCAGAACTATAAGAACAAGTACTGATTGCCCTGCCTATACAAACAGAAGTTATTTTACTATATAGTACCAGGGAAAAAAGTACTAACTGGCTGTAGCAAAAAAGAAGACACAGACAATGGAATAAAAACAAAATATTTAAGTTAGGAGAAAATTATTCAGACAAGTCATAAATGACTGGTAATGACACCATTAAGTCCTTCTTGCTGTCCTTGAATTAAAAAAGAAAACAAATCCTTTCCTAATGGTTGATAACCATTACCCTAAATACGTGGGATGAAGCTCTAAGGGAACTTGAGGCACGAGTTACAGTGCAGGAAATACAATTTAGGGTCAGGAAAGCCATGCTGCTAACTCCAAAATCTTATCACATAGGTGCTCACTAATGTACCTGAGCAAAAAAAAAAAAAAAAAGAGACCTCCTTACTACACACTCCAGGCTGGCCATAGACCTTTTAAATTAATCTTTGTATACAAAGTTAACCTGCTTCTTAGTTTGAAAAATGCATCAACATGGAAAAATTTGTGCATCCTTTAAAAGGTACTCTATTCAGACCGTGGCTTGATGCCGGAGACTCAAATGGGAAATTCAGTTTGCATCCATATTCTTGTGTTGATTTCCCCTCGTTCTTGATTCTTTGGCAGCTCATTCTGTCCACTTGGGGAGGAGGCTACAACTTACAGTGTCAGAACCTTGACAGTGCGGGAGACGCTGATGTCCGGGTAAGCACAGAGTTGGCCATCATGAGGCATTTTCCGTGGCGGAGGCGGCGGCTGGAATGAGACTGCAAGGGATTCCTGTCTTAATAAAAATACAGCAAAAATGTCTGCTGACGAGAGGGGGCTTAACTCGATGCCACGACAGGACAGAATGAGGATGGTTGGCCCTTCCACTGTTAGGAAACTCTCTGGGCTGTCTTTGAGGGAAGAAAAGCAACCTACAGACCATGTTTTGTGCAAGAAATGATATGCGAATTTACTTACAGTATTTTGGGGGGGTCCTGGGGATTGAACTCAGAACCTTGCACTTGCGAGGCAGGCAGCAGCACCACTGAGCTAAATCCCAGCCCCACTTACAGTATTTTAAAAAAGAAACAGTGAAAAAACAAAAGAAACAGTGGCAGTATAAACCAAAAGCTAATCAGGACAGGAAGCAGGACAGGAATGGAAGCCGGACTTCACGCAGTATACCTTGTGCTGTATTTGCATTGGAATCGTTTTTAAAGAAAGCAAGGCAGCCTCCCCTAAAAAAGTTGGAAACAATCTAAAATACATGAATATACCTAAATAGTGATGACATAACTTTATGGAAAATTGTTCAAGTGACCTTACAACAGTATTTTGAGTGGACATCCCTAATGAAATATATCTTAATAGAATTCTGTAATTTTTTTGCTGTTGTTGCTAATACTGGTTACTGCTTTTCTGAGACTGTTACAGAGAGATAGTAGGATGAAGTAAGTGTATAATGAATTAATATTGTTAAAATAGTTAAACATTCCATAATCATAGGTAAAAACTGGGAAAACTTAAAAAAGAACTTATCTTAGAAAAGGCTGAGTTGCTCTGTGACAACCCAGGGCAACAAGCCAGGATTAACCAGATCTGCTCTCTAAATATAATCTTCTACCGGAAGGAGTAATGGCTCTTAAAGAAGTAGTAAATTCCCAGTTGGGCCTGGAAATGTATTTAAGAAAAACCCAGGACATTTTATGACCCAAAGCAAAGAAACTATCCATGACTGCTATGGACAAAAAAGAGAGGCCACCTTAAAAGGACACTCCCTGGCTAGGGCTGGGGATTTAGCTCAGTGGTTCCACCACCTGCCTTGCAAGTGCAAGGACCCGAGTTTGATCCGCAGTAGCAAAAAAAGAAGAAGAAACATTTAATTGCCATTTATATGTGAACTTCCAAATAAGTAGAAACAATCAGAAAATCACATTTTGCATCTCTTAGTGGAATAATGGATCTAGACAGCAGTCATCTGTAAGTGATGGAACTATTGGGTGGGAGCCGTGTAAGACCTTCCCACAGCTGAACTCACTGTGTAGTCTGAGTATTGGCAGGATAGCCAGAAGCTGTACACCACCTGCTGTGCTACAGGGAGAAGCACACAACCTCCTCTGAAGTATTCTTGCCAAGAGAAAATAATTACACCTGGATCTCATCTCATTGCTCGATGTAGGAAATAAAGGGGTGAGGAGGTAGTGGCCAAATCCGTATGTTTGAGATTCTATACAGTTGGTAAATTTTGGGGGGAAAAAGAAAGAGGAGTGGGAACTGTTACTGATTAGAAACTTGAAATTCTTGTAACAGTTGGGAAAATCTGAACGTGAACTATTAGAAGATGTTCAGGAATTTTGCTAGGCAAGGCAGTTACTTCATGGTATGTTAAAACAACAAAAGTCTCTAGATAAAATGATCTTGGATTTGCTTATAATAATCTACACTTGCCCTAAAAAAAAAAAATGGTGGGAATGGAGAAAGCTGCTTTGGAATCATATTGAAAATTCTTAAAGTTCAGTGATAGACACACGATGCTCATTATATTTATTCTCTCTGTATTAGTACATGTTTGAAAGTTTCTGTGATTAAAATACATGTATTATCAATAAGTGATAGTATAAACTATTTAAAATCTCAACCCTTCAATACGTTTTTGGAATGCTCATAACAATGGAACATAATAAAATGCTTTCTCCAAGTTCTTTTCCTTGAATTTTTCTAGGTAACATATGAACTTCATGCAAAAATTTAAAATTTTTAATCTTCGATATCAATGGGTAAAGACATCTTCAGAGCTAGAATACAAAAAGATATATCAGTTTCCGTATACCCCTTTTATTATAATGCATTATCACAAATCAGTGCATTTTGAGATACTGTACAATTTTCTAAAGATGGTTTTATATTGGTGGGTTACTATTTCTGCAGGTTAATTATTCCATCAGACATTAGGATGAATGCCACCATTTCATGATTATCTTGGCAAGAGAGAGTATAGCATAACATTCTAATCTCAAGATCTCTATTACATAACATCTCCAAAAATATCTTACATTTAAAAGTATTAGAAACATAATGCTCTTAACTGGAGAACTGCTTTCCTGTGAATGAGGCTGCATAAGGAACTCTAGAGGGAAACTGGTTAATTCCCTACCACTGTTTATTAGGGTGGATGTCTTTTTTGGTCTGAGGAAGAGACAAAGGATGTGATCAGAGTTGGCCCCTGGGCCAGTGCAGAGGAGCACCTTCACCACGTAGGGGTTTTGGAAAGATAACCCAAGTCTTTCAGCAGAGTGAGGTGGAGAATCTAGAGGCAAAAACACCAGATAAGCAGCATTTTCCATGGTCAGAAAGATACAGAGGGAGCTGATTGCTCAGATGAGAACCAGAACAGGGACATTCTCATTTCTCACCTTTTGTCCTCTTGAAAATGTTCACAGGTAGCCAGAGTGTTATGGTGGTACTACTTCTCCAAATTGGTGGAATTCCTGGACACGATTTTCTTCGTTTTGAGAAAAAAGACAAGTCAGATTACTTTTCTTCATGTCTACCATCACGCCTCCATGTTTAACATCTGGTGGTGTGTTCTGAACTGGATTCCCTGCGGGCAAAGTAAGCTCCCTTGCTGGCCGTCAGTTCTGTGCAGTGGGTCTCACAAGACCACCAGGGCGCCTGCCTCTGTCACGGCCTTATGGGAGAATCAGGAGGGAGGGGCGGGCGGAGGCAGCCCAGGGGAGTGAGGTGTCTGCCGGGGGCCATCTCCTCTCCAGGCCGAAAGAGCTGCTTCTCACCTTCCACCTTCCGTGTAGAAGCCGTTCTTTCCCCTAAGCCCCGGATGCCAGAGGGCACTGCCCAAGCAGGTGCTGTTCGGACCCTGGAAAGGTGGTGCTTGTCAGTGTCACTGCTTCCCTGTGACTCAGTCAGCTCAGCCTTGAGGGCTCCTTGGATTTTCATTCTGGAAAATTAGACAGGCGTCTCTGGGTGGCGCACCAGAGCAAGATCTACAAGTAGTGCATTTATTCATATATTTTGTACGAGACAAAAATTTTACAAAACAGTATTTACCATGGCTCTTCCTGATGTGATGCACTGTGGTTTTTCTTCATACCTGTTTCACTTTTAAAAGAAAGGTGATACTTCATAGTTCACTAAGAGGTTATTTATGAGCTGCAGTTTGAGAAGCTCTGAGCTAAAGGCAAGAGTACTTTCTACTGGACGTTGTTCTCAAGAATTTGTAAATATTCTTTGAAAAATCAAAACAGGTGAAATTTAAGAAAAATGATTTTGTCTGAAGACTTAGGGTTTTGTAGAGATGACAAGAAAAACACCAAAGATACTTGGCGTACAGATGTTCTTTGACTTACAATGAAATTACACCCAATAAATCCATGGTAAGTAGAAAATACCATGAGTCAAGTTTACTACACCTGCCCTGCCGAGTGCGAGCTCAGCCGTGCAGCACACTGTCGGCTGCATCCCCTGGGGCTGATGGGAGCTGTGGTCACTGCCACTGCCTAGCATCACAAGAGAAGATCAGACCATATTTCTAACCTGGGGCAAATTTGACATTTAAAATTCAAATTATGGTTTCCACAGAATGTGTATCCCTTTCAGATCATCATAAAGTTGAAAAAAAATCATTAAGTGGAACTATCAAGTCAGGGATCAACTGTATATCAGTGGCTGTAAAGGTCCAAATGGAAACTACAGCATGAGGAAGGAAATTCTGGGATACAGTGGGCAGAAAGGAACACTTGCTATACTCCTAGAGGAACAGATCGAGTTCCTTATGTTTAGTTATTAAGGAAAGCTATAATCAATATCAGAGGGGAATCACCAAGGTTAAGTATTTTTTTAAATTGTCAACAGTTTCATTACAAATTAAAACTCATCCAAATCATTGTAAAAATAGCCCTGTGAATAAGATACTATGTGACAATTTTCATTAAAGATTTATAAAACTTACCAGCTACTCCTTGTTCATTGATTGATGGAAATGAAAACGCATGAGTAAATATCTCTAATACAGTATTTAGAAGTTACTATACATACATGGTACCTTTTCCTATTCACTGATTTGCCTTTCCCCAGCTACTTTAGGATTAGCGTCTTAGTTACTTTTCTCATCACTGAGACAAAATATCTGACACCCAAAGTTAAAGGAGGAAAGGTTTATCTGGCTCACAGTGTGTAGAGGTTTCAGTCCATAGTTGGCTGGCTCCAAGGCCGGGTGGCATGGCACAGGGGCACCACAGAGGAGAAACAGTCCATGGCAGGCAGAAGGCAGCAAGCGACGACCTTCTTTCTGCCCCAGAGTTGGGGCAGCCTTAATCCTAGCGTGGCACCATGGATCAATCCCAGCACCACACACACACTAGATCCAGCCATGTCTGAAAAGCCCCACCTATGACACCATGAGGCTTTGGGGCGACATCTAGATACAAGCCACAACAATTAGGCTAGAGAATTTAACCAGCATATGTGCAGTGCCCTTTATCTAGTATTATCTCTGTTAATCCCATCACAACCTCAAAGATAGTTATTATACCTACGTTCCAAATGAGAAAATTAAAATTTACAGTCAAATAACACACCAAGCAGACACAATTAAAGTGATCCTCTAACATCATAGTCTCTCCTTCCATAGGATCAATATTTCACAGACCCACAGATGTAAGCCTGGATCCTAGGCTAACACTTGTAAAGCTCTCATTAAATGCTGAGCACTATCCTAAGCACTTCCGTATACTGATCTAATCCTCCCAGCAGGGAGCTCCCTATTTCCAGTAGCTAACCCATCTGTGGCATCTTACCTTTTGGTGTCCAAATCCTTTTGGTAGGTAGTTCACTTAATGTCACACACGGCCTCCTCCTTGGTTTGCTGATACACCAGGCACCCATGTTGGCATCAAGAATAGAGAAAACCTTTGGGGATGATGCCCAGGGACTGGATTTTAGATAGCCCTAGATCCAACTATGTCTGAAAGGTCGATTGCCCAGTCACTAGGCGGGTCTCACCTTACTGGACCTTCTCTCTTTCTCAGATCTCACTTTCTCCAGCATCATCTGGTTCCTCCGTTCCTTAAGATGGAATTTGCTGACATATTTGTGAAGAAGAATATGTATTCTTGTCTCTGTAGCACCCTGTTGAGCCACATTTTTTTCCTTAATTGTGGTGCTGGGGATTGAATCCAGGACCTCGTGCGTGCTAAGCAAGCACACTGCCACTGAACTACATGCCCAGCCCACAAAAGGCTCTTTCTACAATCAAAATGGCTCATCCAAAGTTTAGCCAAAACAAAACCAGTTCTATTTTTGCAGACTTCTGCCACTGGCTTTAAGCTAACAGTAATGACAATAAAAGAGACAGTAAGTCCTTTGCAAATAAATTGTCTGATTGGCACTCTGGCAGAAAAGCTGTCCTGGTGTAGTCCTCTTATCTAGGAGTTTTTTCAGAATCCTAGAGTAACAGCACAAAAAGCAAGGAATCTATCAGCATGAATTTTGTTTTGTGATTGTCCTATACTTACTGTTCAATTTTGATGCACAAAAGAATCACTTGAAAAAAAATGCCGTCTGTCTAAAAGAGCAACTCTTATACTCTTCTTTTATAGGTTTTTTTGGACCAACACTGAACAGTTTTATCCACATCCTCATGTACTCCTACTATGGACTCTCAGTGTTCCCATCTATGCACAGGCACCTCTGGTGGAAGAGATATCTCACTCAGGCTCAGCTGGTATGTTGTCTCCCCCAGTCTTCTCCGTGTAGCTCATGGATGAAGGAAAAGAAATCTAATCTCCTTAGCAGCAGCCTCTTAATCTGGGACAAGGCTATTTTTTTTTTTAATAAAAATGGCCTTTTAAGAATTACATTTTGTGCATTAAAATGTCTTTGGGTATGCAATTAGCTTATAATGGAAAGAAAGTTCCTTGCTTTTAAATGTAGATGAATATTTTTAATATGTTAAATTATTTTTATTTAAATAATTTTAGCTACTTTTTATGAAGGAACTATAATGGACAGTTTTATATATTTACTAATATTAATTTCAAATAAAATTTCTGGAGAGAAAGTGGGCCACTTCCGTATTTTGCTGAGTTTAGCCCTGCAAAATGCAGAGGGCAACAGTGGTTGCTATCTAAACTGAGGCCACTGTGCTGAGGCCTCTAGTCTTGGGCCTGCTTCACTCACCTCCCGCCTCTGCCTGCCCTCCTAGGTGCAGTTCCTCCTCACCATCACACACACGCTGAGTGCTGTGGTGAAGCCCTGCGGCTTCCCCTTCGGCTGCCTCATCTTCCAGTCTTCCTACATGATGACACTGGTCATCCTGTTCTTAAATTTTTACTTTCAGGTACGTGAAATGTCAATGGTCATAAACTGTGCATTTTTACCTTATATGTTGCATTTTACTGATTAAATCTTACAGTAGCAAAGTTTGTGAGTAAATTCAGATAATGGTCTACAAAGGAAAAAATAAAACCTGCATGCTTAATTCTTCTCCCTGCACACTCTTCCTTGAAAAAAACCACAGCTACTGGTAATAGACTAGTAGCTATTCTGTTAAAACTTCACATGCGTGCAGTGAAACATACTCATCAAAACCACTGTGACTTAGTTTTTAGTTTGCATCATGTATGATCACTGTGTTACTAAAATCTGATGAAATCTTCAGGGTAAACAAGTATAATAAGACAGATACAGGAAAACTTATATAGATGGAGAAAACACTTGGGCACAGTAATTTATTAAATTCAGTAAGCCTGTATCAGCTACTTTGATGTAGACCACTTGAAAAAAAATATCCTTTAACATGAATCAGTATGGAAATGTCACATTGGCCTTTTCTTAATTCAAGTGTCACTTTCTTTTTAATTAACAATTTAAATGAGAGAGAGCTTCAAAGTGACTGTTATCCAAGTACCTATGAAAGATAACAACAGTATAGGTCTCAGGTGTTTGTGATTTTAAATTGCTTTCCTTCGTGGACTGGGGAAATGGAAAGCTTCATCAAAGAGATGAGAACACATTTATATCAAAAATGGTACTTCTAAAGTTGTATTCAACCATATTTGCTTCCTTAGATAAATAAGAAGTGCTGTCTAATTTTTTAGTTTGCATTTGCTGAAAGTTAACCCACAGTGGTTTTGTACAATTTTGGGAACTGAACTTTTGACAGCTTTTCTGATCTGATACCTTGTGTATCTGAAATTGAGCTAACTAGGCTTTGTCTCTTATAAGAGAATTTCTAAAAAGTAATCGTCAATGAAACCAAACAAAGCTGCACACACGCATTGTTAAGGGGAAGCCTCTGGAATGCTTTTTTGTGCTAACACTAGAAGAGAAGCGGGCAGACAGCAGGGAGCATGTCACAGCACTGAAAGCTTTAACCCCACATGAGGGTTCACACTGAATCTTAGTCCTAAGCTTGATATACAAAATTTCAGCCTTAACCCTTGTTAATACCAGTGTTGTTTTTTTTTTTAAGTGAAAATGAGATGAGATCAGATCTTTTGCCAAAATAAGAAGGCTGTGGCAGGCTGGGGTGCGGCTCAGTGGGAGTACACAAAGCCCTGGGTTCAATCCCCAGTACCAAAAGAATAGACAAAAAGCCAAGTCAAGGCCGAATCCCAAGTGTTGGTGCTTTCAAAATAACAGCATTTTCACTTAAATTATATATATTTTAAAAATTACATTCTTTCCAAGTGAGCAACTAAGGTGGAATAATTTGAATGCTAATCCCATAATATGCAAATCCTGACCTAACATGAAACTTTTCATTAACTGTCAAGCATTTATCTTGGTTTTTACCTTGTTTTTATCTTTGCCCAGAGGCATGTAGGTGGTCACATTACAAATATGAATTCTGATTAGAAAGTCTGTGCCCAAGAAAAACATGTGCTGTTTTAACTATCTTCAGTATTAAAGGCAAGGTCTTATTAAGGAATCTTTTTTCCCTTTTCTTTTCAACATATACACTGATCCAACAGACATACCGAAAAAAGCCACTGAAGAAAGATACACAAGAGCTACCCGCAGAGAAAGAAGTCAGGAATGGTCTTTCCAAAGCCCACTTCACTGCAGCAAATGGAGTGATGAACAAGAAAGCACAATAAAAATAGAGTAACGGAAAAAGCAAACACATTGCACTAGCTTGGCAGAGTCGCTTGTTTTAAAGCAAAGACTAAATTGAAAGTTGAATGTTTTAGCGTTAACTAATTTCTTTGGCGGTTATAAATCATTTGTACCTAGAATGTATTAATATATTGCCATTAGGTTACTCTGTTAACTGAATGTTTTGGTCAGCACTGAGGTGAGGCTGAACTCTACAGTCCTCAGAACAGGTGCAGCTGCCCCTCCTGCCATCCCACCATCCCACACAGAGGTGCCCATACTGGAAACCGACTCTGTGAAGCCACGCATGTCGTTCTGTGCACACAGCACAGCCAGGAACACAGGGCATTACTTTTCATAGCAGGTTTCCGGGTCCTCAGACTAAACTGTGTACCACAAAATGTTAATGAGGTTGTAAATACAGGGAATATTCTAGTCTACATTAAGCACTAATTATTGGTGCATAATATTGCTTTTGTTTCTAAGCAATATTAGAATCAACTCCAGAAAAAAATTTCAATTGGCGGTGCTGGGGATTGAACCTAGGGTCTTGCACGTACGAGGCAAATGCTCTGCCACTAAGCTACATCCCCAGGTCTGGAAAATATTAAAATGGAATCATTTAGGGACAAAAACCTAGCAAAACCTCTCTCCCCTCAAGCCAGAGTCTTGTCTGTCAGATTTTCAAAAACCACTTCTAAACTTAGTGATATAGTAATAAAATTTTAGTTATTCTAAGAAGGAAAAAATTTCTGCCAAATCCTCATAACTCAGGGGGTTTGGCTAGGAGTCATTTCCTAGTTTTAATTTGGTCTCCTTAATTATTCATATATTCTTGTCTACTCCCATGATAGTGAGCCTTGGTTAATAAAGACACGTGCTCCATACTAAAACCTGTGTTGCTCTCTGGCTGCCCATTTCCTTTCAGAATAAAGACTGTAGTCTAATCATCCCTTTGCTTTAGGATGTATATATGCCACTGGATTATTATAAATCAGAACTAACCGCAATGTGAAGACTGCATTTGTCAACTATTTCTTGTGAGCCTACTCATGAATATTATCCCAAACACTCGTATCAGTCTTTGAAGGTTATTTTAGATTTTGAAAAGAGAAAAAGATGTAGTTTGGAAAGATTTCAACACTGGGCCACAGTGAAAATGCCTTTCCCTGCTCAGAACCGTGACCTCCACATAGAACCCAGCTCAGCCAGAAGCACTAATGAATATTTTCTTTCTCCCCAGTGTTGCGCTATTACTGTTAAACTGTACTGACAGTGAAGCAAATATTTTCTAAAGATTATACCATATAAAACAAGATTTGCCAATTTTGACACTTTATTTTCTTTCCTACTTTATCTTTTTTAAAATGTAAGTTTTTAGGTCATAAAATCAATATCAAATATTGAGCACAGGAAAGGCACTTTTCACCTTTTCCCCAACAATGGTGCTTTTCTACCCCTTTTTTACTGCCCATTTTAACTCTAGTTTTAAAATTTCACTATTGGGGGCGACTTTTTAAACTTATTTCATGTAAACTACCCTTTCTCAGGACTCTGGCATATATTTTGAAGGTGACTAACACTTAGAAGCCGTCAGGATAGATGCACTGTGCCCTGTGACTCCCTTCTGGCTGGGTTTCTGTTGGCCCACTGACTGGTGCCCACCCGCCGTTTTTCTTCTAAATGCTTTTCTCGAACTGACCTGCCCCTGGTGCTCACCACCTTCTGAGTCTTATCATTTACAGCTGTATTCAGCGTTTTGTGCTCTTCCAGGAACTGATTTTGAAACAAGGGCTAGCTTTGAGCATGACTATTATCGTACTGCTATGACAAGACCTAGATCGGACTGTGGAGAAAGTCCCTTTGAAAAATGACTTGAGTCCAGTTTTAGTTCTCAAGCAGCCAGAATTTGTTATCAACGTGCATTCTGGGTAGAAATGAGACTCAGGGAGGAGACACACATCGCTGGTCATTGTGCGAAGCCTATTCTTCATTGGCTAAGACACACGCTCTCACCACGCATTGTACCTGCAGTTCGGGGGATTTCCGTGGGCTTCGTGTCTGCGTGGGACAGTGGGAGTCATCCTTACCCGAATGACAGTCATGCACCTCTCAGTACCAGGCAGCTTCAGACCACTCAGATCCAAGCAAAAATCAATTCTAGTCGAGCGTAATGAAAACACTGAGCCTTAAACCATTCAAGGGCTGATAAACACACAGAGCTATGTGAGCTGAGCCACAAAATTGTAATCAGGTGTTTTAACCTGTCATTAAGTGTTGCAACTTTAAAAAACCAAAATTTTACTTTATTGTGATTTTCCTAAAATGGAGCTGTAAAAAAAAATTGCTATCACTATAATTGTTAAAAAATGGAAACTGTTTTCCCAAATCACTTTCTCTTACCCCAGGAATGAAAATACTTTAAAAAAAATACTGTAAAGTTAGTAATTCCCTCAATTTTTTAAACAAAATGAATTATTTGGTGAATGAGATTAAACTTAAAAATTTTCAAGCCATCAAAATTATATATTGAGCTAGTTAAGCATCTTGATAAATAAAATTCTCTCCACCCCATCAAAGTATTTCTTTCAGGAAAAAATTGTATTTACTATGATGAGAAGATAGCATTTTATATGTAAGAGACCATTCTAGCTTGTCTCAATATTTCTACATCATTTTTGAATGTTTATAGAGGTTACTTAGAAAATAAGGATATGACCTTTTTGTTTTCCTTTAAAGGAAACCTGTATCTTGACATAGTATCATGATTAGGATGGCCAGGGAGGTAGGAAAAGCCATTTTTCTTTGTAGATTAAAAAAACATTCTGTATGAGTGTTGTATAATAAATTGATTTTTACACTAAAAGTATGTTGTGACTTTTGTTATGGCCCAAAGAAGTTAAAATGTGTGTTTACATGGTATTCCAAATGATCACTCAGGGAGTTTTTAAACAATAAAGTGATGTTTTAGCAATTAATTTTAAATGTTAACTCTTTATTTCAATAAGCAATGTGCTTTTATGTTAACATTATGTTAACATAGTATTTATATACCAAGACGAAGGTACTTCAGAAGATGGTCACTCATGAACATTAAAGACCAACTAGCTAAGTAGAGGATGCAGTGATTATTACACATTATCATATGGTATGGGGAGCCTGGGGAGGAGCCCGAGGTTTGGGGTGAAGATACTGGGCAGAAACGGTATCGGGTAAGGGCACCTGGGCTGTCTGCTGACAGAAAGCCTCACTGCAGCAAGGCGCAGGAACGTAAATGAGCAGAGTTCATGCTGAAGCTCGGACAGACACCAGTCAAGGGTGTAGGGCAGAGTCACAGCCTGGCACTTCAGCAGTGTAGAGAGTGCTTTTGAATAGGATGTTGAGGATAACAAGATTCAGAAGCACAAATGGTGTGCTGAACACATCAGTGATGAAGTGACTAAAACTCCTGGGGAGGAACAGCAGTGCAGCAGGGCGTGTTAAGGAAGCAGAAAGGCGGGGAGGCAGGAGACTTCATTATAACCATGTGAATGGGAACTGGGTTGAAGGGTGAGAGGTCAGCATCTTAAAGAGCTGCTGCCTCATTATTTTCCTTCATTATTTTAAACGGGGTGGAACCAACTCCTTATAACTGAATTTTTAAAAATAAAAGATAAATTCCATGTCTCTATGGAAGACCTAAGTACCTGTTGCAAATTAAAAGAGCCTAAAGTCTCTCCATTCCTTCATGGAAGGAAAAGTTCAGTGTGTTTGTATTACAGCAAGCTTTTCTCCAAATCAAATTACATCCACATATTTAAGGAGGAGCTCCTCTCAGGGTCCTCGAGGAAACGGTTCTCACAAGGTGAACTACAGTTGCCTAAATATTTCTTAACCTTCAGGAAAACATCACTTTGAGTCCTGGGCGGGGGGGAGTGGTGACAGCTCTCGATTTACAGGTTGTTTTCCCATGTTAAAGGGAAACCTTGGAATAACACTAAGTGGACAAGACAATCTGCGACTCACCCTGGCTGAGCAGTCTGTCAGTGCGGTCATTACGGAGCCCAGGAGAAACCTGTTACAAAGCTGCAGCTGAATCATGATTGGCAGATTGATGAGACCAAGTTCAGCCACCCTCCACCCTCAAAGCCCTCTGCACATACCTTGAAGTCCACGTGCACTGTGGTCGGAAACTGCCTGGATGTCTTGGCACGGGGCTTGTGCTCTTACATTTGCAGAGGCAGGTTGAGGTGAGGGCTGAGTGGGCTGCAAGGAAGGAAGCAGTAAGAAAGTGGGGGGCCTGGATGGGACGGCAGAGGAGAATCCTCAGGATTGACTTTCCCACTTCATTGCTCCAGTCACCCTTGGCTTTGAACAAACCCTGCAATGAAAGCAGCCCATTAGAGCCTCAAGCCAGTGAGAGCTTCCTCACAGGAAGGAGACCGAGGAAGGAGCCGCGTGGGAGGGACACAGAAGGGATGGTCCTTCATGCCTATCTGGTCGGCTCACGTGGAAAGCACAGAAGCCACGTGTTTCAGGCATGGAACAGGGATGTGGGGACCAAACAAGTACTTACAAGAGCTGCTGCAGAGGGCGGAGGCCAGGCGCAGAGGGACAGAGACAATGCAGGAGACTGAGGCACAGGTGGTCATGAGCTCGCTGGGGCGGGAACAGGGCTATTCCTCCACTGGAGTCAAGAGGTGTGGGCCAGAGCTGGGGAGGGTCCAGGTGCCACCCAGCATCACCAGGTGGGGGACGCAGCTGACGCAGGGCATCAGTCCCTCCAGGATGCCTGGTGGCCCAGCCTTCTCTCCACATTGCCCGAAAAGCTGCATCCATGTCCACATCCTGCTGTCCAGCCCGCCCCCTCCAGCTGGGCCAGGGCAGGGTGCTCACACACACCCTGGCACAGCACCCTGCATGCTGCTTTTCACATTTTTTTATGTAAACATTTGACTAACATCTCCCTGGCGGAGAATTAGGATCTCAAAGTTGGTACTTTTCTGCTTCCGTTTCCATATTCGTATTTGCCTCCTTTCCATCATCCTAGAAAAGCCCTCTCATCTGAGAGCTATTTCCAGCAGTATCCCCTCCTCCAGGAAGCCATCCCCGACCACCAACATAAACGATCCCACACACAGTGTTTAGTTTGCACCTCACCGATGGCTTATGTCACATACAGCATTGATTGACAGCTCCCTGGATGTCTTACTGTCCTCTCTAGATTAAGTTCTTAACAGCTAAGATCATGTCTTATCCATCCTAACATCTTCCCCACAAGCTAACTCAAGAGTTTATAAAAAACATAAGGCCTGGGGATTTAACTCAGTAGTTCCGGCGCCTGCCGCGCAAGCACAAGGTCCCGAGTTTGATCCCCGTACCCAAAAAAAAAAAAAAAAAGATGTGCTAAGAGTTTATAGAAAACAGTCACTCAAATATATGTTCCATAGAAACTGGAAGTCATGTTTCTAGATGCCCTTCAATGAAGAGTCAGTGTAATGCCACCAACCTCCACCCCAAGTCACCAAAAACTGCGAAACTTGAACTGAATGTACCTGAATGAAATGAGGTTAACCACATTTATTGTTTGGACTTAAAAGAATGCCACGTTTTCAATAAAGCTTTTAACAATGTATGAGCGCTTAGCTCATTCAAACATTCTGAAGAAAAAAGATGACAACCCAACTGGATTGTAAACACTTTTTAGGCAAATTAAACTATAGTATAACTTACTAAATTATAGCACATAATGAATACTGTTCAGTCTATAATCTTTGCCTTTTCTTATCCAATCATAAATTTACTTTTAGATGACCTTACAGTAGGTAGATTTCTTTTTGTAAAATAAATTCAAACACTCAATGGTATATGTGGCTTCATGCACTTAAACTTCATGAGAGCATTTAGTGATTATCACATGGTGAATATTTCTCCTCTGCTAAAGATGGTAATTCTGTTAAAGTGCTGGAGAAACTGAAACATCTGCAGCTCCAGTGAATCTGACTAATACCTTTATTTCCCAAATACACCACCCTTTTCACCTGAGCTATTTTCATCATTTTCAAATTAATTCCTCCTTTAAAGAGATACACTAAATTGTATTTATGCTGATGCTGCTGAAGTTTGGGGCTCCACAGAACTCAAAGACATTTTTCAAAAATCAATGTCACTTTTTAAAATCATGAGAAAAAGCAACATCAGTTGAAGTTAATGAACATCTTGACCCTTCTATTATTTGCCCGAAATTTAATACAAAGTTTAATGTTTGTGAAAAAATGGATAACAAAACCATGATGAACTACCAACATATTCTATTTGATTTCAACTCAGAAGTTCCCAGGAATTGTTTAGAGTAGAGAAAGTTTCTTGTAATGGGTGAGAGATAAAAACCGAACGAGCACCAAGCTCACAGCAGGGATTGTGTGGCCCAAGCCAGTGGTAATTCCATCTTCATTTTCCTCTTCCGGTGGCTCAGACTGGTGGAAAAGGAAAAGGAGAACAATAATCAGTCAAGGCTGAACCATCACCTCTCGGTCCCCTCAGAACTCAATGAGCCAATATGAATGTCACCCTATTAGCTCCGTCACTAACTGAGGTATCAGCGAACTTGCAGCCTACATGGCTCCTGGGTGCTAATGTCAGTGCCTGTGGTGGGAACTGCCTTGGAGTCAAAATTATCTGCAAATGTCTCTTAAATGTGGGCCACTTGGAAGCCGAGTGTGCTATCTCTCATGTTTTTTCCTTCTGTGTTGGGAGAAAAGGCAGCTTTTTTTTGGTTATAGGTGGTTTGGCTTTAGGGCCCATGCTGTATGAAAATTACATGCTGTTGGCATTGGCCAGAAAAGACATGTGGATCAATGGAACCGAATAAAGAATTCAGAGGCTTCTGCCTCGCAAGCACAAGGTCCTGAGTTTGATCCCCGGTACAAAAAAAAAAGAATTCAGAGAACTACAGGGACACTTAGCTAACTTATCTTTGACAAAGGGGCCAAACACTTTCATTGGAGGAAAGACAGCCTCTTTAACAAATAGTGCTGGGCAAACTGGCTTTCTACATGCTGAAGATTGAAGCTAGACCCATATCTCTCACCATGCACTAACCTAAAACCAAAATGGATCAAAGAT
Source organism: Heterocephalus glaber (assembly GCF_000247695.1). Next base: position 15,000,040 of record NW_004624756.1, read on the forward strand.
CTAAATATTAAAACAGAAACACTTAATTTTCTGGAAGATGTAACAGGTAAAACTCTTGAAGACATGGGTATAGGCAAAGTCATTATGAATGAAATGCCAGTTGCACCAGAAATATTATAAAGAATCAACAAATGGGATCACATTGAATTAAAAAGCTTCTGTATAGCAAAGGAAACCACCAACAGAATGAAGAGACAACTTATAGAATGGGAAAAAATTTTTGCTAGCTAGTCCTCAGACAGGGCTAATGAATAAAATATATAAAGAGCACAAAAAAGACCCCCAAAATTTAAAGACCCAATCAAAAAATGGGCATCTGAAATGAACAGACACTTCTCAGATGAAGAAGTAGAAACAGCCAATAAATACATGAAAAAATGCTCAACATTACTGGCCATTCAAGAAATACAAATTAGGGCTGGGGATTTAGCTCAGTGGTTTCTCCACCTGTTGCACAAGTGTGCAAGGACCTGAGTTCGATCCCCAGTACCAAAAAAAGAAAAAGAAATACAAATTAAAATAACACTAAAATTCCATCTCATACTAAAAAGAAATCAACCAATAACAAATGCTGGTGAGGCTGTGGGGAAAAAGGAACCCTTCTCTATTGTTGGTGGGAATGTAAATTACTGGTACAATCACCATGGAAATCAGTATAGAGATGCCTCAAAACACTAAAACTAGAGGTTCTGTTTGACCTAGTTATTCCCCTTCTAGGTATCTTCCCAAAAGAGATAAAGTCATCATAACATACGGACACAAGCATACCCATGCAGCCCATATGCCCACCAGCAGATGAATGGATAAAGAAAATTTGGTATTTATATAACAATGGAGTACTACTCTGCCATAAAAAATAAACTTGGGCATTTTCAAGTAAATGGATGTACCTCGAGACCATAATCTTAAATGAAATAAATCAGATGCACAAGTTTAAATATCACATCGCTTTTCTTGTGTGAGAAACCCAAAGTATAATTAAGGAAGAAAATAGAGGATAGACATTAGGAAATAGACATTTCTAAATGGGGAGGTGAACAAGAGATGGGACAGAGGGGAGGGAAAGGGAATCTGAAGGAAAATATTCGAGGGGAGAATAGAAATAGCTTTCGTAAATGAGGAGGGAAGAGAGGAGAAGGGGCCAGTAAAAAAGAATTAAGATGTGTTATGTACCTACAAATTCCCTATGGTATTAAACTCCAGTTTAAAAAAAAATTACACTGTTTAAAAACATCACACTGTTAAGAACCAGACTGACATTAAGACCAATGAGATGCGCTTAAACAAGAGGCAGGCAGGACCTGCTGTTGATGGAGGAGCAGATTCTTAAGAAGGAGCCAATTCCCACACAAGCCCAGCACACACCCACTGAGAAGGGCAGACAGAGCCACCGGTGCCGTGTGTTCCCCTACTGCTTAGCGAGTGCGTACAATTTAATTCAGGGATGGCAGACCTTAGAGTTTCCTACCCAATATCTGTTCTCCTCAGCTATCTCATGAACAGAACCCCACCTTTTCGAAGTAGGGATGGTACCAGGCTTACATTTCCATGGCAAAGCCCAACTGACCTCCAAGGCTGCTTGACAAAGTCCCAGCTTGGGGAAAAGAAGGGTGGAACACATCGTACCCTCATATTTTATTTTTTTCTTGCCATAATGTTTAAAATTGTTACTCTGGTCACAGGAGTCATTGTGTTTGTGACTAACAACAAACTCTCCATGAGGCAAATAGGCAATGATGTATTGAAATCTGTTCTGGCTCAAAAGTCCCAAAATTCCAGTTTCTCTTAGTTCTATTGCCACATCCACTCCTAAAGAAACCCCTCCTAAAACCCCCTCTGTTTCCCCACTACTATGACTCCCCCTCTTATTGCCGACCTTCTTATTACTAAAGGGGTCTTATGAAGAGGTTGAAAGGACAGACTTTAGATGTAAGAAATAGTGGAAAATGGGAAATAGAAAGAAAGTTAAGACAGATAAATACACTAAGGAGGCAAGTTACTCAGTTTTTCTCAAAGTACTGTAAACATCTCCTGCTCATGGACCATGAACCCAAATAACACTTAAGCAAGATGAATAGAGGTATAGAGAGGTAGAGAGCTAATAGCAAACTATATTAACCATTGTGCAGTTTCTCAAGGGCTAGCTGGTGACCAGAAGTTTGACATTTAATTAATTAAATCTTGCTCGTACCCCCGCTGCTATAGAGAATTTAATTAAGTTACCCTCTGGAGATTTTGATTAAGTTACATTCTGTTCTACTTAGGTTTGGGAAAATAAGGGGACAACTGTGATTTTTAGGAAATGTATTAATGATGTTCAATGATATGAATCAGTTTAGAAAAATATACTGTTTAGTAAAAATAACCTTTACCTCACTAGATGTTGCTAAGGCAACCTAAAATGTAAACATGTTCCGCCCAATGCTCCCTAGCTAGTGCTTAGAGATATAAAAATAAATCAGACCCTGAGACTTCTCAGAGGGAACCTGCACATTGCTTGAGAAGGTTCTTTTCTCACTTGCTGGCCCGAGACCTCTCCCCTTCCTACCCTGCATCGACTGCAGCTGGTCTGCGGCATTTCCACCTCCCCAAACTCCCTTGCAGTAGGGTGTGCTACCTGTCCATTTCTGGCCAGTGAGATGGTGACAAAAATCTATTGGTTTGGGCTTCCAAGAAGATGGTTTACCTGATCTTAAGAGGGGACAGGGGTGCTTTTACCATTACTTATCCCTTTCTTCCTAATTGAAGAGTAGACGAGATACCTAGAGGTAGAGCAGTCATTCTGTGACTATAAAACCGAACACTGTACAAAGAAAGGCAGAGCAGAAAGCTAAAGGAAACTAGGTCCCCGGTGACTACTTAAAGCTGCTATACACTGGTGTGGATTATCTTGCTCTGAGCTGCTTTTCATGGGGGAAAAACAAAATCCCTGTTTGGTTTAGCTGGTGCAGTCTGATTTCTGTACATGTGACCACATGCAGCATGTACATTTAATTCACATTTGAGCCAATTCTCTGCTAAAGCTAGGAATTATTCCAATGTTCTTAGCTAAGATTAGTCTTTTCCCTCCATATTTTCTTTCATTTTCTTTTCTTTTTTTTTTTTTTTTTGAGACAGGATCTAATTGTGTAGTTCAGGCTGGTCTTGAACTCACTATGAAGCCCAGGACAGCCTCGAACTCACAGTGATCCTCCTGCCCCAACCTCCCTAGTACTGAGATTCTCCATATCCTCTTTTAGTCTTATTTTAACTTGGAGATTTGTTATCACTGCTGTTTCCTCAAAAGAAAATACTATTTTTTTTCTTGATAATGTAATTCAAGGTATGTATACAAGGATATTCACTGTAAGTTTATCTGTAATGATAATTTTCAAATGACCTAGATGTTCATCAATAGGGAAATGAATGGTAAGCTGCAGTATATCCAAGGACTAAGCATACTTTGCAATCATTTAAAAAATAAGATTTATATTATTGACTTAGAAAAGAATCCTACTTTTACTGCTGAGTGAACAAAGAACAATATGTAGTATATTATTGTGTTACTTAAAAACATCTAGGCATAAATATGTGCATAAACATTTGTACACATTCTTGTGTAAGCATCAGAACATACGTCTGGAAGAAGCCAAGTATGGTGGTGAATGCCTATAATCCCAGCACTCTGGAAAGCTCAGGCAGGAGAATCACAAGTTTGAGAACAGCCTGGGTAATTCAAGGACTTAGTGAGACTCTGTCTCAAACTAAAACATAAAGAATGGCTAGAGATGTAGCTCAGTGCAAATACTCTAGGTTTAATCCATAGTACTGCTAAAAAAAAAATGCCTGGAATAAAATAGAACTGTACAAAGATAGTTATCTCTGTGTCATGGAAGGACAGGAAAGACAGGGAGGGGGAAACTTTTACTCTTCATAAGCTTTTGTGTGGAGCTTATTACACAAAAGGAATTCATATCTTGTAATGCAGACTCAGCTAAGAAAGTAAATTCACCCAAAATATCACCACTCAGAAACAACCACAGGTGACAAACTAGTGAACCTGCACTTGGAATACAGACCTCACTGCAGACGTGTGTGTGTCCACACACCCCTCTCCTCTGCTTGAGTCCCCACCTCATTGGTCACTCCTTGTCACTGTGCTTTGTTGGCTTCATCTCTACACCAAACTTCACCTTGGAGGGACCAAGAATTTGGTCCTGGGCCACTAAGCCAGCTCACCAGTCACAGGCCCAGCGCTGTCATATGCTCCAGTCTCAAGCAGCCATGTGACAGCTCCATTCCGGCGCTGAAATCTCATGGCACATATGCCCCAAATCAAGCTTTTCACATCTGTCCTCATCCTCCCCCCACCAGTAAAGTCGGATCCCTCCCAATCTTCCCCACCTCCTTACATGACACAAGTCTTCACCCAGTTGTTCAAAAAGGTGTCCTTCATCCTGCTTTCCCTGACTGCCACCTCCAACCCCATCAGCAATTCCTCCAGCTTCTTCCACACTAATGGTGTCATCCAACTCCCTCGCGAACACACACACGCCCTTTACCCTGTTCAGGGCAACTGGAATAAAATCCGAACTCACTGCCATGGCCCACGGGGCCCTTTCTGCTTCATCCTGGCCATCTGTGCCCTCACTGCTTTGCTGGGCCCTCACTGGATTCCTAGCACAGACAGGGTGCGTCTGGCCTCTGCAATGCTCTTCCCCAGCCCTCCTTGCTGCTGGCTCCACCTGACTGTGGATTTCAACACAAGAGTCACTTCCTTAGAGGAGCTTTACTTGGCTGCTACACCATGAATGATTTTCCTTCTCATCACCTAGCACTATTATGAATTCTCATCTGTTTACCTTGCTGTCTATCCTGCTAGAACAGTTGCATGCTGTCAGGAACCACATGAGTTTTAATCCTATCCTAGCTCCTAAGAGGGTACAGCTGGCCCTCCTTACCCACAAGCCCTGCATCCACTGATTCATCCACTGGTTGAAAATATTTGGAAAAAAATTACATTTGTACTGAACATGCAGAGACTTTTTCCCTGCCATCATTCCCTAAACAACATTGTATGACCACTATTTGCATAGCACTTAGAGTGTATGTATACCTACATAGCATCTACAGATGATTTGAAACTTATGGGAGCAGGTACATAGGTCATATGCAGATACTACACCATTTGATGTAGAACTTGAGCATCTGTGGATTTTAGAATCTACAGAGGGGTCCTGCAGATACTAAGGGGTGACCATGGCTGACACGTAATAGTCCCAATAATTCAGGTGAAAGACCATAGGGATCTTCATACAAGACACATACCTTTCACACGAATGGGATCATATATATATGCTGCTTTGCAATGACTGTTAAACCTTTTCCCAGGTCAGTCAACATAGTCAAAATCATTCTTTTTAGTGGCTAAGTGGCATATCACATTGATGGGCACTAGCAGGCCATCAAGACACCGTCCAATGTCTCCCTAGTCCAATTAGGTTTGTAATACATGTCATTGTCAATATCTTTTCCTGTGTCCAACTTCACCTTTAAAATAGCCTTCCTAGAAGTGGAAACATTGGCTCAAAAAAAATCACAAAGCACAACTTCAGATACTAATGCAGTTTAAAAATATATATCCAGTAGCTACCCAGCTCATTTACTCTTGAGTTAAAATAAAACTTTTTTTTTGTATATCCTTTCGTTGGTACATTTTAGGTGTACAATATAATGACATTCATCACTGGAGAAATGCATCTTTACACACTCTCTTGGTTCTTATTTTTTCCCCCTTCCCCTGCCCTCCCTTCAACTCCTCCATTCCTCCCTATTTACAAAGACTTTGTTTCCATTTTTTCATTTTCTCATATTAATTCCATTCCCTTCTTTCCTTTCCCCTACCCCTCCCACTTCCTTCCCCTTTGCCCCTTTCCTTCCTATTTCACATTACCTATTATACCTTTTAGTCCTTATCTACACTTTCAGTGTCTCACACTAGAGAAACTATTCGGTATTTACACACGTGTGTCCTGTTAAACATTTTAAAAAATAATTAGTACACTCTGTAAGGTAAATGGAATTGCACACTTGTAAAGTTGGATTTGGATGTGGCCTACTTAGGAAACCAAGCTTAGACCTCTAAACAGCAGGAAATCTCCATGCTGATAACTGTGTCAAAAACCCCATTGTTAACTGCTATGGGAATGAACAAAATAATATTCAAAGAATCTAAAGGGGCTGGGCAGCTGCTGCCCTTGAAGAGACATCCACCAAACAGACTGGCTAATGGTTGTTCAGCACTTTCCACATTTGTTTACCCTGTGAGCCTCCATAAGACAACCTGGAAATTCATCTACACGGGACTCAATGATTCTTTGGGTATCTCTACCCCAATCTACTACCCTTCCCACCTTCCCATGGTCATTCACTCCAGCCCTACAATTCAGTCTGTCAGCAACAGAGAAACGGCTTCAGCCTCTTCTAGGAGACACTATCTTCTTCCCTCTCTCTTTTAACTAAAACATGGCTGCTTCTGAGGCCACCACCTCCCTGGACACCCTATCTCGATGATCTTTCTCTGATATCCTGGTATAGGTTGAACACCCTTAACATGAAGCTTAACTTTTGTATCAATTCAGATTTTTGGATTAGTGCTGCTCAATCAGTAAAGACCAAGTAAATATTCCAAACCTCTGGAAAGCTAAGATCTGCAGCATGTCTGGTCCCAAGCATGTCAGATAAGGAATTGTCAACCTGTATTTCCTGGTTAGGTGGATGGCCTTCTCTTTGCTCCCCACCACCACATGCTGTTTCCCATGGATGGTTCCCCAAGATATTTCCACCACACGTCTGTATCATACTATCAACCTGCCTGCCCCATTTCCTGTTAGCCTTAGCAAGAATGACAACATTGTCACAAAGCATCCACATTCACACTCTGGCTTCTTGTCCAACCGCTCATTTTCTCCAGTTCCACCACAGCTTGTATTTCCAGACCAGGTCACTATCATAGACTTCCTGATTCTCAACACCCCACTTTCTGACCACACCTTCCTTGCCTTTCCAAGTCCCTGGGTCCCCCAGACTCACTGTACAGCTTTTAGCCTACTAAGACCTCAGTCCATTGACTTCCTTACAACCTAAACTAATCCCTCAGAGGAACCGCCTGTAGGTCCTCCTGCCCAGCCTAGCTTCTAAGGTGCATCGTTCTAACAGCTCCCGAGAAAACTTCACTCCTTGTGCCTAGGTTCCCTCTGGATTCTGGCAAAACCACACCCCTAGATAAAGCCTAAACTTGACCTTCTTTATGGCTGAACTTGAGCAGAATTTTGCTGTAGGCAAATCATGCATGGAAGCAGATCAAGTTAACTTAAATTTAGTATTACAAACCTCAAAACACCACCAAGGCGGGCCAATGTTAGGTTCAGCACTGTGCTATGCAGGAAGAACAGAAATATTGTCTTGTTAATAATTTTTAAATGCTTTTTCATTAAGCTCAGTGTAGCCTGCAGACAATGGGAGACACTATGCCTTTTCCATCCCCAGTTTTCCAAGAGTTTTATTGTTAATTAGTTGAATTTTAATTATAAATGGGTATTGTTTTTAAATGCTTTTTCTGAATCTACTGCGATATTTTAGTGGCTATTCTACTACTGTTATGAATAGGTTTTTAAAATGTTAAATCATCTTTATATGCATTATACATGCTTATTTCAACTGATTTTTCTTTATTCACCTTTTCAATATACAAATACACAATACTGCTAAGATTTGCTAAGTCTTTAGCATTTTGGTATTTATGTTAATTTGTGAAACTGAGCTATAATTTTCTTCTCATAATTGTCTTTGTCCTATTTTTGGTTCAAGATCATGAACATTTCCTAAAATCAACTGGGGAGATTTCTTCACTGCTTTGGACTCTTTTGTATAAAGATTATATATTCCATTTAAATTTAATAAGGCTTACATGAAAAACATCAAGATCTGATGTTAAACTAAGGATGAACTTGCAAACATTCATTTCTTTAATAATTATTGAATTTTGGCAATTTTCAAATTTATTGACATCTTGTTGTCCCTGTTACAGTTTTACTATATTTTTTTATCTCTAGGTGCATGTTATTGGCACATTTTATTCAAAAATTTCAGCTATGCCTTTTCTATCTTTTTATTTTCTTGATCAGTCTGATGAGAAGTTTGTGTGCTGTATTAATCTTTTCAATGAACTGGGTTTGGGTTTTACTAATCCTCTCCATGGTTTTCTTGGTTTTTATTTTATTTCAAATTTTAAACTTATTACCCATTTCTAGTTGCTTTGGACTTCTGTACTGGTCTTTTTGCTAATTTTTTTGAATAATGTCTTAAATGATTTTCCCCCTCTGCTTCTACTTATATTTGAGAATCAACTTGTCAATTATAAGAAAAAACCTGTTGGGTCTTGGAGAGTGGGGGTCTGAATCCCTTCACTAACTTAGGGAGAACTGACATTTTTATGTTGTCAGACCCTTCATAGGTCCTTGATTTCATAGACACTGAGCAGAGTTGCAGCTTTTAGACTAAGATTTCTTATATCACCGAACACCTAGTTACTGCTATTAGCTTTACAAAAATTCTAAGTCTTTTCCAAAATATTTTTGAAATCTATAACAGCAATCATAATGATCCTGCTCCCGGATTAATTCATATTGCCCGAGGTGGATCCAGGAGCGGTGAACACAGGTTCCTCTGGGGACACTGCCCCAAGGAAGAGCCCAGTAACAAAGCAGAACCACACTCTGAACCCAGTAATTAGGAGAGCTCGGAAAATCAGCAAGGGAATTCTAAACAGCACCTGGAGGCAGAAAAGCAACCTAGAGCAAAGAACAAAGCAAATTGCAACTTCGAACCTGGGTACCCAGGAGGATGGGAGTGGAGGGGAGGGGACTCTCACTCCCTGGAAAGGGTGGGTGGGAAAGAAGCACCAACTCCATGGAAGCAGCAGACCAGCGTCCTAAAGGAGGCTTCCTTCCTTCCAGGCTGGGGAGCTGACTGGTCCAAGAGCAACTGCTCTGCTCCAAAGAAGGAACCTGCACTGGGCTTTCCCAACCCCCAGAAACCACCACTAGTCACCATCCTAGTGGCTGCTATGACAGCCACCAACCACTAGTCACCATCCTGCCTAGGGGCCACCAGCTGGCTCCCCGACACCACCAAAAGCCTTGGACCCGTGTGCACCTGACAAGACAGAACAGCCCCCTTCATGTCCTAAACTCCAGGACTAGTCTGCCAGAGCCACCAGCCAAGAGTCCCACCCAAGATTGCCCCGTGGGATAAGGAAGTTCTTTCCCCCGCCCCTCATCACAGTCCTGGCTCCTCTGTGCCTGTCCTGTGGCTACTGGGGAAGGTCCACATCCAGCTGCTCCAGGGCCACACCTAAAGGAAGGACTATCGTATGATCCAGGAGTCCCAGTACTGGGTGTATTTCCAGAGATGAAATCATTATACCAAAATACTTGCACTCTCCCATATTCACTGCAGCACTGTTCACAATAGCTAAAATGTGAAATTGATCCACCTACCCATGATGGGTGAATCGATATAGAAATATATATATCATGGAATAATATATGGATATAAAAAAGACCAAAATCTATCCATTTGCAGTGACATGATCACACTGGAAATCACTGTTAAGTAAAATTAAGTCAGACACAGAAAGACAAATACTACATGCTATTGTTCATTTGTGGAAACTAAAGAGTCCATCTTATAGAATAGAATAGAATAGAATAGAATAGAATAGAATAGAATAGTGTTAACTAGAGACTGGGGAGGGTGATGTGGGGGGAAAACAGGAAAGGAAAACAAATAAGGTGCACCAAACGCAGGGAAAAGAAATTAGTTCTGGTTTTCTATTGCGCAGTAGGGTAATTATTAGTTAAAACAATCTATGATACATCTTGGATGATTAGAAAAATATGGAATTCCCAGCATATGAATGATTAACATTTGAAGAATGGAAATGCTTATTAACCAGATTTGTTCATTATACATTGTACATATGTCCTTAAGTACCACACTGAACACCATAAAGATGTACACATATTATGTCCAAATACAATATTTTTAATTTTAAAAAGTAATATTATACTGGATTCCTGCCATCAAACCAACTTTTTATTCCTTTAGTAAACTGCTAAATTCTGTTCACCAATATCTTCCTTTGTATTTCGACTCAATTATTTTAAGTGATACTGTCCTGTGCTTCTCTGTAATTTTCATTGGGCATTGGTATGTAAATGCAAGGTTCATAAAAAGAATTAGGAAATTTTTATTCTTGAATGTGCTGGGGTAGTTTCAACAGCACTAAAATGATCCTTCTTCCAAGGACTAGAGAATTCCTCTGTGATTGAGTCTGGGCCCTATACACACAGTGGGTTCTTCTTTGACAATTTGTTATATTTCTTTTATGAAACTTTCCATCCATTTTGTTACATTGTCTTTTCCTGGAAAATTCTTTTTCTTATCAAAACTTGGATAATCTGAAAGCTAAAATGTTAACAAATAAACTCTTTTTTCCCCTTAACTTACGTGTCCTCCCTCTGAGTCTTTTTCTCTCATGGGCAACACCATATATCTAATGACCGAACGCAGAAATCTAGGTGTAATGTTTAATTCTCCTCCTTTACCTATTGCTATCATCTATCAGTAATTCATTAATTCTAGCTTCAAAATATAATAGTATCTGGAATTTTTCCATTCTCATCATACCATCGTCTCCAGCTTATGACCACCATCTTGGTCCTCAAAAGAACTATAGTTGGGGCCTCCTCTCCTGTTCTTTACTCCTCCAATTAATTTTCAATATAGCAGCTCAAATTATTTTCTTAAAATAAAACTCAGATTGCATTACCCTCACCCAATGCCTTTGCTCAAAACACAGGCACATTTTCCATCACCATTAGTGTAAAATTCAAACTCTTCAACATGGCCAATGAGGGAGGCTACACCGAGTCTATCAGGCTTACAACTTCATCAGTTGACTGTCTCACTTATATTCACTGCTGCACAAATGTGTCATGTTCTCACCCACCTACCCTTTATTGCTTTATAATGTTCACTTTTAAAGTCCAATTCCTTATCCTCAAAAAAAAAAAAACTTCACCTTTAACATCACTTCCTTAGCGAGACCCCTGATAGCCCTACCTTAACTTGATATTCCCACCATTGCTTTCTACCAATGAGCGAGAACTTGTCAGAATTTCTCAGAATATTCAGTAAACTTGTGGTTATTTTGTTTACTTATTTTTTCCTGACTTCTCTCAAGGAATTTTTTAGTAGGGGCAGGAGCATGTCTGTGTGTTAACCACTGTATCTCCGTGTCTACCACAGGGTTTGATGCCGAGCAGGGCTCAATTACAAAAACTGAATGAATAAACAATGCAGGCTAAAAGGAATAACTTCTAGGAAGGAGGAAGCTCAGCTGCAGAAATGTAATATGCAAAAGTGTTAGAGTATCTTTGGTGATTGTTACCTTCCACCAAAATTCATGTGCACTGAAAAGTGTAAATCCTGGTACCTACCCGAGGGATGCAATAGCAAAACCAAGCTTTGATTCTCCTTAGGAAGGCTGGATTGGGTTAAGCCTGGAAGAAATGGATTCATCTTTTTTATTATATTCCTATTAGGCATTTTAAAAACAAAAACATGCATCTATATACATAAATACATCACAGCTGTTCTGCAGATCATTATATTACTTGATAATGCGTGAAGGTCAATGGCACCTAGGATTATCACCATAAGATTAATATTTTCACTTGAGTCTATCTTATTCATTGTCTCTGTCAATGCCATCAGCCCACAAAATACATGAGAAGTATTTTATGACCACTATTCAAAGCTTTGAGCCCCAGATTCTTGTAGCTCTAAGCTTAAGGCTGAATTAATCTAGTTAGAGGATATTCTTGTATTTCCCCAGAAAAACATTTCATCCATCACTGGGGTGAAAACATGGCCAAGGACAGACACTACACACCTGTGTGATCTTGGCTGAGCGAATTAACCTCTCCGCCTCACAGAGCTGTTGCACATTGTGCTCCCAGCCCAGAGCTGGTGTGCAGTGAGCACTTACTGAGAGCTAAAGGAATCCCGGTTACCCCTTGTCTGCAAACCAAGGAGCTGTTTCCTTGGGTCTTTGGAAGAGAAGAGAATAAAATCAAAATCCTAGGAAAGTCTACTTAGAAGAGGTCCTGCGGATACATTCCAAATTCACCCAGGGGGCTGTTACCAAGGGGCGATGAATGCAAATATGAATATCTATTCAGGTTAATTGAAGAGAGAATTGCCCAAAATTTGGGATTTAGTCAAAATAAATGGAGACTAGGGGATATAACCTTTAACGGTTAATGCAGCATTGCTCTATAACAGCAGATCTCAAAGCACTTCTAGGGAAGCCCTAAGAAAACAAAAGTTCTATGAGGTCAAAACTGTTTCTGATAATAATGTAAAGATTAAGAAATTATTTGCTTTTAAAAATTCTTACTCTTTCACAAATATACAGTGGAATTTCAGTCACAATTAATTGCATTCAAAAGCAGGAGAATCCAGCTGCCTTCTATTAAACCAAACATTAAAGATATACAAACATAAAACATTGCTACTCTTCCACACATTTGATAAAATATAATTTTCATTAACATGCATTTCAATATGTAAAGATTATTTTTATTTTTAAAACGTATATTTAAATTGTAATGTGGAAAATATTCACAGATATAAGCCTTGGAAGCAAAAGTACCTTGGGAACACTCAATGAATGTTAAGTGTGTAAGAGGCCCTGATTCCAAGAAGTTCAAGGAAAATGCAACCAACCTTGGCTGTTCAGTAAAGACGTTTTAAAACGATTATCACCTTTGACCATGTACAGTGCTACATAGAGGGAGATGTGTGTAAGAGGATTTGGAAATTGGTCCTTACAGTCATGGTTATTAATGTGTTCGTTGGGATAAATAGTAGGATGGACAATAAGGTTGGTTTTCTGTTTTATTGTTTTGAGACAGGGTCTTGCTATATAGTCCAGGCTGGCGTTGAATTCCTGATCTACCTGCCTCTGCTTCCCAAATTCTGGGACTACTGGTGTGCACATGACTTGGATAACAAATTCTAAAATAATTTTTTACACTGAAATATACAGCATGAACAGAATATTATCTGTCCTTGAACCATCAGCCTTAGATTTCTATGAAAGAAGCCAATTCTCAAATGGTAGGTAAAATGTTAGCCATTACAAATTTATATAGCCACGCTTCTGCTTCCTCAGGTGGGATGAGAATGCCAGATTTTCCCCAAAAGTAGAGGAGCAAAAGACACCACTCTCCATTCTCCCCCCTTATGCTCCAGAAGATGAAATGATGCTCCAAATGCAGAGAAATAGAAGCTTCAAGATGTACTAATTACAGTGAGGGAAACATGAATCAGGGCAAACACATTTGTTTTTTTTTTTAAAAAATACATGTAACATATATATATATATATAAACAAAATATAAGGAATAGTGTATCAAGAAGATACAGTACACATTCAGTAAAGTGTTTAGGTAGAAAACTACTTTTCTCAAAATATAATCATTTAATTTTTAAAATACTGCTTAAAATTAAAAAACAGAAATTCAGATAATTCTGTTATGCTTTTCAAAATGTACTCTTCCTGACTGCTGTCCTTAGCCATGCTCTGTCCTCAGAGAGGTGCCTTGGAAGTGGCCAGTCTGAAAAGATGCGGCTCTTCAGACACTTTTGTGAGTTTTACCAACACCAATGCCACATACTCTAGCAAACACATTACCTCATACATCAACAAAAACTCTTCTAAAAAATACTTTTAAAAAGTACCTCAGCACTTGCAGATCACAGAATGATTTCAGATCATCCGACTGTTTTTCCCAAAATTCCTAAAATTAAACAAAAGCTTTGTTTTAAGGGAACTTATTGTTCCCTTAAAAAGGTCGCTTAAATCACAGAGAACATTCCAAATAAAAGTGACTTACCAGAACATCCTTCTCAAGGTGTTTCAGAGCCTGAATATCTTTCTCAAGGTTGCTCAACTGTTGAAGAACAAAATTGTGGAAGTTCTCTAATTTGTTCAGTCTGATAAATGTAAAAAGCAACCAATTTCAGTGGGATTGTTTGGGTATGACAAAAGACACTCATAATTAATCCTCTTATTCTAAGAGTACTTCATGTTATTCACCAGACATTTCTTGCATTAAGAACAAGTAGGTGTTGGGCTGGGGATTTAGCTCAATGGTTCTGCCACCTGCCTCACAAGCAGAAGGTCCTGAGTTTGAACCCAATGATGCAAACTCATCTGGTCTGCAATAGCAGCCCACAGGAAGCTGGTATTTGAACATGATTCGTGGTAGAGAATAGGGCAGATGGCTCCAGGGAAGAGGAGACAGAGGGCTCCCCATTCCTTCTACCTTCTCTCCTTTCTCTGGCCTTAAGTCAGCCCTGAAAGCTGTGGTCAAGAATGGACTTGGGCACTGTTTTTCCATTTCTGTGTTTTAGTTCTAAAATTTATGATAGTTGTGTAAGTTGCTCATCTCTTTGTTTGCTAAAGGTCTCTCTTCTTCACTAGGCCAAGCATTCAATGAAGACAAGAGCTGCTACAGCTTTGCAGCTATAGTTTGGATGTTGAGCATCCCCCAAAGGCCTGTGTTCAAGGCTTAGTACTCATAGCTGCACTACTAGGAGGCTGCACAACCTTTAGGGAGCATTAGGGGAGGAGGTTAGGTCATTGTGGGAATATTCTCAAAGGAGACAATGAGACCTGGACTCCTTTTTTGTGTGTGTGTGCACACTTCCTGGCCATGAAGTGAGTGCTTTTGCTCCATGATGCAGGTCTGCCATGCTGTGCTGTCCTACCATGTCCCAAAGTAATGGGGTCAATGGATCCTGTACTAAAACCTCCAAAACTGAAAGGCAAAATAAACATTTTCTCTTTATAAGTTGACTGTCTCAGTTATTTGTTATAGTGACAGGAAGCTGTTCAACACTCTACATTGAACACAGAGCCTGGCACCCAGCGTTACTGTGTGTATTTGCTGAGTGAATACATGCATGGGTGGAAACCCCTGAGACATAACAGGAGTTCCCCAATTTTAAAGTCCATCATGGGCTTGTTTGGACAATCAATTGACACTACGTTTATAAAAATTTGCAAACTATTACAAATTTATGTTCAAATAATATATTCTACCCTAAACAGCTTTCTATTTCAACTAAGCAAACTGACTTACCATCCCTTCCTTCCCATCTTAATTTTCTCCAACAAGAAATAATCTCTATACTCACTTTCCCTGTGCCATTCAAATCTTTTGTTTCTAAAACCTCATCCAAGGAGGACTTCCATTATAATTTTCTGGATTAATTATAATCATTACAGAAATTCATCCCTCCACTCTCCTTTCCCATCCTTCACATCTCTCTGAAATGTGAGCACCCTGGTACTTCTTGCTATATAGTCATAAGGAGGGGGATATGTGTCTGTATTTTCTTGTCATGTTATAAACATAAAATTTACCATTTTAACCATTTTAGGTGCGATTCAGTGGCATTGAGTACATTCACAAGGTTCTAAATCTATCCATCCTCTCTACTTCCATATTTATCCATCTGTGCCCTGTCTTCCCAAGTGGCTTATAAACTTTTTAAGAAGAATATTTTGGATAATACAATGGTAGACAAAGAAGATGGTTAAAAAATACATTTACTTCAATCTTTCATCTTATGAAGAAAGAACCAGAAACCCTAAAAGGTGAACAGAAGTATCAAATCTCACATCTTCTCAGGCTTCAGCAGAGTGTTCATGTGATAAATGTTTGTGAGCGATTATACTTCCATGAATTTGTTTTGAAACTCAATAATTACCTGTGCAGGTGTATCTGGTTTAAAAGTTTTAGTAGGCAATCTGGTGCTTTCTTTGCTGTCTTTGAATAAACTGGACTCTTTCTGTACCCAAGCTAAAACATAAAAACAAAATGATCACATTTGGGTTAAACACAACTACATAAATTGAGCACATGATTTGTAAAAGCTGCTGCCATTACTGTATATAACATTGACAGCAAACATTACTGATAAAGACCTAAGATGAGGTACCATTCTACATATCTTCCAGGTATTACCTCATTTGACACTAATAAAGAACAAGTGAAAGCAGGAAGGCATATATTCATGCTATTGATGCACATATCAAACACTATGGGCACATTTCCATCATCAACTGGCCTACATTGGTATTGCAGGAAATAAAGATTTTGGAAGTCCTCCAATTTAGTTAAAAGAATGTTGGTTTGGGTGTGCAATATGCTAATAAGTAATTCATTGTTTTATATATAACAAGATATACACAGGGGATTGACATGGTTCCAACATTCATTCTACTGATAAGGCTCTGAGACAGGGTGTATCCAGTGTTTCAAAACTCTGCTGCCACTTCAAAAACTTGAAGGTTGTGATAATCAATGGCAGAACCTGTATCTACCTCTACCTCTGTTTCAGAGTCCTAATTCCACCACATAGTTACCTCTCTCCTCATTCTTATCTGCCATGGTGACCAAAATCTTGCTTCCTGGTAGTTCAGTTGGCTAGAAATGCTACCAATGACTCCAAACCATGAGTCTGATATCCACATATTTGGTCCCATTGGGGCAAAAAGACATGGGCATAGCTGTCTTATAAATTAAACCACAATCACAAAGGCACTAAAACCCATGACCACAGCTAAGACAAATATACATCCCCAGAGACCCAGAAACACCCCACATATAAACAACAACAACAGAATTGATGGATAGAATGAATTGGTTACATCTTCATTTTGTTTAGCTCTGTTAAGATATAATTGACAAATAAAAACTATCTATATTCAAGGGGCACACGTGATGTTTTGTTATAGGTACACATTGTAAAATGATTACCACAATCCAACCAATTAACATATCCATCACCTCACACAGTTACCTTTGTGTGTGTAGGGGGGTGGTAAGAACACTAAAGAGCTACTCTCCTTGAAAATTCCAAGTATCAATTGACCATCTTGTAACTGAAAGTTTGTGTCCTTGGCCAACACTTGCCCATTTTCTTCACCCCTGTGACCCCTGGTAACCACCCTTCTGCTCCCTGCTTCTATGAGTGTGCCTTTTCTAGATTCCATGTAAAAGCGAGATCGTGCAGTTTATGTCTGGATTATTTCACTTCACATACTGTCCTCCCAGCTAGTTTTTTATTTTAAGTAGGCTATTACCTCATATCTTCTTTTCAGTTCTCCAGTGAAGTTTTCCAAGGCTGTGATAACGGCAGAACCATCTAAGTTCTCTGGCACAATGTCTAGGTATGGAGTACAAACGTCAAACGATAAAATATTAAAGAAAACTAAAAAATGCTCAGAGTAGATGCGCTTGGTCCACCTGCGGCCCAGATGATGGTATACTTCGTCAGAAGCACAAATATGAACCAGAGATACCCTGGAGGCTGTCTGGCTGCGCTCCTGCAGCATGTCCGGCCGAGGCTGTGACCTTGCCGGTGATCACACAAGGTCATTTCATGGAACAGTCACAGGCAGGTGCCTCACGAGCCTCCCCCCCAACCTCACCCCATGGCAACTCCTCACATCATCCAAACCTTCCAAGCTCTTCAAATCAGAGCCACTGATAGGATCTCCAAGGTGTCCTGAGAGCTATGTTGGAGGACATAATGTTTAGGGCCTGTCTATGGGGTCCACCTGGCTGAACACCTTTTGGATGCCAGTCTTAGGAGGATCTGAGAAATCTGGCTCTGTTCTAGAGAAGTCACAGTCACCGACACACTCATTCCCTACAAAATCCACATGAAATAAGTTCTGCTGGGATTCACACTGAACAGAGATCATGGTACTTGTGCAAACTCACACCGGATGCTCCAGGATTCGGATCAAGCCGTCTTGAACCACTGCCCTCCAGGGCCTCTGACATGCAAATTTATCCTTTTAGAGACCTTTGTTTCAAAATACATGGTACCATTTATCCAGAAGTCTAACACCCACCATGGACATTCTAGATTATTCTCTATGGTATACATTCTATATCTCTGGTACAAATATTTAGTTAACTATGCACCAAAGCAAAGACCTAAAACTTTAGGAACCCTCAGGCCCTGAAAACTGCCAGGAAAAAAGATTTAAGGGGCAGAAATCAAAATGCTAGGAGAGCACTCTAGCATTTTGATTGTTTTTAACTGCAATTTGTGCAACAATGTGCTTGTCTCTGGAAGAACAAAATAAATGCTTAGCCTTTAGGCTCCTGAAGCTACCAGGGTCTTAAAACTGTAACTCATACAGGTACATTCCGTGCCAACACGTTCATCCCACTCCCACTTCCATAGCTGGCTGGTTTACCTGCCAAGCTGGGGGGTCCTGGAACATCACCATCTTCCAATCTTGATTGTTTGGGCTTAGCAAAACTCCCTTCTGGCGAGTCTAACAAGCAAACACAGCACATGGGTGACCTTGCACACTTTCCCTTTGTCACAAACGCATTTCGCTTCTGTTTGCCAGGTAATAGTTAAGCTTGATATCCACAAGTGGAACTCGTCCCCTGTTACTAATTGCTTATTGCTTGTACGTCACTATGCCCAGACTAAGTATCCAAGCATCAAGTCCATCAATGCCTGAAGGGGGACACATGGGAACAGGCAACCCTTTGGTGAGCTCAGATACATTTAGGAACATTGTGTTTATCAAGGTACAAACAGACTTGCAAGCTAGACAGAGCGTCCTTAATGAATCTGTAAGAGTGGGCATAAAAAGCACTTCCAGGGCTTCAGGCTAAAAAGCAAAGCGGCGCGGTTTCCAGGTCCCACTGCCCAGAGGCGCCCCCTACTGGTGACAGGGGAGCTACCGCGCTGCACTGGGGCCCCGGGTTAGTAAGGCCACCTTGGCTCCTCGCCAGCTCCAGCGATTTTGACATCCTCTGCCGATGAGACTCAGACACAGACCCGCATTTCAACACAGCACATCGCTCAATAGTTCCTATTCCAAAGTTCAGGCCCTCCCCGTCTTATCAACAGCACCCCATGGTCAACAGAGCATCAGCTCCATTCCTGTTTTTCTTGACTGTTTCTCCTCCATCATCAAAGCCTGAAGTCCTGCATAGAGATTGAACCTCCCAAATTTCTCTTACCTGAGCTCTCACAAGCAGTAAACCTGGGTTCCCAACTGATGGTCACCATCTCCACCTCCAAGCCCCCCAGTCCTGTGCCCCCTACCTGAAGCACTCTCTCTTCACCCATCCCCAAACCCACAGGTGTGAAGTTCTAGCTTCTCTCCTGTTCTTCACCTACCCTTTAGTCACTATTGGTTTTCCTTCTCTAAGTCCTGGAATGCAGTCTCAAGAATTCATGCAATGAATATTTTGTGTGACTATGTACAAGTTGTACAATGTGGTTGGCAGACAGTAAAGAGGCACTCGGCCCTTCCCTCTGCACCTGCTACCCTGGTGTCCCTGCAGGTCCCCAGACATCCCAAGTACATTCCCACCTCCAGCCCTATGTACCTGAGGTTCCTTCTGATGGATCCTCATATGCATGCCCTAAGTCTTTCTCTAGCTCCTCAATGTCAAATTTCAACACAGCCTACACATTTTAAGCCCCTTTCCCTGCTCAAGTTTTAAAATCACAATATACTATGTGCTACTTTTTAAACTGTATTTTTTCCAGAAGTTTTCAGCCCACAATTTGATAAATCCATAGATGCGGAACCCACAGATTCAGAGAGCTGACTGTGTGTACTAGACAAAAAAAAAAATAAAGTTAGTATTTTAAGATCTGGTAAGACTGCCTCTGGGGGGAGCTGTAAATATTCTAATTTTTAGAAATATCACCACAGTAAGAAACATCAGACTTCAAGGTGACAAAAGGAAAAAAATGCTGTTAAAATTATACTTACAGAATAGTCAGTGTAAAATGATTGCATGTTTTACAGTGTAACAAAAAATATATCTCTCAGAAAAATGAGTAGCCTGGGCTTAAATGTCAACTTAGATTATTTTTAACTAGAAGAAAAATAGAGTACAAAAACCTAAAAAAAATAGCAATTGAGAGAGGAAGGAGTGATCCAAAAGCAGAAAATACTAAGCAGGTAATAATTGTCAGGTAAAACAAGCCGAAAACCAAGACCAGACCAGGCCTCAACAAGCCTTTCTTACAGGGATGATCTGCCAGGCTGTCTCTGGACAAAGGAGAGACAAAGGCAATATGGCCGGGACCGGGAGTGCCTTTTATGGGAGCGGGGGTGGGGTTGAGCGAGGTCGTGGCTGGGGACCGGAGGAGCCTGTGGTGTCACTAGCTGCTAGGAGGAGAGCAAGTATTAGGTTACTCTTTTGGTGGGAGTAGGGGCATGCTGGGAAGGAGGAGGTAGCTATTATATACAGCAGCCTCCCTAAATCAGAGGGAAATCTATCAATAATAGATATATAAATTAATGACCATATGTGAATGATACTTCATAGACACCTTAGTGGATATTCTACAGTAGAACTTCCATAAATGAAAAATTCCACCAGAAATAACATCCCCATTCTATAGGATGTGCAAAAGAAAGAGCCTCTCTATAATGAAAAATAAAATGAAACTCTTAAATACTGTCAACTGTAAGAAGTACCTTATAGAAGAAGCTAGCATTTCCTTCTTCTCACTGAACAGTAGAGGTGTTCATTTCTTCGAAAAGTTTGGATAGGTATTTCGGGGGTTGCAGTGTTTCAAGGGTAGAAGACACTTTTTAAATCAAAGAAACAACCTAGGTACAGTTACATCCTACTCTTAAAACAAATAGCATTAATGCTGGAATCTGGTGTCTAAAAACCAATTAGGGTCCAAAGAAACCTTTTAGCAGGGACTCCAGGTAACCCCAACTCAGCAGTGATGAAGAACTGCATTTCCTTCCTGGCTGCCAGCCCTACCTTCCTGGGATGTTTTTCATTATTTCTTGGTGGCCAATTTGCAGCAACAGCCCAGAACATGGCTTTGAATTTGGATTTAGCAGTTTACCCCTAACCCCCAGGGTAAAGCAGTGCCTGTCCGCAGAGACGCTAGTCATAGCCAAAGAAGAGAGGAGCCAGGAGTCCTGTGTGCATATCCTGGCCAGCAGCCCCAGACAGAGTTACTTGGAATGTGTGACCCTAAGAAAAGACAGTCCAGATGGCCCACCTGGGGGTCCGGGAAAGAATTTGGCCCACTGGACTCTTCTTAGAAGCAGCACTGCTGGTAACTCATTTCGCCTGCAGTAAAGGTGTGGCTCTCTATTGAAGAACAGCACCCTCCAGAGGACCAGGACTAGAGGTCGTGGGTGACTGTTCCACTCTCTTTTCCATGGTAACTGTCTGCCTCTTTTAATGGCACTTTTCAACATTCTCACAAAAGGGTTCGTGTATATACAAATACCTCAAACACACACACATATTAAAAACACTGCGCTGACTCAGAGTCTCTGAGAACGCTGACTCCACTTTCGTGGGTGGCTGGTTCTTGCTCTACGAGAACGCACCTTTCTCCATTTTCACTGAAAACCTTTCCCATCT
Source organism: Heterocephalus glaber (assembly GCF_000247695.1). The sequence continues at coordinate 15,021,611 of NW_004624756.1, forward strand.
AGACGCTTGTGAGCTTATTTTAGTGGCCTATTGGACACACATTTTTGTGAACAGTTTGGTGTCCGTGTTCATTTGTAAACTCTAGACTTCTGATGAAAACCCATTTTGAATGCTAGAATAGAATCAGCCCTACAATGCATAGCCAAGGTCCGGGAAGTGAATGCACTTTTTAAAATCTTGCTCTAAAGTGACACCTTGTGGTACAGAATGATAGAAGCCAAAGTCTTCTCTAGGCAAGAACCCGGTTCTGTCCCAAAAGATCTGTGTGACAGTTACCGGCGTTTCACAATGCCAACTCCTTCGTCTATTCTACCAGTTTATGAAATGCTGAGGCTGTAAAAAACTACCTTTTGGATGTATCAGTGCTTTAAAAATCTGTAAATCAATTGACAATGTTAATTTGTGGCTATGTGTAGATGCATACTCAAATACGGAATCAGAGGTGTGCCATTAAATGCTAGGATTTTCTAGGTTTCTTACTCCACATGCAATTCCTCTGTGTGTCTGGCACTGTACCAGGCACTCACACCACTGAATGGAAAGAAGGTGCTATCACCTGGCTCCTTCCCGATTCCAGAGGCCCTGTAGGAGGGTAAGTGCGGAAAAATTTAAAATCATAAATAAAGTTATCCCCTCTGCTTATAATTCTGGGAGAATAACAAACATGTTCAAGCAAATATTGACTTTTGATTCAGGCTGCTGTTAGGAATCAGCAGGACATTCAAAATGGTTTAGGGCTCTGTTCTGAGGAGAAGGGCGTTGTTAGGGATGGAGCCCAGCGTCTCTTGCATGCTAAGCATGTGCTCTATGGATGAGCTACAACTCAGCTCAAAATGTTTTAAAGACCACTGCCTTCTCTGAAGGAAATTACTTGAGCATCCTCCACAGGAAAATGTTTAGCTACCTTAACTTATGTGGTTGGAAACTCCACCTGATGCCGTGATACGAAACATCTCATGTTCTATTTGACATAGTTTGCACATCCAAAAAATAATTCAAAGATATCCATTAGTAATGTTTTTTTTTAAATGAATTTATGTTTTTTCGAGTAGCCCATCATTTAAAACCTATACACCTTACGAATCATTTTTAAAATGTGGGCATTGGAGAAGGCAGTTCTGTTATGGTTTAGATTGAGTGTCCCCAGAGTCTCATGTGGATCTTTGAACAGCTGACGGAGTCAAAGGTGACCTAGCTGACTTGTTAGGGGGCGGGGTCCGGTTGGAGGAGAAGGGGCCCTGCGGGTGTGACCCGGAAGTGTATCTCTCTCTCCATGGGTCCTCCCTTCTCTCTCTTTCTGATCGCCAGGACATGAGCGGCTTTTCCTCCTCATATCCCTCCGTGGTGCCATTTTCTGCCTTGGAGCCACGCAACTACAGATTGCAAACAGGAGACAAAACAAATCTCTCCTTTTACGCTGTGGGTGTCAGGCATTGTGTCTCAGCGATGAGAAAGTGGCTAAGACAGGCTCTAATTTATCGTTTTCCTTAGAAGACAGCTCAGAGTAAAGTTGGCAGGAATGAAGAATGACGAATGCCAGGCACAGTGAAGCTGATGTTCACGGTATCAGCAGGATGGCAGCTAACACGTACATCCTCCCACAGAGGCGCGTATCAGTATGTCACGGAACTGTCTCAACTCCTAACTCTCCCTGCTACCAGTGACGTAGACTCTTCTGGAGAACCTGCCAAGGAGCAGAGCACGCTTAGCTAATAAGCAGTGCTTGCTCGCTCAGCCCAACCTAGGTTCCTGTCCTGCTCGGCCTGGAGATCAGCCTCACATTAAGGGCCCCCCAAATCCAGAGAGGGTAACGGGCCTCTCTAAGGACATGGACTCAACCTGAGACCTTAAAACTTCAACATGTCCCCAAACTGGTGCAGCACTCGTGACATGCTCTGGGCAGAGAGGCCGAGACGCGCTGCTGGCTGTGACCACAACACAGGAAAGGCCATTGTGGCCCTGCCGCCCTCCTGGCTCCATTCCCTTCCATGTTGTACAAGCCCGGCCACACCGAGAAGGCTCCGCAGAGCGCGGTCTTCCTCAAAACCCATTCTCATGCCCCGCAGCCCGAGCCTGTCTCTGTTGGCCCCGCACAGCCTCTTCTATCCTACCTTCTCTGACACTCTGGGGAAAGGAGAGGCTTCTGCTAAGGGCAGGGCTCTTGCTACGGATGTTACAGACAGCAAAGACCTTAGAATGTATTTTCCGAAAGAGCAGAATAAATCCCATAAAGGAAAGATATTTTCATGAAGAGTATTTCAAGGAAAAGGAACAAAGGGACGGTAATCAAGGAGGGAAGATACAAAAGAGAATGTGCGTGTGTACACTGCGTTTTCTTTATTTATGGGCACCTAGCTTGCTTCCATGTTTTAGCTACTGTGAATAGTGCACAGTGAACTTGGACATGCAGCTGTTTGATATTCTAATGTCAAACATATGGCCAGGACATATGGCCAGGAGTGGGATAGCTGGATCATATGGTTGATCTAGTTTTAGTTTTTAAGGACTCTCCATACTGTTCTCCATAATGGGTGTGCTACTTTACATTCCCACCAGTAGTGTACAATTCCTATTTCCCCACATCTTCACCAGCACTTCTTATTTATCTGATTAATTTTTTGCCAATACCCATTCTAACTAGGGAGAGATAATATTTAATTGTCCAGATTCATTCATCACAATTTCACTGTGGCTTGCCCCCATCCACCGCAACCCCCAGAATCCAGGCTGTTACACCAGCCGCTGCTGCATGCCAGTCTGCTTGGGGCCAGTGGCCGGTTTCCTGATGCTGCCAGGGCGTGCCTCACAGCATGGAAGAGAGACCCTCAGTTACCTGCAGCTTCAGGACCAGCAGTTTCCAGAGCCACAGGCCTGAGCACCACCACTGTTTGTCCCATGAGAACATGGCCAGTCTATGACCTTGAACTGTAGCTACTGGGGCCAAAAGCCTGCATCACCTATCCTTATCCCTCAGGATCTAGGGAAGGCCCCATCTGTGTCCCATAGCCCCAGGACTACAGGTAACAAAGCCACAATCTCCAGCACCACCAATACTCAATGAACAGGACCTTAGGAAGATCCCCACCCACTGCAAATCCGGGAACACAGACACCAACGCCACAAGCCCCATCATAACCCGCACATAGCCTGTGAGACCGAAGGTCATGAGCTGGAACCACACCTGCTTTGTCAACCCCCAAAATCACCTCTGTTTGTCCCTCGAGGCATGGAAAAGGTGCTGGCTGTGTCCTACAGCTCCAGGAGCATGACTATCAGTGCTACAAGCTTCAGTGCCACCTGCAGCCATCCTGCAGGAGTTAGGGAAGATCCCCTTTGTGCCTCACAACTTCAAGCCTTTGAATATTGTGCCACAAACACTAACATCCTCTAATCATCCTATGAGACCAGCCAAGAGTCCCATCACACCTGTAGCTCTAGAACTGTTGCTACAGGTACCACAGGCACAGGCATCTCCCCACCCTGAAGGACCTGGAGGAGCTCGTCTTCATGTCCTGTGGCTCTGGGAGCATGGCCATTGATGCCACAACCCCTGATGTCACCTGTACTTGCCCCGTGGGACTTGGGACGGTCCCTGCCACATCACACAATCAACACTGTGGTAGCAGCTGCCACAAACACAAGTGCCATTCAGTGGTCAGCTTTATGGGGCCTCTAGAACCTGGTCCACCACAAAGTCACCCAAGGACTTTCATGAACCACTGCAGTCCAGACTGCTGAGGCTCGCCTAGACAGTGCTCATTTCATTCACCTCACGCAGAGGCTACGCTTTTCAGCTCACTTCTACCAAAGCTGAAGCACCTACCTAGCTGATACTCTATGTCCTATATAAACAAAAATTTTTTCCTGTAAAAGCTACCTGATATAATGAAGGATAAAAAACATATGATTAATAGATGCAGAAAAGAACATTTGATAAATTCAACATGCCTTAATGATAACATCCCTGAACAAATTAGGTATAGAAGGACCATACCTCAAAATAAAGGCAATATATGACAAACCTTTAAGCAATGATACCCTAACCATAAGCAGCACAGTGTGGTACAAGAACCCACTTGGCAGAGGTAGAACAGGGTAGTAACTAGGAAGCACAATGCTTTTTGCCCTTGAACTTAGTACTGAAACCTAAACCCGGGCAGATCCTAATGGCTCCACAGGCTTGCAGTCCTGACCCAGCATCTCCAGGAACAGATGACTCATAGTTGGTCCTACCCCATGCTGTGCTGGGCTTGGTGGGCTTAGGGTGACATGAGTTGGTGGCATTGGTGGCCACAGGTATAATATAGAAGGCTGGAGCTGGTCCATCCACAGCAATTCTCAACAATTTTTAAAAATAAAAACCATATTGAATACCTTTTTCTGACCATGATACCATAAATCTAGAAATCAGTAGCTAGAAAATCTTTGGGAACTATACAAATAAATGGAAATTAGATCACTTATTTCTGTGCAAACAATATATTCCAGAAGAAAGCAAGAAAAATTTAAACATTTTCTTGAAACATATGAAAACCTATAGAATACAGCAAAAAATGTTCTGACAGGTAAGTTTATGTGGTAGCAATAAATATCCAAATCAAGAAAAGTAGAAAGATCTCAAAAAAGCATTATTTCTATAACTAACTAGAAAAATAAGAACAAATCAAACCCAGTAGAAGGAAAGAAATAATAAAGATCAGAGCAGAAATAAATGAAATGGAAACTAAGAAAAGTATATAAAACAAAGTTGATCCGTCAAAAATATAAGCAAAATATACAGTCTCAGACTGAAAAAAAGACTGAGTCAAAGATGAAAAAAGAGACAACATTACTGACACTACAGAAATACAAAAGATAATTACTATTATAAACTTTATGCCAACAAGTTTGATAACTTAGAAGATATGGAAAATTTGTAGACATACACACTTTACTGAGACTGAATCTCAAATAGAAAACTAATAACAAAAAGATTGAATCAGTAATAAAAAGCTTCCATCAACAGAAATCCCAGGATCAAATGGCTTCATTGCTAAATCCTAACAAATATTTAAAGAACTAATACCAATACTCTGTTACTATAATCCAAAAAATAGAATTCTTCCAGACACATTCTACAAAGTCAGCACTATTCCCTGATATCAAAACTAGATAACAACATGAAAGAGAATGCGGAGGGGTAGAAGGCAGGGATGGAGGGAAGGAGGAAAGAAGAAAGAGAGGAGGAAAGGGAGGAAAGGCAAGGCAACTACAGGTTAATATTCTGCATGTACACAGTCACAAAAATTCTCAACTAAATACTGACAAACTGAATCCAATTATTCACCATGACCAACTGGGATTCATTCCAGGGATGCAAAGATACTTCAATATATGCAAAGTGATAAATGTAATATATCACATCAGCAGAACAAAGAACATCATATTGTCATTTCAGTAGATGCAGGGAAAAAGGTATTTGATAAAATTCAAAAATTCCTTACGAATAAAACACTAAGTAAGTTAAGTATAGAAGGAGCATACCTCAACATAACAAATGTTATTTACAATAAACCAGCAGCTAAAATTACACTGAATGGGAAAAAGCAAAATCTTTCTCACTATAGTCTGGAACAAGACCAGGATGCCTACTTCACCATTTTGTTCACCATAGTTCTGGAAGTCCTAGTCAAAGTGATTGGGCAAGGCAAACAAAAGGCATCCAAGTTGGAAGAGATGTCAAATTTTCACTGTACACAGATCACATGTGTGCATATATAGAAACCCTCCCCAAAGTCCCCCCAAAAACCTAACAGAACTAATCGATGAATTCAGTAAAGTTGTACAACACAAAATCAACATACCAAAACCTGTGGCAATACTATATGCCAATAGCGAAGTATCTGAAGTAGAAATCAAGTAATCCCATTAATAATAGCTACAAAATAAGCAAAAATCTCTATGAATAAACTTAACAAAAGAGATGAAAGAGCTCTAAATTGAAGAATGAAGAAGACATAAAGTAGAAAGAAATCCTGTCATGGTTTAGAAGAATCAATATTGTTAAAAAGCCCATACTATCCAAATCAATGTACATATTCAACAGAATCACATCAAAAATTATAAAATGTATATGGAATCACAAAACTGACAAGCCAAAGCCATTTTGAAAACAAATGGTAGAATAGGATTTATTATACTACCTGACCTCAAAATACTACACAGCTGTATTAATCAAAACTGTAGGATATTGGGATAAAAACAGGGACGTGGGCCAATGGGACAGAACAGAGATCCTGAAAGTAAACCCATGCATCCATAGCAAATTGAATTTTTACAAAAGGTGCTAAGAATATATATGGAGAAAGGACAGTCTTTTCAGTAAATATGCTAGGGAAATGGAATATCCACATGAAGAAGAGTGAAACCAGACTATCGTATCTCACCAGTTATAAAAATAAACTCAAAATGGATTAAAAGACTTAGAGATTAAAGACAAGATGTGAAACTACTACAAAAAAGCATAGGAGAAACACTTTAGGAAATTGGAATGGCCAAGGACTTTCTGGAAAAGATGCCAGAGCACAAGAAGCAAAAGCAAAAATAGACAAATGGAATTATATCAAACTAAAAAGCTTCTGCACAGCAAGAGAAACAATCAACAGTAAAGAGACAACCTACAAAATGTACAGAAACTGTGTATCTTACAAGTAACTGATATCCAGAAAATAGAAGGAACTTCAAAACATCAATAGAAAAATGAGAAAAAAGGGAAAAAATAACTGTTAAAAGGCCAATATCTCTAAATAGACATTTCTAAAAAAAAAAAAGGCATACAAATAGCCAACAAGCACATTAAAAACTTCTCAACAGGTCCCATTGCTCCCAGCACAGAGGAAGGGGCTTCTGGGCCACTGTACCACCACTCCCAGTGCAGAGGAAGGGGCTTCTGGGTATCACTGCTCCCAGCACCCCACCCCACCCCACCCTGTCAAAATGAGAAGACACGTAAACAAGTCTCAAAACCAGACTTCCAGATCACCTACAGCAACCCCAAAGGGAAATGAGATGGAACACTCTGATAC
>NW_004624756.1:15033069-15046028 GCF_000247695.1 Heterocephalus glaber
AGCCCAAATGCCCATTAACTGGAGACTGGATCAAGAAAATGTGGGTTTTTTAAATAAAATGGAGTACTACTTAGGCATAAAAGATGAGAAATTAGAGACATTTATACCTAAATGGATGCACATTGAGGCAATACTCTTAAGTGAAATAAATAGGACACACATGTGTAAATACCGAATAATTATTCTAGTGTGAGAAACTGAAAGTGTAAATAAGGACTAAAATGTATAATAGATAATGTGAAATAGGAAGAAAAGGGGCAAAGGGGAAGTGGAAGGGGGAGGGGAAAGGAAAGAAGGGAATGGGATTAATATGAGAAAATGGAAAAATGGAAACAGTCTTTGTAAATAGGGAGGGATGGAGGGGTTGAAGGGAAAGCAGGGGAAAGGGGAAAAATAAGAACCAAGAGAGATCATTTAAAGGTGCAAATTTCCAATGATGAATGTCATTATATTGTATACCTAAAATGTACCAATAAAATAAAATTTAACAATCAAAAAAACCTGCTCAACATCATGTATTAGGGAAATACAAATAAAAGCCAGAATGACATATTACCTCATCCCAATAAGAACAGCTACTATTAAAATAACTAAAGTTACCAAGTGTTGGTAAGGAGATAAAGAAGACGGAATCCTTGCACATTGCTGATGAGGATTTGAAGAGTCTCAAAAAATTAAAAAGAGAAATACTATGTGATCCGGCAGTCCCACTGCTGGTATATATCCAAAGGAAAGGAAACCAGTATGTGGTAGAGACATTTGCACTCCCAGGTTCATTGCAGTATTGTTCACAATCATGAAGAATTAGGAACAACCTAAGAGTCTGTCAACTGAGGAATGGGTAAAGAAACTAGGGTGCATTTGCACAATGAAATAATATTCACTAGAAAAAGGAATAAAATCCTTTCATTTTTGCCAACACACTTGGAACTGGAGATTATTGTTAGGTTAAATAAGCCAGGCATAGAAAGACAAGTACTGTATTTTCTCTCAGATCTGCAATCTCATAGAAGTTGAGGGTTGATCTCACAGAATCTGGGAGTAGAATGGAGCTACTGGGGAGAAGGGAGGAGAAGGCTATGAGGAAAGGTTGCTCAGTGGTTACTAGATTATAGTTAGATGGCAGCCAGAAGTTCTGGGGTGCTACTGCAAAGTAGGGTGACCACTGATAACTATAATGTGCTATACATTTTGAAAAGCTAAGAGAAAGGATTTTCAAAGCTTCATCATAAAGAAATGATAAATGTTTGAGGACATAAATATATTGAACCCAATTTAAAATTCAATGTGTATAAATATATATCAAAACATTACATGGCATTCTGTTAATATATACAATGTTCATTTTGGGGGTGTTACTTAAATAAAATTTGAAAAACTGCTGAAATTAAAAAAATGAGATATAACTATGCCATTTACATGAATAAAATTTGCATGCACTTAACTTTTATATATTATAAAAACTTATAAACAAAAGTTTAATATTAAACACATTATGAAGTTTACCTGTTGGATGGAGAGCTATGACATTGAGGAAAATGACCAAAAAATCAGAAGGAAGCATTTAGATTTTTTAAAAAATCACACAACTTACAAGGAAAAAAATCAACACTAAAAGATAATGGAGCACTACAAAATCTTCAAACAATGAGTAGATCAAGAATTTACACTGTGAACCTAAGTTAAAAGTTACATGGCCATGAGTTTAGCTCAGTGGTTTCACCACCTGCTGTGCAAGCGCAAGGACCCGAGTTTGATCCCCTGGTACCAAAAAAGAAAAAAAAAGTTACAACCAAATATTTTTGAAAAAACAGACCATATGGTGAAATAATTTTAAAGCCTTAAAAAGGTACCAAAATATACAGTAATGACAGAACTAAGAAAGGACTGATTAGTAAAAATAGGCATAACTCTCATATTTGAAAAGAAACATTTTCAAATTAGAAACAAAAAGAGTTTGAAGAATAGTTTGCCTGATAAGTGCAAAGAAAACAAAAAAGGAAAAGAAAATAAGAGTCCCAAGATTAGATGAAGGAGAATTCCAGCCAAAAACTATTAATTCAACAAGAACAAAAGGGTAAAGTAGATCACTTCATCCTACTTCAAAGAAGAATCACAAATAATTTCTCAGAAAAATGAGAAAGTGCAAATGGATGAATGAGTGGAGATTATTAAGCATGGAAGAAAGCAATGTACTACCACGAGCAGGAGGCAGCAGAAACAAACATCAGAAAGGTGCCATAGTCAAGAAATCTTTAGCTACTGGAATTCTAAGACATACATTTTTCTTTTTTCTTTCTTTCTTTTTTTTTGGTACTGGGGATTGAACTTGGGAGTTTGCGCTTTTGAGGCAGGCAGCAGAACCACTGAGCTAAATCCCTGGCCCTAAGACATACATGTTTAAAAACATCTACTCTCTTTAAACAAAACCAAGCTTTAAAATATCTGTAGAGAATCAAGTACAACACAAAATAACCTGGCAGATCTATAAAGAACCAAATGATTTCTAGAAATGAAAATATAATGATAAACCTTCAATGACAGTTAAAATAGCAGATCAGATACAGGTGAAGAGGTAGTTGTGAAAGCAGTAAGACTGAACAGTATGCAAATAGAGGAAGAAAATGGAAAATAGGCCAGAGTGGTTAATGTACATGGAGTAGAGAATGAGAGGGAATATAAGGGATAATCAAAAAAAGCAGTTAACATTTAATTTTTTTTATTTAAAAGTAAAAGACACATTGCCATGGATCTCAGAATCTTCCCCTTTGCTTCAAACACTCATTCCATCATTCTTGCCACTTTCTGAAGCAGTTCTGGAAGCCCTCTTTCATAAGGACTTCATGAAGTATGATAAAAAATAAGGTGAATGCTGCTGCCAAGTGCCAGCCAAAGGAAAGGCAGGCTTGTGAAAACATTACGGTGTGTCCTCATCCACCTTATTCACCGGATCTGGCACGCTGTGACTGCAGACTCTTCTAAAAGTCAAAATTACCAGGAAAGGAAGTGATTCAGAACATCAAGGCAGCCATGATGGCACAACTAAAGACACTCACAAGAGAGGACTTCCAGAACTGCTTCAGAAAGTGGCAAGAGTGGTGGGATAAGTGTGTTGGGGCAGTAGTATTTTGAGAGGACTAATGGCAATTCATCTTTGTGATAATTTTTAAAAATTTAAATACGCACCATATTTTTCTATCTCTAGTATTATGTATATAATGTTCAAGAAGGAGAAGGATGAATGAGCCAGAATCAATACTATATTTGAGGAGATAATGGGTGAGAACTTTCCAGAATGGATGAAAGTAGTATATATTCAAGATTCCCTACAAATGCCAAGAAAAATAGCACAAAGATCATATTTAAATTATAATAAGTGAAAAATCACCAAAGATGCATTGAAAACCTCTTACAGAGGTTTATTCAGAGAGGTGAGAAATAATTTCAGAGCGATTGTTTGACAGCTAAATTTCCATCAGCAAGAATAAAAAAGAATAAGAAAAATAATTTGACATACTGATTGAAAAAAGTCAACCTAATATTTTACACACAATGAAAATTTATTCAGGAATAAAGGCAAGACATGCATATTCAGACAAGCAAAATTTGAATCCCATTTTAAATTTTAAACTAAAATTAAAATCAGCACATAATGTGGTCAGAGTTGACCCACAGAATTGAAAGGTCTTATGGTCCTATATAATCGTGGAAGAAGCCAGTATAATGGATTAAATTTAGATCTGAAAAGCTATGCATACTGTGAGTTAGCAGATGCAAAGTGTATATGCGGCATGATCCAAATAGACAGTGAATGATTACATTTTTTACAGCAAGAGACACATTAATACCCCTTAAAACATTCTCCTGTTTGTTTTGAACATGCCCATCCCACCGAATTCTTGCCACTTTCTGAAGCACTTCGAGAAGTCCTCTTTCATATCTTTATGATCAAAACTACACTGAATGACGCTGTCAACTGCCATGCAATGAAATGTAAAAACATTACAGTGTGCCCTCATCCACCTTTTTCACCCATCTGGCTCAAGTGAATTCTGGCTCTTTCCTGAGGTAAAGATGATCATGAAAGGTAAACGTTTTGAATTGATTCAGGACATCAAGACAGAGTAACTAAAAACACTTAGGAAAAAGAACTTCTAGCATTGCTTCAGAAAGTGGAAAGAATGATGGGATAAGTATTTTCAATGTGAGGGGAATATTTTGAGGGGGATTAATGGCAATGTGTTATTTACTGTAACAAATTTTTAATTTAAACATTCACTATATTTGTTAATCACACCTCATACAAATGAATAGTGGTGAAAATGAGAAAAAGATACTCTAGCAAAATACAAAGACATGAGAAAGGAAACAGAATGGTTGGCACACAGAAAACGTAAATTGGTGGACATACCAAGTAATTACACTACATGTAAATAGACTAAATATTCTAGTCTATGAGGTAAGGGACATAGGAGTCCAACTACTGGGTGTTTATAAGTGACATTCACATGAATATAAATATATACATCAAAAAATGGTAAGTACCGCACTATAGAAAATCTGAAAAAGGGGCCGGGGATTTAGCTCAGTGGTGCTGCAACTGCCTGGCAAAAACAAGGTTCTGAGTTAGATCTCTGGTAGAAGGAAAAGAAAAGAAAAGAAAGGAAAGGAAAGGAAAGGAAAGGAAAGGAAAGGAAAGGAAAGGAAAGGAAAGGAAAGGAAAGGAAGGAAGGAAAGAAATGAAAAAAAGGAAAGAAAGAAAGAAAGGAAAGAAAGAAAGAAAGAAAATTTGAACAAAAGAAATAAAACACTTCAAAACAAAAACATTACTGGAGATAAAGTTACTGTGTTATGATAAAAGCTTTAATATAACATAAGATAAATATAAGGTAACTTACATTTACCTAATAATATATTGTTATTTATACATGGTGAAAATTGAACAGAGCCAGAAAGGAGCTAACAGAATCACAATCATAATGAAAGGCTTTAACAGACTTCTTTAGCAATTTATAGAAGATGACTAACAAAAATTAGAGTATAAGATTTGAAGAATATGGCTAAGAAATGTTACCCAGTAAATATATATACACTATTATATCTAGAGTATAGATACTGTACCTAATGATTGCAAAATATTTAACCACAACTTATGTTCAACTGGCATATACTGTACTATGCTCTAAATACATCTCAAACTTTCAAAGGAAATAAGCATGCAGACCATGTTCTCAAGCCATAATGCACTCAAACTAAAAAATAACAAAAACAGTTAGGAAATCCCTATACTTTTGGAAATTAAGAACTACACTTTTAAGTAGGCTTTGGATCAATGAAAAAAACAAATTTTAATATGGCATTTAAAACTAAACCATTATATATTACAATGTGAGAGTCACCTAAGGCAGTACCTAGAGAGAAATGTTACAGCATTAAGTGCATTAATATAGGAAAAAATATATTATCTGAATTTTTGGTAGGAAGGAATTTCATACAACTAACCATAAAGAAAAGATTTATGAATTAGAATTCAGTAAAGCTAAAAACTTTTGGCTAGCAAAAAAAAAAAGAGATCACAAATACACTATCAAGAAACAGACGTACAAACCACAGAAAAATCTTACAACACAGTTAACGAAGGAGTGCCTACAACTGGGAAATGAAGAACTCCCAGGGACAGATAAAAAATGACAATTCTGTAGACAGTTGAGCAAGAAATTTTGGACACTATATAACCACAAAATTTGGCTAATGTTTAAAATGATGTTAAACCTTCATCAGGGATATTTGAATTAGAGCTTCAATGTACACAGTTTTAAATACTGAGAGTTGTTAAGGAGGTAAAACAACAGAAGTCTCATACACAGCTGGTAGAAAGGAAATCGATACAACCATATTAAAAAAATTTTGACACACTTCAAACTATTAAACACAACACACACACACACACACACACACACTCTACAACCCAGAAATTCTAATAAAAAATGTAACTAAGAGGGCTGGGGATTTAGCTCAGTGGTTCTAGCACCTGCCTTGCAGGCGCAAGGTCCCAAGTTTGATCCCCGGTACCAAAAAAAATTTTTTTAATGTCACTAGATAAAAATGTTTCATATATATCTGGAGAAATAGACATGATTCTTCATAGTGCCATTATTTATAAAAATACTTCAAAAATCCAAATATCCTACAACACTGGAATGGATAAATTATGGTATATTTGTATATCTTTAAGCTAAATTTTGGTGAAGAATAATATACTTCTCATACATACATCATCATTAAAGGATGATTGAGCCAAAGTAGGCTGCACAAGATATACACAGTATGATGTCATTTGTTTACACTTTGAATCAGATAAAACTAAGCTATGTATCTCTTAAGAATACATACAAAGAAAGTAAAACAATGAAGAAAAGTAGTGGGTTTTTGTTGAGGTTTTGTGTTTATTTCTTGCAGTCCTGGGGATTAAACCCAGGGTCTCCACTCTGCTTTATCCCAGCCCTCCCTCTTTGTTTTTAGTTTTGAGACAGGGTCTTGCTAAGTTGCTCAGGCTGGGCTCAAACTTGAGAACTTCTTGCCTCAGCCTTCCAGAGTGCTGGGATTATAGCATGCACGACCACACCCAGCTAGCAGAAGGATTTTCACAAAAGTCAGAAGAGTAGCCGATTCCATGAGGAATGGAGGAAATGAACAGGAATGAGCCAGCATGGAAGGATTCTAAGCCAGTTTTCCAGTTCGCAGTCTAGCTGTTCAGATGCTCGCTTCCTAATCATCCATTCGCCTGCACACATTTTACAATTTTTTGCAACTGTCATGTTTTTCACAATGCAAAAAGTAGAGCCAGTGGAATCAAGCACAAAATGAAGGCTACTGTCCACTGATAAAGGAAAAGGGTAAAAATGGGTTTCAGGTGGGGCATCTTGAGATTTTAAAACAGTAATTTGTTGTGTTGATATTCTAAGGATCCTACTTGTACTTTAAATGATTTGAAACTTTTGGATATTTAACTTAAAATGTAAAGAAAATATGCAGTTGAAAAAGATCATAAATAATTAGGTGTTAAATAAATATATCACATACATATTCATGAATATCCACATATTATATGTTGTTTCCCGAATGCAACATTGTGAACTAACCTGGAAATCTCTGTACTGCTGTTACCATGAGGAAATGAATTCTGAACTTCTAATAACTTGGTCACATCTCTTAGAATACTTCTTACAAATTGAGAAGCATCCTGCTTACCTGGGACTAGAACAAGTCCGCAGACCAGATCCTTGAGGAAACACTCTCATGTCTCCTCTCAGAGACTGCGGAGGAGGCCTGGCCGGGTGGAGGGATCCAGTCCCCGGCCACCCCTCTCTCTGTGAGAGGGATTCTGGTTCTGAGTGGAGTCCTAGTTTGTCGCCTTGGCCTTGGTGAACATTTGGAACTAGTAAGTTGCTCCCATGGCTGACTCCAGCAGTAGTCCCTCTCTAAGAGGATTTTTATCTGCTGCAACCTGAATAATGGCCCAAATTAGTTTTAATCTATTCTGCAAAATGTTTATTATTCTCTCACCTTTGTCTTCCAAGTTTGCCAGCTTATGTTTGAAGCCTGTATTTTCCATTAATGACTCTTGGTTTATAATCTAAAACACAAACAGGATATATACAGAAAATATAGAACATACATGGAATGAACATACATATATATATATATGGCTAAGAAGGAAGCAGTGCTATAGCATCCCTTAAAAAAGAATACACCATTATGTTATGCAAATATAATTTTAATTTTAGAAAACCAACCAAGCAACAATTAAATACCTGAGACACGTTTTCTTCAACTTCTGAGTCCTCTAAGGCAGGTAGATCGCTCAGTGGGTGTGGACTTTGAAGTTCTGAGTATGAGAGAAAACAATTTCAAGTGAATAAGCACCTGAAAAAACAAAAGTAAATAAATGTTTCACTATTGCTCTCTATTTTAAATATTATCATAAAAAGATGGGACACAGGCTTAAATGAAACAAAAAGCTCTTCATCTTTCAGGTTATGCATAACTATTAGGTGTGTGGGTCTATAGACAAGTCAATTACTTCAACTACACCAGCAACCTTAATAGATGCCCATCTGGCCCCAAATACAAGAGCAAGATTTCTACTGCCTCAACTCTGTGATTCTCTTCTCTCTTCCCATTATTTTACTTTCTGCTTCGATTAGTTTATTTCAGACTCCATTTATAAAGGAGGTCGTAGAGTACTATATTTGTCTTTCAGTGTCTGGTTCATTTCACTTAGGATAAAATCCTCTAAGTTCATCCATTTTGTCACAAATGGAATTTCCTTGTTATGGAATACAGAAGGTACTAATATTTCATTATTGTAACATGTCTTATTTTCTTCATACATTCATCCCCTGACGGACATTTAGCCTGTTTCCATATCTTGGCTACTGAGAATCACACTTCCATGAATACAGGATACAGATAGCTCTTTAGTTATTGGATGCATAACCCAAAGGGGGATTGTTGGATTTTTTTTGGTACCGGGGATCAAACTCTGACCTTGTGCTTGTGAGGCAGGCAGCAGCACCACTGAACTAAATCCCTGGCCCTGTTGGATCATTTTTAATTAGTGAGGGAGCATCCACACAGTGCTCTACAGTGGAAGCACCAATTTACATTCCCGCCAACAGTGTATAAGCATTTCCACTTCTCCATAGGTTACTTTTTTATAACAGTCATCCTATCAGGAAATGATAGCTCATCATGGTTTTGATTTGCATTTCCCTGATGACTAGTAATCTCATATAATTGGACATTTGTCTTCTTTGGAAAAATGTCTATTCAGTTACTTTGCTCATTTTTAATTGGGTTATTTGGTTTTTTGCTATTGAGTCATCTGAGTTCCTTATACAGTATACTTTGAATATTAACACCTTATCAGATATGTGGTTTGCAAATATTTCTCAGTTCTATAGATTGTTGGATGTTTCGTCTGCTGCCAGAGCTTTTTGGCTTGTCACAATCCCACTTATTTTTGCTGCTTGTTTTTTGACATATCACCAAAAACATTGCCATGACCTATAGCAAGGAGCTGTTTCAGCTAGGGCCAATGGTGCATACCTGTAACCCAGCTACATGGGAGTATGAGGCAGGAGGACTGCAAGTTCAAGACCAGCCTGTACAACATTGTGAGACCTTTTCTCAAAAAACAAAAAACAGTTGTTTTCCTTCATAAGATTAGTTTCCAATATTATATTTATGTCCTTAATCCATTTGAGTTAATTTTTACCTGGTGTAAGGGTGCAACTGAATTATTTTATATCCAGTTTTCCCGCCACCACTTATTGAAGAGATTTTCTATATATTCTCAGCAGCTTTCTCAAGGATTAGTTGGCTTTATTACTGAACTGTTTTGCTTCATCAGTCTGTGCCCCCGTTTATGCCAATTTTTGTTTTGTAATACAGTTTGAAATCAGAGTATGATGTGCCCAGCTGCATTCTTCTTTCTCAAGAGTGCTTTGGGTATTTAGGGTCTTTTGTGGTTTCATATAAATTTCAGGATTGTTCTTGATGAAAAAGTCATTGAAATTTTTATAAAGACTGCATGAAATCTGTGAATGGTGTGGAACAGTATGGACATTTTGGCAATATTAATTCTTCCAATCCATGAACATGGAATAGCTTTTCGTTTACCTTTGTGTTCAATTTTCTCAATGTCTTACAAATTTTGAGTACACAGGCCTTTTGGCTCTTTGATTAAATATATTCCTCTTCTTTATATTATTACAAGTGGGATCATTTCCTTTTTCAGGAATAATTCATTGCTGACATTCAGAACACAGTGGATATTATGAACAGTGCCACAATAAACATGGACATGCAGGCATCTCTTTGGTATGCTCATTTTATTATCTTTGGAAACTTATCACGAAGTGGGAAGCTGGATCATATGGTAGATCTATTTTTAACTTTCTAAAGAATCTCTGTACTGTTCCTCACAATAGCTGTCCTGATTTACAATCCCACCAACAGTGTATTCAAATTCCTTTGCCTCCACAGTTTTGCCAGCATTGGTGTCCATTTAGCTAACAGCCATCTTAACTGAGGTGAGATGGTATCTCATCATGGTTTTGATTTGCATTTCCTTGATGGTTAATGAAATTGAGCATTTTTCTGTGTATTTGTTGGGGGTCTTACTTACTTTTCTCATTGCTGGGACAAAATACTTGACACACACAAGTTAAAGGAGGAAAAGTTTATTTTAGCTCACAGTTTATAGAGGCTTCATTCCATGATGAGCTGGTTCCAAGGTAGGGGAGTATTGTGAAGGGGCATGGCAGGTGGGAGGGAGAACATATATACTGACTAGCAACACAATCATGACGAATTATCTTTTTTGATATGCTACTGAATTCAATTTGCTAGATTTTGTTTGATATTGTTTTATTTGCTTCTTGGGGGGCTACCAGAGATTGAATCTAGGGCATCATGCATGGTAGACAAGCAGGATTTGCTAAAATTTCATTGATAATTTTTCCATCTATTTTCATAGGGATACTGGTCTATAGCTCTCTTTTGTTGTGCTCTTGAAAGGCTTTGATAATAAGACAATGTTGACCTCATAGGATGAGTTTGGAAGCATTTTTTCCCCTTTTATCCTATGAAACAGTTTGAGAAGTATTGGTCTTTTTTTAAAACTTTGGTAAAATTTAGCAATGGAACCATCGAGTCCTGGGCTTCTATCAGAATTGTATTAGTCAATCTCATTTATTCTTGGTTCATTCATATTTTTATGTCCTCATGGGTTAACATTCGTAGGTCATATGTATCTTGAAATTTGTCTGTTCCTTCCAGGTTTTTCAATTTGGTGATTGAGTTTTTCATAATTCCTAATGATCCTTTGTATTTCTGTTGTATCAGTTGTGTCTTCCTTTTCACTTCTAATTTTACATATTTGGGTCTTCTCAATTTTCTTGGTTAGTCAAACTAAAGGTTTTTCAGTTTTATCTTTTCAAACAGCCAACTCTTTGTTGATCACTTTTTCTCCTGTCTCGTCTCTGATCATTAATTCTTTCCTTTTGGTATTTTGGGGTTTGGCTTGTTCTTGCTTTCCCAAGTTGTTAGATGCATTGTTTGGTTGTTTACTTGAATTTTTTTTCTATTTCTTTGATATTCATTGATATAAATTTCCTTCTCAGTACTGTTTTCTCTATCCCACAAATTTTGGTATGTCAAAGCTTAACTGGAGACATTAAAGAGAAAAATTTTATCTTCACAGTTTTCTCCTAGGTATTTTAAAAATTAGTTTCCTTCAAAATACTTACCCTAAATTTCTTTTAAAATTTCTTTTTATGTAAAACAACAGAAAATCATTTACCAGTTTTCTGCGCAGAATCTTTAAGACTTAAAAAGCCAGAACTACCCTGGAGTTTTCTTCCAGACATTTCTGAAGGTGTGGCATTGTTCTGTCTGGAGCTGTCTTTCCATACTGGTGTTAGAAGTTTAGCCTAAAACATAATACTCTTGGTTAAGTATTAAAGTTATCAAAGATCTAAGACATTTGAATATCCTTTTAAGAAATTTAAGTATCAGATTTGCTGCATTAAAGATAAACACTGGACCATGGACTCCAGAATTGGAAGAATATTTAGGTCATATTTTGATTAAAAACTCTAGGTCAGTGTTTCTTAGAGTGTGGGTAAAGTCCAGAGTATCGCACCACACAGGGACTGGATAGAAATCCAAATCCCAGTCCCACCTATGACCTACTCAAGCAGGAACTCTTGAGAAGGACTCAGCACTTTGTATGTTAACATGGCATCCTAGTCCTTCTGATGACCAGTGTAGTTTGAGAACTACTGCTCTGAATCAGAGGTTGGCAAGCTGCAGCCCAGTGTCTGTTCTTGTAATAAAGTTTTAGTGGAACACAGTGCAACACTCATTTCCATGTCATCTAAGGCAGCTTTCGAGCTACAAAGGCAGAGTCGATCTGTTGCCACAGAGACGGTATGGCTCACCGATGTAAAACATTTACTATCTGGTCTTTTTCAGAAAGTTTGCCCACCTTTACTTTAAATTATTCCATTTTAATCCAACACATAGAAGTATATTTTGAATGGAAAGTCAGCAATATCACTAAAAATCAGCACAGACTTCTTACCTGCTGCATAGCTTGCAGTTACGAATTCAAATCTGTGATGTTTCTCTGGTGCCTATTTAAAACCAGAACTGTATTTACTAGCATCTATTCTTTGGTCCATTTCTAACTAATAACTTATTATTTCAATTTGAAATAATCAACAAAATGGTTAACACGTTCACAACGGGGCCATAGCTTGCATGCCTCGCTGCTAGGTGGCTTTGAACCACCAGTGGTATGTCCAAGACTGTCCCATCAGGTGCCACGGGACAGTCCCATTGAGTGGCGCAAGCTGCCTGATGAGACAGTATTGCATGTACCTCCTGCGGTTCAAGCCAGCAGGAACATGTTAAACATAGTTACCCCTCCTTATCCATGGGTTCAGCATCTACAATTCAGCCAACTGCAGCTCAAAAATATTCAGAAAAACATGGTGACTGTACTAAATATATAAAGAATATTTTTGGTCATTATTTTTTAAACATCACAGTTTAGCCATGATAAGTACATTGCACTAGTTGTTACAAGTAATCTATAAGATTTACATGAGGACATGTATTATAGGTTATATGCAAACCCTGTGCTGTTTTATGAGGAACTTGAGTATCCATAGAGTTGTGTGTCCAGAGAATCCTGGAACCAGTCACTCACAGATACTTACTCTGACTTCTAGGTTTAAACCATCTCTGTCCTTGGAGAACATGAAACAAGGAGAAGTAAAGGGAAATTAAGAAACTTCCAGGGGCTGGGGATTTAGTTCAGTAGTTTTGCCGCCTGCTGCGCAAGCGCAAGGACCTGAGTTCAATCCCCGGTACCAAAAAAAAAAAAA
>NW_004624756.1:15046128-15064654 GCF_000247695.1 Heterocephalus glaber
AAAAAAAAAAAAAAAAAAATACCAGATGAGTCAAGTACATGGCATGTGCCTAAAGATTGCCAAATTAATTCCTGAATTTCAGAAATCCAACATGCATGAATCAGTGATAACCCAGTACCAGCATCCTCCTTCAAAACGAACAGCCTCATAACAACAAAAAAAAAAAAAAAAAAAAAAGAAAAGAAAGAAACTTCCAGTGTTTATCCAATATTTCTGTAAGCCTGAAGACATTTTAACCACTTGCAAAATGAAGATTTAAATGCTAAGGCATCACAAGCTTTGGAAGTAACATGCCAACAAATTGAAAACTAAAGGGAGAATTAAATCAGTAAGTTTACCTTAAAATATAAGCTCAAAAGAGCATATCTCTGTCTGAAATCAGAATAGCTAAGATGTTTACCATCCTCCATAATAAGGATCCTTCAGCAGCACTTGTGAACAGTGACAACAGATCCCAAGTCTTTACCTAAAATTCATATTAAATGTTTAGCGGTCCCTGTAGTTTCTCTTGGCAGTGATCAGCATACCAGTAAACCATGGTTATTCTGGGAGATGTTTTTTGAGAAATAAATGAAGTTTAACCCATAAAGAGCCACAGAGGTACAATAAAATTTACTTACTTGGCTTTTCTCATGCTCACTGGCACTACTGTGTGGGAAAAGTGGCAAGACTAAAAAAGGAAAGAAAATATGTAATGGATAGATTTAATTATGAGGCATGCATAAATTCATTTCTAGACATGATCAAAGCATAATATATGCATGTTTTAAACATGTCACAGTAAAATGCATTTATTTATCCAATATACATTAATAATTACAATAAATTCCACTTCTCCCTCTCCTGGTTATACACACCAACATTAACAGCAAGGCCCACTCTGATATCTTGCTCAAGTGCCCACCTTTAAGATGTCTTTCTAACTATTTGACCTTGTCCCTCATCATTCAGCATGAATTCTCTATTCCAAATCTTGCCCCTGAACATCACCTCCTGTTTTATCTTAGTATTCTGACCCAAGAGTGTCTCCCCTTTTCTAAGCTCTTCAAATCTTATTCTTTTCCCAAGGACTTGCTAAAATCCCACCTACATCTTCCTTGAAGATAATCCCAACTCATGCCAAATTCTTCCTGTCTGAACTCCTACTCCATTTACCTACAACTCACATTTAACTAAATGGTAGCTAATCTCATGACATTCTATTTCAGGCACATGCATCTCACCTTTCCAATGTAATTATAACAGGAAAGGAGGGCCCGGGATCATATATTTCTTTGGTTCCCTCTCCCACGTTGAAAAATAAATAGCTGTTACGTGAGGAGTGACCCAAAAGATGACAAGCACCACACTTACTTTTCAGCCTGCTTCTCACTCTCGTCTTTTTTCTGCTGGAGTATGGTTTTAAGGATTTCCTTTTCTGGTTACTAGTCCAAGATTGTTCATTGGTACTAGAACTTGAACCGTGCTCCTCCTCAGAAAAGAGATGCTTCCTATAATCAAACTTTTACAAACAGTTGAGAAATTTTAAATGGGTGCTACTGCTAATGTATGTACAATTAAACATAACTTCATGTATTGTACACTAAACACATTACTATTAGACATAAGAAGCTCCTAGAAGACTGGGCTCTCTTCCATAATAAAAATGCACAGAGAAAGGAAGAGGACAAAGATTATTCCATGAATCAATTTCCAATGAACCTGCTGTGGTCAAAGATGACAAAACTATCTTTGCAGTCCTATTTGCAACTGAACAGTGGCTACATAACTGCTCAAAAGCAGATGTCCCTGAATACTGTGCCAATGCTACAAGTTCAAAGTGCAAACTTAAGTGACAAAACAGAGTATAAAAATATGCTTTGCAAAGACACACTCAGAAGAACTAAAACCAAACAGGATAACTTTTATCTCAAGCTTAAAACATTTTGAAATTAAGTCTAGTCTATAAGAGGTTAGAAACTTACTATAAGATTAATCTGTTCTTGTAGGTAACTCATTTGTATTTTGATATTTATATATTTTAATCTTTTTTAGTTTTTGCATTAATTTTTTATAAATGTGATGAAAAATGTTTAAGCTGGATATAGAGGATTTTTTTCTTATTTTAACAGAAAAGCACACAGAGTTCTGTTGGGTGTTTCCAGGGACTCAGTCCCCAGACATCTGGCTTTTCCAGGGGTTCCACCATTCAGCTCTAACAGTTCTCATTCAGGCCAGGGGGATATTAAGTAGTGAAAATATCGCAGAGACTTCTCAAATGGAAAATACATCAGCCAGAGGATTTACCCGCATCTGAAGTGGCCAAAAGCCAAGTCAGCTCTGAGGCCACTAGGGTAACCCTGAGCCACACTTGCCCTTGCTGGTGATATCATTTCACATAACATGTGAGGTGGGCGATGATTTGTTATCTTTTAAATGACCCAATTAACTCCTCTTTTAAAATGCTTAGTTGCTCTTTAGCATTTCATAGTAATCATTTTTAAATGACAAACCTTATATATATTTATGGTGTACAACATGATGTACTGATATATGTATACATTGTGGAATAGTTAAATCAATCAAACATACATATTTACCTCATCTATTTGTGGAGAAAGCACCTCCAATCGACCCTCCTCATAGCAATTTTCAAGTATTTATTTATATTGTTATTAAGTACAATCATTGCAACATACAATAGATCTTTCAAATTTCTTCCTGTCTACATTTTGTTACCTTTGCTCAACGTCACCCCAAATCCCAACCCCAAACTCCTGGTAAACACTTCCGACGAGTTCGACTTTTTCAAATTCCACATGAGTGAGATCATGCATGTCCGTGCCTGGCTTATTTCACTTGACATGGTGTCCTCCATCTTCATCCATGTAGTCACGAAAGCCAGGATCTCCTCCTTTGGTGAGACTGAGTAGGATTCACTTGTGCATATGTATCACGCTCTCCTTACCATTTATCCATTTATATTGATTAGAAAAAGTGACTTCTAAAAGGAACTTTGTGAGCCACGTTTATTTACATCTTACCTTTTACTTAAGGAGATAACCAAAATGGCTGGGGAGCCCCACAATTGGTTTTCTTTGGGGGTTTTTTTGGTACCAGGGATCAAACTCGGGTCCTTGCGTTTGGGCAGCAGGTGGCGAAACCACTGAACTCAATCCCCAGCCCCCCACAACTGTTCCAGAGTTCAGCCCAGAGACTCACAAAGAGCAAGCATCGCTTCATTGAATGCATCCAATTTAAAAACCACGCGGCAGGGCCTTCCCAGTTTCTTTGGCTTTACGTCAAAAGATACTCACAGTTATTTACAAAAATAAGAGTACCTCGAGCAACAGTCCTCATGTAGAGCCACACAACGGAATCACCAGAAAGGGGCTTTACTTTTTAAAATTCCAAAGTGTGAGAATAAAAGTCTGAATCTCAGAAGGAACCCAAATTTCAGTATTTTCTGAAGACCAATTTGAGGCCCAAGCAGCAGAGCATCAGAACCTTTGCTAGAAGAAAGCTTTCTAAGGCCTTATCCCATTTGTGTGAAACACATGCTCTCAATTTTAGAAAAACTTGTCATAGAATGATCATTGGAGATGTTTTTAATATGCTGACTACAGACGTAGAGCACTGTGCTTTCCAAAGCGAAAGGCCAGCAAGCAGTGACACATGGGACAGATGTCATTCGACTTATACACAAAACCATGTCACTGAACTAAAAGGATGCAACATCCTTTACAACTACTTAACAGATCTGATCTAGTTAGGACAAGTCTTAGGTGCTTCTTCCCTACTTACTAATATTTTTCTTACAACAAAGCAAGAACAGGGTTAGGTTCAAATCGTAATCAAAAAAGAATTTTAAGGAGGGGAACACCAAGTCTCCCTTTCGGATAGAGCTCTTTGTGAGTTTAAGTGTCAGCTACCATGCAATGTCCCTCCTCACCCAGGGCTACCACTCTGGAACTCAATCAGGGAGGGGACCCAACATCCATCACCTAAAGTGGGTGGACAATCCAAAAAGGGAGAGCTTGCTACAGTGGGAAGGGACTGAGTGGAGGAGTCCATCTTCAAATTTTCCATTATCTGTTTGCCCACAAATAGGATTTAACACAAAATGTTTCCCTTCTGCCGAGTTTACTTCTTATCTGTTCAACTAATGAGTAAGCCTGGCTATGACAGATTTGCCTTTTCAGAGTTAATGGTTAATAAAACCTGCTGCACAAAATGGATTTAAAAGTAGAAAATATATCATATAAAAGTGTAGTTCGAAAGGGAATGGGGAAAAAATAAGAACCAAGATCCATCCTGTAAAGGTACAAATTCCCACTGATGATTGTAACTGTATTGTATACCTAAAATGTACCAATAAACTTAACGAAAAAAAGTGTAGTTCAATAGGTTAACATTGTTATTTTCCATTGTTATTCATTTGAGGGATTTGCCTATTTGCTAGAAATAATACTGATTTTCCATCTGAAATTGAAATAATTCCTCTTAAGAAAAAATTAGATAAACAGTAGTGCCATGCACATTTTGAAGGCAGTGTGAAATAACTGAAATTTGGGAAGTATCACCTTAAATAACAAAAATTATTACCGGCGTCCTTTTTTTCTTTGTGTCCGATATCCCTCTTTCTTGCTTTGTATCATCCTCAAAAGCAGAACCTTCCCTAAAACAAAATGCATCACATGAAGAGAGCTGGTACATTCACCACCCTCCTCTCTAGCACCTCATGGCTCTTTTCCCCTCTTAGGTGCTCTTTGCCTGATCATGAACCAAGTTCACAGACTTCCCCACTCTGCAGACTGACTTATCTTACAGTCTATTTCCATAGCTTCTCGGGCAAATGATGGCGGCTTATTTAAAGTCAAACAAAGTTTTGTTGAACTCTTTGTTTGCCAGACCCACAAAGAGACGAGAAGCAGGTGGGACCCTAAGTGCCAGCCCATCGGCAGCAAGGCTGGAAGGTGGCAGTCCTGGTCCTACCCAGGAACCACCGAGGTGCTTCCACTGGTGGCCAGTGAGGCTGAGCATCTTTCCATACATCTGTTAGCCTTTCATGTGTCTTCTTCAAAAAACTGTCCATTTGGGTCCTTTCCCTAGTTTTTAATTGAGTCATTTGGTTTTCTGCCATTGAGCTGTGAGTTATTTACATTCTTTTAATATTAACCTCATATATATATATATATATATATATATACATATACATACACACACACACATACAAGCACACACACACACACACATATATATGGTTTGCTATTGTTTTTTAAAAAGATGAATGTTGGGAGTGGACATGGAGCAACTGGAGCCTCTTGTATGCTGCTGGTGGGACTGAAAGTTATGGAAAACAACTTTCAAATACCTCAAAACAGTATAGAACTATTACAGGATGCAGGAGTCCCACTTCTGGACATGCATCCTAAGGAACTGAAACCAAGATGTCAATACAGATTGAGTATCCCTAACCTGGAAACCCTCAATGCCCCCAAGTCCAAAGCTTCCTGAGCATCAACACCACCCTCCTGTGGTGGGATGGCCAAAAGGCAGGTGCTAAGAAATAGAGAATTGTAATAAAAGTTACCTGTAGGCTGTGTAAGAGATACACTGTGAAGTAAAAATGAGTTTTTGTGTTTCAACTTAATCCATCCCCAAGATACCTCACCATGTATATGCAGCTGTTCCAAGTCTGAAAACAACCCAAAATCTGACACATCCTGACGTCGGGCATTTTGGACAAGAGATAATCTGTACAAGATAAGAGCTGTTTCTGGTTTGGAGCTATTACAAACAAAGCTGCTATAAACATGCATTAGCACTCCTTTGTGGGGACATGTGCTGACCAATCTCTTGGGAAAATGTCTAGGATGAATAGCTAGATCATAGGCTGGGTATGTACTAAGCATTTTAAGAAACGACCAGCAGCATGTAAGTTTTGCTTGCTCCACACTCTCACAAGGACATGGTACAGTCTAATTTTGCTGCTCTAAAACATGTAGAGTACATCTCTATTCTTCATTTTCATTTCCCTAATAACTAATGGTGTCATCTGCTATGTTTTTTTCCTGGTGAAGTAGCTGTTCAAATCTATTGCATATATTTTTATCAAGTTGTACATTTACTATTCACTTCTGAGAGTTCTTGATACATTTCACATACAAGTCCTTTATAAATATTTTCAGCAAGGCTGTGGCTAGTTCTCACCTAACAGTGGTTTACAAAGAGTATAGATTCTTTTATTTTGATGAAATCCAATTCATCAATTTGTTCTTTTGTGGACTCTTGTGTTACACAACTAAGAAATCTTTGCCTAATGCAAAGATTTTTGTCACTTTTTTAAAAAATAGAGTTTATAGTTTATGGGAAATGTAAGGATGCAAGGTCATTTTTTCTTCTATCAAGATATTCCATTTTTCTAGCACTATTTATTGACAAATCTGTCTCTTCATTGAATTATCTTTGCACTTTTATCCAATATATATAGGCCTTTTTCTGGACTTTATTATGTTTTATTTATCTTTCTGCTAATACCACACTCTTGATGTAGTTTTATAGCAATCTTGAAAACAGGTAATATGTAAACACTTTAACTTCATGAAGTTTTAGATATCCTTGGTCCTTTAAATTTCCATATGAAATTCAGAAAGAGCTTGTAGATTTCTTTTACATTTTATTTGAGTTTTTTTGTTTTTTGGTCCTGGGGATCGAACTTGGGGTCCTTGTGCTTGCAGGGCAGGCAGCGGAACCACTGAGCTGGCCCTTCTTTTACATTTAAAAAAAAAATCTACTGGGATTTGAACTGGGAATTTTATTAAATTCTTAGATCAATTTTGAAAAGAACTGACATCATATCAAGTCTTCCATCAGAATTTGTTTTTTGGTTGTTTTTTTTTTTAGATCTTCTTTAATTTCTCTTACCAATGTCCTATAGTTTTCAGTGTATATGTTTTGGGGATGCTTAGAAATATATGTGAACTGCCTAAATGAATGATACCTTAACACTATTGTAAATGGCATTGGTTTTTATTTCAATTTCTGATTAGCACAAAGAAAATTGATTTTGTATATTGATCTTGGGTCCTTCAATCTCAAATTCAACGTTTTGCTGCAGAAAACTACATTGGTGAAAATAACCCTGGAAGTCTAATGGTACAGTCCATGGGTCAGGAGAACGTGCCAACATCACTCAAACATTCTGCAGAAAACTCCACACAATGCTCTCTCCTTCAGTGGAGGAATGGCCAGGTGCAAGAAAAGGGGGAAACGTAGAGCTTGGACTTGTAGCACTCACATCAGCAAAATGGGTAGTTACTAATTTCAAAAGAACCAAGGCCATGGAAACACCCTAAATGTCCATCAAGACATGAAAATAAGACAGTGTTGTATAGATATACAGTAGGATACTATTTGGCCACAAGAAGATGAAAGAAATCCTATCACTTTCAACAACAGGAACTGGAAGATATTCTGCTAAGTGAAACAAAACAGGTATGAAAGACAATACTGTACAATTTCACTTATATGTGGGAACCAAAAAAGTCAGACTCAGAAAGGGAGCGACGAATCAGGTTACCAGAGGCTGGGGCTGTCCAGCAGGAGGAGGGTGACAGAGAGATATTGGTCGATGAAGACCAATTTACAATTAGACATGAGGAGTAAGTTCTCGAGTTCTGTAGCACAGAAGTGTGAGTACAGTTATCAATATTGTCGTCTATATTTCAAAACTAGGAAAGAGGATTCTGAGTGTTCTTGCAACACAAATTAATGTTTAAAATAGATATGCTAAATTCCACAATGGATCATTTCACAATGGATCCATCACATTATACTCCATAAATAGACAATTTTTATGTGTCAATCAAAGACAAAATTAAACTTTAAAAAGAAAAAAGCACCTTACCTGGATTTGTCATCTAATTTAGGAGCCTGGATTTGGACCGATGGGTCTTGTACAATTGAAGAATGCTCATGCTTTGAAGTAACTTCTAAAGACCAAATTTAAAAACAAAAAGCATTAAACATCTTGAGTAAATATTTTCACTACTAGCGTCTTTTTTACAGTAGACAAAACATATCGGACCTTGAGTATCACCCATTTTCAATTTTTCAGATGAACTATCAGCTGTACTTCTTTGCTGTAAGAAAAAACCACATTGTAGTTTCCATATAGACAGACAAAGCTATATCTTGTTTTTTGGGGGGTGAGGGTTTTGTTTTTTTGGTACCGGGGATCGAACTCAAGTCCTTGCGCTTGCGCAGCAGGCAGCGAAACCACTGAGCTAAATCCCCAGCCCACAAAGCTATATCTTTATACAAACCTATGTGCCAAGTAGGTTTGTGTACATTTTTAAAAGCTTTTAATTGACGTATAAAAATTGTGCATAGTAACGTCATCCCATGCATATAATATGAAGTATTTAAATCTGGTGAAGTGTACCTGTTTTGACATTTAACATTTATGGTAAAAACATTCCAAATCTTTTCTTCGAGCTTTCTGAGATGTACACAGTTGTCTACAATCCTCCTACTCTGAATATCACACCAGAATTCTCGCTCCTGTCTAGCAGTAACTTAGTACCCTTTTTTAAATCCCATGAAGGACCACTTGTGATCTCGCCATTACCCCCATATTATGATATGAAGCCCCCAGAGTAGTGATATTAATTAATGCCAAACATCAGGTCCTTTCTAGACAGCAGTCTTCAGATCCAAATGAGCGAATGAGAAGGCGGAAGCCAACCAAGTCAGGCACTTCATGGGAAGTCAAGCTGAATAAGGGGAGAATATGTAAACTCAGATATTATTGACAGAGGCTGGGCCAGGAGCACAGGGTCTACAAGTCAGGATGGAAGCCGCCTGCCTGACAGTTGCCAACCTCCTTCCCAGCTCAATGTACTCACGGGAGGCCCCGCCTGGGAATCAGAGAGGAGAGTTATCACACAACGGTCCCCCCCGGCACTCATGGACTCTGCTGCTTCAGTGGATTCTTCTGCCTGTTCTATATAGACGAAGAAAAGAACATTTGTAACAACATTAGCCATGCACAATACTGACATTCTCCATTGCTTGTTACAGGACATTTGCCTCATACCTCGCCATCTTCAGGTTAAGAGCAGGGAGTCAGGTTCTGCCTCAAACCTCAAATAAGACATCCAAGGGCAGTTGGGAAGAAACTCCAAAGAGACTGGCTTTCTATGTAGACAGGACCTCCCTGCCCCTCCTTCTGTCACCCCCAGCATTTGATATCCTTTGCCATTTCCAACTGACCCCAAAGCGAGACTTTATTATGTGGGGAAAATGACCCAAAACTATTGGGGCTGGGGATTTAGCTCAGTGGTTCCATCACCTGCCTCACAAGCAGAAGGACCCGAGTTCAATCCCTGGTACCAAAAAAAACCTATTAACAGCTATTGCTTCATACTCTTACTGGTTTTGTGGTGTTGCGGTTGATCCTCGAGCCTTACACATGCTCATCGAGGGCCCTCTCCCTGAGCTACACCCCAGCCCTACTTATTGCTCTCATAACCACTGAATTCTGAAACCAGCAAGGTTTCATCAGTGCTTTTATGGAAAATTCATAGTCAAGAGCTTTTTGTTTTTTGTTTTTGGGGTTTTTTTGGTACCAGGGATTGAACTCAGGACCTTGTGCCTGCGAGGCAGGCAGCAGAACCACTGAGCTAAATCCCCGGCCCAGAGTCAATTAATTGTTAATTCCCAATGTACCTGTTTGTCTTTCCAGGCTGCTAGGAATCTCACTGTCTTCTTTCTCAGACTTTTTAAAGTGTTCCGAGGACATTTTCATTTGATCAGGCAACACCTGAAATGCAAGCCAAAAGCCACATGAATTTAAAAAGCAGTAGCTAGCATTTGATTGCCCTTTCTTGAAGGATTATTTTCTTTTCTGTCTCCCTTACCTCCCTCAGCCCTCAGCACCAACTCTGGCTATTACCCTGCCCTTAACTCCTCTCTCCTGGTGTCTTCACATCTGCCATGGTTTGAGCCCCCAAATTTCATGCGTTAGAGACATGAGCCCCAATATAGCGTGCTGAAAGGTGGGACCTGTGGAGGTTCCGTCAGGAGACCTCCTGCCTGAAGGGATTCATCCTCTCCTGGATGAATGGGCTGCTTTGCTTCTCCTTTCATTTCCCTTCCTCACCCATGAAATGGGTGAGTCTTCAGAAACTCAGAGTACTTTATAAAAATGCCTTCGTATTCAACTCAAATGAAAAAGATGCAAGCTCAAGACTTCCCCCCATGGGTCTCTGACCTTTTTATTCAACTTATCAGCTACTGCCACAGTATTTGGTGTCCTTAATTTCTTTGCCTGGCCTACTGTCCATGACAGAAGGGCTCCTGTTCTTGTATATAAACAGGGCAGTTAGAGATATGGACACAACAGCAATCTGTAATAGGTGCAGACCACTTCCACAAGCTAAGACCAGTAGAGAGGATTTTGGAAAAGCCCTGTGAAATCCTATTCTTCATGACCAGGGCCATTGTCCAGGGCCATGAGGAGCTGGGAGCATGGGAACTGCCAAGAAACCCAGGTAACAGCTTCTGGCTTCCAGGAAGAATATGGTGAGGAGGTGATGTTATCCTAGAAAAGCTTCCAACTGTTCACAGTAAGTGGAACAAAGCTCTCGGAAGCATAGTGAGGCTTTGTGTCCCACAGAGTTAAGGCGGTAACACATGGAAAGGGAAAACTAGGTTAAGAGCCCAGAACTCAACTCTGTTTACATGCATTTTAAAGATCAGGTCTTTTCCTTGACCAAATGTTCACACCAAAACCCAACAAGGAAATTTAAGAGGCATGAAGCACACTACAATATTTTCAAATAATCAATAAGAATGAAGTTGCCACCTGTTTGTCTTCTCCTAAAGCTTGAACGGAAGCTTGGGATATGTGGACTTGCAAATCAAAATGGATCTCTATTTTCATCACTTCTTTCTTACTGATAACAATAGGCTCCTTCAGGTAAATGATGAATATCTTCGCCTTCTCATTTTCTAACAAAAATACAGTATATCATGAATATCAACATACTGAAAAGTTTCATTTAAATTTTTATATTTTTAAAAAACTGTACCTGTAGATCTGTCAACTTCCCAGACTTTGATAAGTTGAAATTTCATTAAATAAAATTACTCTGAAATTACTCTATAAGAGGCACATATGTATATATTTATGTACACAATATATGATTAGGTGGTTGAACTTTCAACAATAGGAACTAGTTTTCTTTACTGGCAAAGAAATGGAGATATGTTTGTCTTCAGCAATTCAATGTTTAACTGCATTATGTTTACACAACGGGTATTTTACTTCCAAACATACTGGGCACAATGTTTATTCTTTTCTCTTGGGAATTTACTTATTGCTAAAGTTCAGTATGCTAAATGGAATATCCACCTCCATTTCAACAGACTCCTCCAAGAGGACATGGAGACATTATGGTGAAACATCCTCTGAGACAAAGCTTGCTTTGGGGCCTCCTACCAGGTTGTCCCTGAAAAATGGTAATTACTTTTAAAAGAAAAAGTAGCTTGGACTGAAATTCAGAGTTCAAGAATAAACCACAGTGCATACAAAGTTGGCTGAAAGCAGCAAGGGATAGAAGGGAGTAAGGTTTGTGGAAAAACTGGCAAAGTTAATG
The DNA here is from genome assembly GCF_000247695.1 of Heterocephalus glaber. The sequence continues at coordinate 15,057,771 of NW_004624756.1, forward strand.
GCCACAAATCAATGCAAATGGAAAGAAGAAAATGAGACACACACAGGTCTGGACCACACTGTCCAAGACAGCAGAGAGCTTGCAATAAACAGACTCTGTAAGTACAACATTCACATTAGACCGTCACATCCTAGAATACAAGGAGAACATACATCTCAACTTTCATACTGACTTATGCTAATATCTCATATGTTGAGTAAAACAAAACCATTACTGAAATGAATCCAATTTTTAATTTGACTATTAGAAATTTTCATTTATAGGGCCAGGGATTTAGCTCAGTGGTTCTGCCACCTGCCTCGCAAGCGCAAGGGCCCAAGTTCGATCCCGGGTACAAAAAAAAAAAAAAAAAGAAAAGAAATTTTCATTTATAAATACAATATTCACATTTTATTTCTTTGAAACAATAGAAATAGAATGGCCTAGTAAAGCTCAGCGGTCTTTCCAAATACAGACCTTTGCTCAATGCTACAGAAAAAGTCTATGAGTACCTGCTACCACCTACCAGATGGAAGGAAGTTTGGAGGTTTAAGGGGAGAGGGGACCCAGACCCATGGAAACTCACCCATCACCCCTGCAACTCTGTGGGAGAGGGCAGACATGCACAACCACTTTTTAAATTGTGCCCCCTCCAAAGCCCTATGTAAAATTTACCTTTGTAACTATTGTTTTTTAAATTTAACTGATGCATGAAAGCATAAGTGTTAAGTATGTTCACATCACTGCACAACAGACCTCCAGAATTTGTTCAGCTCACAAAAAGAAAACTGTGCCCACTGAATAACAACTCCCCGTGTCTCCCCTCCCACAGGCCCTGACAACCACCGTTCATTCCACTTTCTGGCGCCGTGCTGTGGACAACTGTGGACACCTCACGCGTGGAATCACAGTGTGTCTTTTGGGGCATAATAATCTCAAGGTTCATCCAGTTTGTAGTGTAGGTCAGAATTTCCTTCTGTTTTCAAGTTGAATATACATATCTCTCATATGTGTGTGTGTGTGTGTGTGTATTCATACCTGTATGATACGTATATATGATATAGAAAACCAAAAAGTTATACACACTTCAGGAAAAGGAAAACAGTATGATGTTTTTTCAACAGATGATATCACCCTCCTATGAGGGACCCTAGATGATGTCGCTTATCACAGAAAACTCAGTGCACGGGTGGTCCTTAGAGAAGAAATTGAAAACTATGTGCAGAATCTCAATGACCAAGGATACCCAAGCAGCAGTTCTCCATACTAACAAATGTCAGGAAGCCAGTGGCCACCACTTTGAGCAGCTCTTGTAATTGTAGAGACAAAGGTAACTTTGTCTCTCATGATGTCTCAAGAAATTTAGTATTAAAATATTTATACAAGTTTTTCTTTTCCTGAAGTAGGTATACATTTTTGGTAGAAAAATGTATATATATCTCATTTTTACTTATCCATTCATTCCTCAGTGAACATTTGAATGATTTCTACCTTTTAGTTATTCTGAGTAATGTTGCTATCAACACAGTTTACAGAGATTTCTTTCAGACTCTCTTTTCAATTCTTTTGCATGCATACTTAGAGGTGGAATTGCTGAATTATATGGCAGTTCTGCCTTTTTCTTTTTCTAATAGCAGTACTAGAGCCTGAACCCAGAGCCTTCACACTGAGCAACATCCCCAGCCCTTTTAAATTTTTTATTTTGAAGCAGGGTCTCATCAAGTTACCCAGGCTCGGCTTGAAGTTCAGATCCTCCTGCCTTGGCCTACCATAGTGCTAGAATTATAGGCATGCACCAATACACCAGACTGGCTTTTAATTATTTGAAGTCTTTAACCATGTTTACAATAAAGGAACCAGGAAAGTGACTGAATCCCAAAGTCATAAAGCAAGTAGCCGCCAACACTGTGACCCCAGATCTTGGTCCTATGCACCATGTGTCTTCCTTCCACTCTCCTGCCAGACTTCCTTGTAGCAAAGCAAGACGAAATCTGCCCTGGAATTAACACACACAGCACACACAAACAATACTCAGAACTAAGTATTGGGTACCACAATGTAAAATTATCATCTTACCTGTAATGCCGAAGTTAACCACGGCTTCCTTCGCAACTCTGATTGGTTCCCACAGAGCACTCTTCGGAAGGTAGCAAGTGAAATCCATGAGTACATCACACATATTTACAAATATACGCTCTGTAAGTGCTTAGATCTAGTCAGAATCAACCCTCCTTCATTACCTCAGCATTGTCTATGTAAAAAGTCACACTCTGGCTTCCTAGGTTGAAATCAATCCAAAACTTCTCTAATTTTTCATCTGCTGGTTTTCTCATCTGAAAGAGAATTTCAGTATGAATTATACATTAAAAAATCACATCAAAGGGTCAGATAAAAATTATTCCAAAAGAACAAGATTTTTGCTTTTCCTGGAATAGCATTATCCTAACAAAGGGCCTTCTCCGTGAGGTCACTCACTCGTGCGAAACAGAAGGATGGTGTTCATTTTACAGGACCAAGCCATTGCCAATAAAACCCTGCTGTCCTTGGCATATTTTATAGATAACTTAAGTGGGTCAGATGACTATACATACATTTGTTTTCTGGTAAGAATCAAAAAGCAAATTGTTCTCTATTGAAAACTCCAGACTGCATATGGATGGAAATGTCTAGAAAAGGAGGTATTGGGATCAAATACGAACAGTGACTTGTCATCTAAGTTACCATCCATTGCAGGAGAGCTAAGACTTCCAGAGTTAAAATTACTTTTATTTTAATTGATTATAAAATGTGTTTATAGTAAAAGAAGAGTCAAACGGTATGATGTTTATAGAAATGTAAACATCTCTGCCTTGCCTACATTACAAATAATGTATTTTTCCAAAGACACCATGAACAATGTCTTTGTCCCCCCACTCTCTGAGGTTTTCTGGACAAATATCAGAGGTATAGTTGAGTATTCCTTATTGAAAGTGATTGGTACCAGAAGTGCATCAGGTTTTGAATTTTTCAGGTTTTGGAACATTTGTATATATATCATGAGGTACCTTGGGGATGGGACTTAAGTCTAAACATAAAATTAATGTTTCCTAGACACCTTTATATATAATTTGAAGGTGTTTCAGATTTTTTGGACATGGGATGCTTAACCTATAAAATTTGTATTCCCCATCAATGGAGCAAGCACCAGGTTTACTACTCTACAACTCTTCTGTAAACAACCTTGCTTGGACATCTTTCCTTTTCATCATTCATACCTGCTTTTTAATAGCTACAGAGTTGAATGATCTTAACCACAATGTGTGCCACTAGAAGCTGGTGTGAGGGATAAATGTAAGGGCCCTGATGGAAGCTGAAGAGAATTGGGGCATCCTAGAAGGAAGAACCCAGCAGAAAACCAAGGAAAAATCAGATGGAGTTGAGACAGAAGGATTAGTTTGCCAAAACCGGTTCTAGAGAGAAAGGTCTTTTAGTGTAGCCCCATGTTGAAAGTTTAGCTTACAGAGGTTAACACGGGGACTCTGAACCCCAAACCAAGAAACGGCTAAACATGCAATGGATGTCTTGAAGACAGGGCTCAGGAAAACGTGGCCAATGTCTGAGACCTCTGCCAACTTTACCCTGAAACTGAGATGCTCTGGGTAGCAGACTTTTGACATGAAGGGTGTTCCTCATCTAGAAACCAAAGAAGGGAGTGAAAATGAACTCGTCAAGCTGGACTACAAGCACAAGGTAGGATGCAAGAAAGTATAGACTTTTCTACTAGGAAGCACTGTGCTAAAGGTACTCTGTCTGTGCGGGCAGCTTGTGCTGATACACCTTACATTACATTATCCAAAGTGGAGAGAAAGGGAAATGTCCCCAAGTGCAGGAAAAGAGAGGGAATCATCAAAAGCATGAAGTCACCCTTCTCCCTCAAAGGATAAATAACGTTACCCATGACTAAGATAAAACAAGGCAAGATTTCTGTAGTTGACCATGTGTCCTGCACAGAGCCTCAAATTTCTTTTTCCAGAAGTAAATTTGAGTCTTTAAACTGGCAGTGCATCCTGGTTATGGTACAATTAATTTGAGAGTTGAAATCACTAGAAGCTAGCAGCTTCTTTTTTTTTTTTTTTTTTGGTACCGGGGATCGAATTCGGGACCTGGCACTTGCAAGGCAGGCGCTGGAACCACTGAGCTACATCCCCAGCCCAGCAGCCTCTTTTTGAAGAACCTTTCATGTAACAAGAACAGAAGTCTCACCCAGCCATGTACACCTGTGTGAGTTTCACCGCACACCACCCTCGCAACCCCCAATACAAACATACCTCATGCCCATCAGCAAAAGCAGCAACACATGCAAATGAATAGACCCTGCAAAACACTTCACATTTAAAACATATTATAGAAAAGGGCCCAAAATACAACCTGCAGATGTTCTGCAACAAGTATTTAACCAGGGTGCACCAGTAAGTCTGATGTGGAGTATGGTAGGGGGCTTCAAGCTTGCAAGTGAAGATTATTAACTGTGGGCAAATTTTAAATCTCCAATTTGCCATCCATAAGCCAAGCTTACTGATATCTCAACCAAATTACTTGACGAGATTCCTAAGGAATAAACTTAGCAAACACTGTCTCATCAAGGACATAACTCTCCATAAGTCCATAATGTGCATATCCCCAGTGACCCCAAGTCTGTACGGAATTGCTCTCTGTAAAGTCTCTGGACCCTCTAAAGGATGTAGGATGACAGGTAGCCCAAACTTCAAGTAAATATGCTCATAACAATTCGGGATAATTTGTAAGCACACTCAAATGACCCATAAGGCAGAGAGGGCCTGATCTTCCCATGTTTCTAATCAGTGAACCATTTAGTCATACTCAGTAAAAGATGGATCTTATATTCTTTCCTAAAAGGAAACAGATCCTAAACCTTCTTTGATGAATGTGATCATTATATATATTTAAATTGTACCAATAAAATTAATAAATAAAAGAAAATATTAGGCATTTCCAGAATATTCCTAGTGTATAAAATAATGGCCAGACAGACCTCTTACCTTCTCTGGTCACCAAGTCTGTCATTTAGGTGATTGAGAAATCTTCGACCGTCCTTCAAAATAATGCAAACTTTTTATTAAAAAAAATGAAATCAAAGTGTCTGATTTAATACTGCCTTTAATAGTACGTAGAGGTCAACGTTTGCTTCTACTTGTCCAAGATCCAGCATCACCACCGGGCTTTGCAAAGACTCGTTACTTTATGTTAATAGTATCTTAAGCTACAAAGCAAAGGCTCCAGGCACACGTTTCTGGAAGGAACCACCCCCAACTCCAGCATTAGCTTTTCATCTGAAGAATACTTAGGTCCACAAAAGTTATATGCATGACTGTTTGACTGGGTCCGAAAAATAAGCAAGAGAAAGACACCTGCTGACCTAGACCACACTACGGACTCAGCCATCAGGCATCCTCCTCCCTCACACTGTGCAGCATAAGCTAACCACTGACCCATAAAATGTGGCACATGGGGTGGGATCTGATGGATTTCCCACTGCCAGTTTTCCTGTTTTGGGAGTTCTCCATGCCCCTCTCTCTTGGCATAAGCTCTAAGAACAAAATTTACTGTTAGAGTTCTCCCAACCAACATCCTTCAGGATGGTGAAGTTGTTGTCACCAACATTCAAAAGACGAAGGCACCCAGGTGCAGGCATTTGCTCCTTTTTGTTTGCAAGGCGTGGCTGTTGGGGCCAAATGCTCCTCAAACTTCATGTCTCAACTTAACACTCAGCAGACATCAGCAGTGTAAGCCTTTTGTCTAAAAGCCATTCAATTAACAACTTGATGGCTCTGGGGGGAAATGATTTTGGAAACAAGGTAATTCTCACCAAAATTCCTTGCAGATGTGAGAATGACACAGAGGAGAGGGGAAACATATCTCAGTGCTCGCACATCCCAGGCTCTTTTGGTTTCTCTTATTCTCATAATTTTATTCCCCTTTTACAGATGGGACACTTGGGCTTCACAAATCAACTACTCTGCCAAAATACATTTAAGTCAGGGGGCTGGGACTCAAACTCAAGTCTGAGAGAGCCCCAGAGCTCATGCTTTTCCATGAAGTAGATCTGGCTAAATACTATTTTGTAGCAGTATCTCAGTCTGAGACAAATATAAAGGTTCAAATTTAATAAAAACTGAATCACTGGTCAGTTTGATCAGAAAGTCTTTGTCAACATGAGCACTACTAGAAATTTTGCCTTTTCCTTTAAGAACTCTTCAAAAGAAAATATTTTAGCTATTCTAGGATGGAGACAGACACAACAAAGCCATAGCTCTTTTTGCTCTACCTGGGGACACAATTGTAGTAAGCCTGGTGGCACGAAAGACAGTGGAAAGTATCATTCTCTAAAGTGTATTGTGGCTCACAACACAACCACCCCACAATACTGAGGCCACTGGAGCACATCATGCCCCTGTTAGCACCTGTCATCATCACAGCTGCTCTCTGCAAGGCTCAAAAACTCTTCTCCAATTCCTTCTCTACTCTTCAAGATCCATCAAAAATTGTTCCACCCCATACACTTTTTTAAATGAATCCATCAAAGTCAAATTTGGTCTCCAGTCTCAGTTATCTCTAAAGAAATCTATATTCTCCTACTCAGCCCCCAAGTATTCTATTGATGTTGCCTTAAAATGGTTTCCCTTTTATGGGAAACAGGAAGTCAATTTAATCACATTAAGAAAAGAAAATCCTTAGATCTTTAATCCACCTCGATCTTAGTTTAGTGTGGGGTGATAGGTATGGGTCTAGTTTTAATCTCTGACAAGTTGAAATCCAGTTTTTCCAACACACTATTATTAAATAGGCTATCTTTCCTCCAATGAGGGTGGTTGGCTCCTTTGTCAAAGATGAGGTGGCTGAGTATG
>NW_004624756.1:15066414-15252153 GCF_000247695.1 Heterocephalus glaber
AACCAAGATGCATTATGTAAAGGTACAATTCCCAATGAGAAATGTAATTGTGTTGTATCCCTACAATGTACCAATAAAAGAATTTAATACAAAAAAGAAAAAAAAAGAAAAGAAAATCCTCCATTAAGCCTAACACACAGGAAAATACTGAGAAGCTGCTTCATAAATACTGACTGCACAGGACTCTCACCGTCTCAAATTCTCGATCCTTAATTTTCTTGAAGCCTTCAGCAAGGACATCATCATCAAACCACTGGTGGACAAGGTCGTTCCTTGATGTTCTACTCGTCATTCTACACAATGCCTCAGAAAGAGCAACCTGCTGGTCATAATCTAGACATTAAAAATACAGTGGACATAGATAATTCTGGGCACCGTGCAACAGAAAACCATGTTACAAAGCTAGCACCTGCTCTAAGAAATAGATCAACACTGTAACTTATAAGCAGCAAGATGTATCCTGAAGCACCTATAATAAAAGTATTTTTAAGAATTGTTAGAAAAATCTAAATAAGTCAGCATATAACAACTTTTCAAAATACATATTTCTGTTTATGTTTTATGCTTATTAAATATTAATCAAATTGGATCAAACAGCCTTAAAAATATTTCTACCACAAAAGCAAATTTCCAGCATACCTTGTGCTATTTCACAGCAGATAAATTAAAACTACATATATCAATATATTCAAATATCAATTAATTTTAAGGGTAAAAAGGGAGTTGTAACTGGATATACCCAACTTGATGGCATTTATGAAGTGTGATAAAAAATATATGGTGAATATTTAAATTCAAGAATTACAGTAAAAGACACACATTGCCACTAATCCTCTCATACATTTGAACACACTCATTCCATCATCCTGCCACTTTCTGAAGCAGTTCTACAAGTTCTCTTTGGTGAGTGTCTTTAGTTTCATCATCATACCTGCCTTTCATGTCCCTAATGGATTCAAAATGGTAACCCTGTGTGGTCATTTTGACTATAGGGAAGATCCAGAAGTAATACAGTGCCAGGTCTGGTGAATAAAGTAGATGAGACCACCCATCATGTTTTTAGTTGACAGAAATGGCTGCAGATGTTTTGAATCCATTCAGGGCATCCAGGCACCCGCAAGAGCACAGACACTCACGAAAGAGGACTTCTAGATCGGCTTCCGAAAGTGACAAGATGGATGGTGTAAGCGTGTTCAAAGCAAGGCTAAGTAGGTGTGTGTGTGTGGAGGGGGGGTGGGGGGAATGGCAATGTGTCTTACTGTAATGATTTTTTTAAGTTTAAACATTTACTATATGTTTTAATTTTACTATATACCTAATGTCCTTAAAATCTGCAAAAACAATAATGAATATTGTTTATGAATACATAGAGAACAAGTTTAAAGTATGTTCGGGAATGAAAAATACAAATCAAAGGGAGGGGAACGGAATTGGGGGCATGAACCTCATTTGTAGCTGATTTATTTAAAAGTATTTCATTTGAAGGGAAAAGAAAAAATATGAGAAAAGGAAAAAAATGGAAACAAAGTCTTTGCAAATAGGGAGGGTGGAGGGGGTGAAGGGAGGGCAGGGAAAGGGGGAAAAATAAGAACCAAGATACTCATGTAAAGGTACAAGATCCCAATGATGAATGTAACTGTACTGTATACCTAAAATGTTCCAATAAACTTAACAGAAAAAAAAGAAAAAGAAATAGACATTTTTAAAAAGTATTCATTTTAAGCAAATATGGTAAAAATTCTAAAATTTGACAAAATTGGCTGGTGAGTAAATGAGCATCCAATATTCATTATAATTTTCAGCATGCTATAAAGATAAAACCTTAATTCCTATACCTTTCATTTGACCATAATTCATTCCCCAAAGTTCCAAGATGCTCATAAAACCCAGTGATAATATTTAATATTCTAAGTATTTAAATTCCAAGTACTTCTTACCACCCACAGTCAAGATTGTCCTTGCAAGGTCTTTCCTGAAACATTAAGATAAGTTCTATTTTACTGAAATGGGCATCAAAAGGTAAAACTTTATTAAACTGCCATTAAATTTTAAAACCAAGATATGTACTTTGAAATTATTTCATATTCAGCACTGAAATTTCTACATTGTCCATAATACATTTTATGGAAAAAATCTTTGAGTTGATATGTGATCTACTATATTTGTAATTTCTTAAATATAATGTATACTAGCTAGAGCAATTATACATTTTCACATTGTATTTAACCTTCCATAAAGTGCATTTAACTTGATTTATGGGGATTCATGTAATGGTACAATTCTGGGGTTTTGTAAGCAGTCATCTCATCAGCCTATGAAGATGGGTGTCCTTTTTCACAGTTTGACACCTGGCAGAAATGAGATCATCTTGTGACCATCTTTCCTAAGAGCTGTTTGATATTAAACTGATCGATCTTAAATGTCATATCAGGTAGAATGGGATTAAGCTATTACATTATATATTCATTTCAGGATTTCAAATAAACGCTTACTGGTAGGATGTCAGTCTTTAAAGCCTGAAAATCTCCCATTTTAAAGAATAGATCTAAGATATGTTATTATTAAATACAAGCCTTAAAACAGTACCGGGGAGGTTTTTGCATAATTTTATGCTTGCTGATTGTTAACCTTTGGCTTGAGGTCCAGAACATTCTAGACTTTTCTGGAAACAAGTAATATGACCATAGGACTAGTGAGAAAATATCAGGTCAGCCACTCTCCAAATCTAAATACACAAGAGTAATGATTTCAATAATGTATTCAATACTTTTTTTAATTCATTGGAAAAACTGCATCCTGCAAAGTCAAGTTAAATGGAGAAACAGGATGGCAATGAGCTCCATGCTCACTGAGCACCTCTTTTAGGCTCTAGGCTGTGGTAAACTCTCCCAGGCTGTGTCTGGATGTCACACAATGACGGTTAGTGAGGTTACATGTTTAGGTTCAAATGTCAAAATAGGGTGGTGGTTAAAAAAAAAAAGGTAAAAAAAAAAATAGGGTGTTGGTTATGCTCTTTGCTTGGCTACATATTACAAACTTACCACCAGATTTCATGCCCCCCAACACTATGAGACTTCATTTGGGCCACCAAAAACCCCCAAAAATCCAGCACTTGAAAAGCAATGCAAATTTCATGCTCTATTGCTTCATCTAAGAATTGGTAACCTTACAGCATTTACTGTCTGTCAGGTAATGGGCTACTCACTCTAAATGGATTGCCTGATTTCACCCTGACAGTAATTCTGACAAGTAGGCAGTATAGTTCACTCCGTTTCACAGGCGGGCAAACCAGCTCACCCTGAGGTTAAGGCTGTGCTCACGGGCTACTGTTAGTGGCAAAACCAGGACTTGAAGCCAAGCAGCCCAGCTCGAGAGTCTGCACTTCTGACATTCCATGAGCCACGAATGTGGTCCACATCCACGGTGAAAAAAATAATTTGTCACCTAAGGAAGGGGTTTTGTCTCACAAATTTAATGTGAAAACAAAACAAAAGAAACCCACCCTGAACTACTGAAGAGCCTAGCAAAGTCTACATTGTGTCTCAAGACCTTGTTTGCTGCCTGGTTCAGTGCCTGAGCCCTCCTAAGTAGGTACTCAAAGCAACTACAGAAGAGGGCTCTAAGATTCAGGTCTAAGGAGAACAGAGTAGTACAATCCTCAGAGATTTTGCCCTTACAGCATCCCATAATTGAGTGCAAGGTCACTTACATAAGATGACATGCGCCTTCTGCTGAAGGGAGCCTTCTCCTCTCTTCCCGAGGTATGCCTTGCAAAATGCTGTTCAAAGTCCTCAGAGCCTTTTTGGAATTGGAGAAGGCATTCACAGGGAAAAAACAAAACAGAGGCCTATGCACGGCTTTCTCAGAGGGTTCCTGAGCAACTGGTACCTGTCTTGTTATTTGTAACTCACCTCCTGTTGAATCAAGTGATTTACAGTCTTTTCTGTCACCAGGAAGCCTAAGATAAGGATGAAGGAATCCAGCATCTGAATTTTTCCTGAAAACATAATTTTAGAAGATCAGATGTATGCCCCAAAGAGGAAGGAAATGACCTCTAAACTGCAGGAAGATGCCCAGACTACAAGCCATGGAAGCAGTCCGCATTCAGAACAACATAGTTTGGGCAAGGGACACATTACAGCCTGCTGCAAGTTATGCAAACCCCCGGACCACAACAGACTGTGCTACACAGATTCTCACTGAGGGGAAATGCAGCACTGTATACGAAGGGTGCCTACTCATTGTGACATCTTCAGGCAAAGCTACTTTTCTGCCCAGACTGAGCAACGTGCCAAGCACAGCTCCTCCTGTTTCTATGTGCTTTCTACACGTGTATTTTATAAAAATAAAAATTGTGTGTAGAAGGTTGTGCACTAACAAAGCAGGAAGTAAAATATTACCCTTTAGTAATGCAATTGCAGCAATTTCAACAGCTATTTATATGTCAATAAACAGAAAAGTGGGCCATGTATTTATTTTATTAAACTATTTTTTATTATTTCATATGAATATGTTAAGATACGAAATGACAACAGTAGTAGTATACACTGCAAAAACTCATAAGGTCATAATGTAACTTTGATACGTCCAAATACATAATTTTAGTACACAAACTACAACAAACTTTGTATTTTCTAATCTTCATGTAACTCATAAAATTGCAAGAACCCAAACCAAGAAGTGAAAATGTAAAAGACCCCTCTTTTTAATTGACACAAGCCACCTTAACAGGGTTAGATAATCTCCGGAAACCAGAAATTTGGCTAGAGTCTGTTGCCACCAAAAATACTACTACTACTACTACTACTAATAATAATAAACAATGCAGTTGGACAGCACAAGACTCCGGATGTATGTGCATCCTGTTAACCAGCATGTACCATTCCATGTCCTTATTTTAAGAGTAGCAGGAGAAACTAACAGCATATGGCCCCATGAAAGAGGGCAGAGGAACCTGCTTAATCAAGACATCGCGGAAAAGTAAATTTTGAAAATTGTTTACTCAAGAAGCTTTAAAGTTGAAGAAGCATCTGCTTCATCTCAAATTCTAAAATACATGAAGTAGGGGTCGGATATTTAGCTCAGTGGTGCTGCCGCCTGCCTCACAAGCACAAGGTCCCGAGTTTGATCCCCGGTACCAAAAACAAAAACAACAACAACAAAAAATAAAATAAAATACATGAAGTATATGAAAAAGTACTTGTGCCAGAAAAGGCAATGGTCTAAGATGAAGATAGGCACAGAAGAGAAAGGACTACGTAAATAAAAGCTAAAGCCATTGTAGATATTTCAGTGTGATGGACTGGAACACAGAGGATTAGTTACAAAGGCAAGGAACATCTGGGAAGCCAAACTGGGAAAAATGAGGCAGCCCAGGGATGAATATCAACTAGAAGCCACCTTAGTCCTTTCCCTACTTTCTGGGGTCAGAGTGTCAAAGAAGGAAGAGGTATTGCCAGATCCACGGAATCAAGGCCTCCTAGGAAAAGCCATAATCACAAATGGGCAAACCAGGTGTGGTGGCACAAGCCTGTGACCCCAGCAGTCCAGAGGCTGAGGTAGGAGGATTGCTGTGAGTTTGAGACCGGCTTGGGTTACCTGGTGAACTCAATCACAGCCTGAACTGCATAGCGAGACCCTACGTCAAAAAACAAAACAAAGAAACAAAAACAAATGGGCAGAGCCACAGAGAATGGCGGGTACGCCTGGAAACTGGAAATGTCATCGCAGTGGAGGGAAAGGGAGAGATGTCCTATTTGCTCCCTCCTACCTCCAATTTCTCACCAATGCTTTTGTTGACTAAACCTAACAGGCTGCCAGTTGACAAGAGCGCCTAAGAAAAATAGGACTCTGCAATATCAAGCAGAGGCAGAGAGCAAGAAGGGGACCTGAGAGCAGATGCAGGTCATCACCACCTACGGGTTTCAATCCTAGGATTGAAGTCTGCAAGAGAAAAGAATTAAAGTATTGCCTTCCAAAAAAAAGCTCAAGAACCTCTGGGAAAACCGGATGCAATACAAAGAGGAAAAGAGTAGCTGTGACAGACCTCCTGGTGGTCCTCACATGTCCTTTTCCTGCTCCTGTTGGGGAGCAGTCATGCTATTTGCACGGGACTGATTCCAGTGGTGAATCTTCACTGGCTTAAACTCATGATTTTGCTTCAAACGCAAAGAACAGTTTCTTTTGGAAAAGGAAATCAATCCAATAAAAATGGACCAATGGCCCGAATAGACACTCCTCAAAAGAAGTACAAATGGTCAATAAATATAAAAAAAACTACCTAATATTTTTAGTCATCAGGGAAATACAAATCAAAACTACATTGAGGACTGGGGCTTTAGCTCAGTGGCACAGCACCTGCCTGGCAAGCACAAGGTCCTGAGTTCAATCCCCAGTACCAAAAAAGAAAAAAATTACATTGAGATGTCATCTTATCCCATTCAAAATGGCCACTATAAAAATAAAAATAAATGCTGGTGAGGATATGGAGAAAAAGGAACCCTTATATACTGTCGATGGGGATGTAAATTAGTACAGCTACTACCAAAAGCAGTATGGACATTCCTAAAAACAGAACTATGTATGATCCAGGTATCACACTGTGTGTGTGTGCACGCATGCACACACATCTGAAGGAAACAAAGTCAAGGTACAAAAGAGATACCTGTATACTCACATTTAGTGAAGTCTTGATTCTAAAATTTACCACCAGAAGAAACACTCAGCAGGCATTAAACATATGAAGGACTCCATTCAGACTACACTGATTTGACAAAATTAGAGAAGGACAACAGAGAGGGTCCACTTTCACACACCCTGCTGGTTAAAGCATGCCTGACTCGATGACCAAACAGATCTCACACTTCCAAGATTTACGGAGAAAGTGACTCCATCTCTGACTTGGTATATTCGAGGACAAGTCTCACTAACAACAGACAAGCTAGAGAGAAAACACACACTGAAGTCCACTTAAAATTCAATTCAACACTACACAACAGACAGCCCAGGGCACATGAAGCAGAGAAATCTGCCCCCTGAAAAAGACCCATACATAAAAAGGTAAAAGAATACCATCTGAACAGATGAACACATCTCAATAGAGAAGTCAATATGAAACATAAGGCAATGACTTTCTTTCAAAAAGTAATACCTCCACAGTAACTGATCCCAATGATACCAAAGTGGAAGAAATGCCACAGGATGCAAAAGAATGATTATAAAAATGATCAACAAACTCAAAGCAGATACGAACAGCTGAATGAAATAAGATAATTCATGATTAAAACGTTTTAATTGGGGCTGGGGATTTATCTCAGTGGTTCCGGCGCCTGCCTTGCAAGCACAAGGTCCCAAGTTTGATCCCCAGTACCAAAAAAAAACACCAAAAAACAAAAACAAAAACCATTTTAATAAAGAAATGGAGATTCTGAAAAAAAATATTGAAAATGAAAAGCTCAATAAAACAAATAAAAAAATCCAGTGGAAAGTATAATTGGGAAGTTTGATCAAGCAGAAGACACAATCTTAAGTCTTGAAGATAAAGTAGACAAAATGTTAAATTCATACAGCAATAAATAAGAAATTACAAAAATATGCATGACCACAGGGATAGGATTTAAAAACCAAATTTAAGAGTTTTGGAATATAGGAGGGGCATGAGATACAGACTAAAGGGACAGAAAATTTACTCAGTGAAATGGAAAATTTCCTGACTCATGAGATGATGTGGACATCCAGGGGCCGCAGGCATTTAGAATCATAAAAAGGACTGACCAGAAAAGAACCTCCCCGTACTAGAAACTAGATATCAACAAAAGAAACACAAACATATGGAGATTGAATAATAAACTTTTTAATAATTAATGAGTTATTGAAGAAACCAGGGGGAATGTAAAAATTTCTAGAAACAAATGATAATGGGAATACAACATACCAGAATCTATGAAGGCATTCCCAAGAGGCAATTTTATAACTATAAAGGGCCTACATTTAAAAATCCAAGAGATCTCAAATACATAACCCTAATGATGCATCTCAAGTTTCAAAAAACCAAAACAAAACCCAAAACCAATAAAAGAAAATAACCAGAGCAAAAATAAATGAAATAGCATCTAAAACAATACAAAGGATCAATGAATCAAAGAACTGTTTCTTTGAAAAGATCGATAAACCCTTACACAAACTAATCAAGAGGGCCCATATTAATAAAATTAGAGATGAAAACGGTGATGTTACAACATATAACACTGAAATCCAGAGAATTATTAGAACTATTTTGAAAACATTCCAATAAATTAGAAAATCTAGAAATGAATAAATTTCTAGATGCATACAACTTAACCAACTATTGAACCAAGAGATATAAAAAATGAAACCTGAACAACAAGCAATGATATTGGAGAAATTTAAATGTCTCCCAATAAAGAAAAGCTTAAGATTGGACAGATTTAATGGTGAATTTTATCAGACTTTGAAATAAGAACACTAATGCTCTTCAAACTATTCCATAAAATAGAAAAAGGACATGTTTCTAAATTCATTCTACAAGGCCAGTATGACCCTGATAACCAAAATTCAATATAGATTCCACAAAGAAAGAAAACTACAGGCTAATATTTCTGATGAACATATATACAAATATCCTCAAAATTCTTACAAACAGAATGCAACAAAACATTTAAAAGATTATAAACCATGACCAAGTTGGTTTCATTTCACAGATGCAAAAACAGTTCAATATACTTAAATCAGTAAATGTACACACCACATAAACAGAATCAAGCCTAAAAAGAAATCACATGATCACCTCAATAGTGGCAGAAAAAGCCTTTGATGAAATTTAGTATCAGTTCATGACAAAAATAAGTATAGAAGGATCTTACATCAATACAATAAAAGCTACACAAGACAAACTCAATAGCCAACATCATACTGAATGGAGAAAATTGAAAGCATTTCCTCTAATATTAGGAACAAGACAAAGGCATTCATGCTCAGTATTACATATATATATATATATATATTTTTATTTTATTTTATTATTATTTTTTTTTTGGTACCAGGGACTGAACTTGGGTCCCTGCACTTGCGAGGCAAGCAGCAGAACCACTGAGCTAAATCCCTGGCTATATTCTATATTATTAACATGCACTAATAAAAACCAAAAACTGTGACATATACACAATGGAATATTATTCAGCCATAATGAAGACCAAAATCATATCATTTACAGGAAAATGGACAGAACTGAAGACATTTAAGCAAAATAAGCTGGACTCATTATTGTGTATATTTTGTCTCATCATCATCTTGATCCCCAAAGCAGAAAAAGACCCAACCAAAAAAGAGGACTATAGGCCAATCTCACTAATGAACATAGATGCAAAATTCCTTAATAAGATACTAGCAAATAGAATGCAGAAGATCATCAAGAAGATCATACACCCTGATCAAGTGGGATTCATCCTAGGGATGCAGGGATGGTTCAACATATGCAAATCAATGTAATACACTATATCAATAGAGCCAAGGACAAAAACCATACGATCATCTCAACAGATGCAGAAAAAGCATTCAACAAAATCCCACATGCATTTATGATAAAAACCCTACAAAAAATTGGAATAGATGGTCTCTACCTCAATCTGATAAAAGCCATCTATGAAAAACCAACAGCCAATATCATACTAAATGGTCAAAAACTGTAACCTTAAAATTTTTAAAAGATGGCAAAAAAGTAGAAGAGACACTAGAAAAGAGGAAAAGAGTCAGGAGGAGGGAGGAAGAAAGGAAAAGGAGGCAATGGGGATGAAAATAGTGTGTTCTATGCACGTACAAATATGAATATGCCACAATGAAGCCTGCGACCCTATAACTAGCATGGATTGAAAAAGGAGGGGGTGACATGAGACTATCCTCTGCCGGGCTCTGGAGAGGCCTGGTGGCCGATGGCATCACTATGCTGGCCGCACTGCAGGAGAGCTCACATGGCTAGACAGGAAGCGAGGGAGACACATTCAGAGCAGCCCACCCTCGAGGGGACCAGTCCAGTCTCTGGACACCTGGCATTGATCCCTTCATGTCGCCTAATCACTCTGCACTAGGCCCTGCCTCCAAGGTCCACCCCCTCTCACACAGCTGCCCTGGGGACCAAGCATGCGGTACAAGAACCTTTGTGGGACAAACCATATCTAAAACGGACCCCTAGACTTCTGCTCGTTCAGAGTGACAAAAACACCTTTCCACTACCTAAACAGAGGACAGAAGCCAAACGATGCCAGAGTCAAGTACACAGGCATCTTGACAACCTGAGCAATTCTTTTCAATAAAATGCAATTCAAGGACCAGTGATTTAGCTCAGTGGTTCTGCTGCCTGCCTCTCAAGCACAAGGTCCTGAGTTCGATCCCAGGCACCAAAAAAAAAAATGCAATTCAAGATCACATACCATAAAGTGTTCAGTAAATCTAAATGTGTAAGCTCGTTTACTCTTAAGTATCATTTAAATATTCTTTGCTTCACACCAAAATATTCTATTAAAAGGTAATAGTCGGTACTTACCTTTAGGACTACTTCTGGAAATAATCTAATAAAAAGAAAAGGTACAAATCATATTATTTTAAAACAGCATGATAAGCTATGTCATTAACGCATGAACACCCATATTCTCTAGTAGCCAAGTGTTTAAATCTTTAAATCCAGAAGAATCAGAGAAAGCCTGCCTGAGTTTCAATCTCATTAAAAAGAACATAGCACCATCAAGTGAATAGTAATGTGTATTTGTATAAAAATAAATTACCCCTCATTTTTCTATCACATTGGTTATATATTTTATGCTTATTATTTCACACAATCTTATCATAACCCATGGGAGTCTTTTAACAAAACTCACATCTTTTTTTTTTTGGTACCAGGGATCGAACTCGGGTCCTTGCGCTTGCAAGGCAGGCGGCGGAACCACTGAGCTAAATCCCCAGCCCCCAAACTCACATCTTAACAAAAACTCCAGTCTTACAAATCACTGGAAGGTTCCTGCCCACTGCCCGCAGCAGCTGCTCCATGGAGCACCAGGCCACCCTTACCAGCGCGGTGTCGAAGAAGTCCTCTATGACGGGCTTCAGCACTGTGCTCGAGGCTAGGGCTTCAGTGCCCAGAAATCCTGTCGTCCTTTCAAACCAGGAAGCCATGTACACAGGAGAAGAAACACTGGTAGAATCACATGGGACTGAAGAACTACTTCCTGTTCTATAAACTTTTATGGGACAATTTCTCACTAGAGAAAATAATCCTGAAGGCCTTTTTCCCTCTCCATAATATTTCAGTTAGGCCTGGCTCTAAGGCCTCTTAACCAGAAAACATGTCAGAATGGAGTCTACGCTCCAGAACTGCCCTCAGTTCTCAGCTACCAGCCAGAAAGAGGTTTAGACAGGCTGGGTCCCAGAAAGCCTCATGAAGAAGCTATGAGGGAAGTTTTTTGGTTTTGTTGTGCAGAACTGGGGACTGAACCCTGGGCCTTCACACTGAATTACATGCCCAGGCTTTTGTTTTTTAATTTTATCTTTTATTATGAGACAGAGTCTCACTGTTTCCCAGGCTGGGCTTTCACTTGAACTTCTCTGCCTCAGCCTGGTTTTACAGGTGTTGAGAGCTCAGGTGTGTGCTGCCACATCTGACTCTAGTGGGGAAAGTTTAAAAGATAAATGACCCCATTACAGGGGGAAAATCATGGAGATCTGAAGAGCTGTAGAACACAAATATCAAAGGACATGCACAATTCGGGAAGGGTTCCTGAGGTGGTCATGGTTACAGAAAGTACGCCTTGGGACTGCCTCCTGCCCAAAACATGTATATACATTTTAAAGAGAGAAAAATTCTACATGCACAGTGAGAAGTCATCTATTCAACTGGTCAGCGACATGACCGTTCAGTGAACAACTCTGGTAGGTGTATGACCTTCAAAACTTAGGGGACATGGGAACCAAGGACCCCCAACTCCCCCACTAAAGAACCCAAACAGTCAAGTTCTCAGCCTCAGCTGCACACCAGGAAAACCTGGGGACTAGGAAAACCTGCCAATCAAACTCCCTGGTGCTGGGTCCCGGGCAGTGTTTGTTAGAGCTCCCAGGTGCCTGTCATGCATGGTAAGGTCTCAGAGATGCCACTGTGTTCACAGTTGCCGTTATCTCAGATCAGATGACCAACACGGCATTAACTCATTCACCTTCTGAAGCAAACTTTTCTTCAGAAAAAAAAGAAATATCTCTTTCTATGGAACTCATGGCCTAAGCTACAAAAGACCTTCAAGTTACAGTCGGCCTGACGAACAAACAACTTGAGTTACAACTGGAATTTTAGTTTTAACTTAAGACCAAAGTCTTGAGTTATGACCCGAATGATAGCTGCCTGTGCTTCCAGATGGCCTCAGATACAGATTTAACCCTTAAAGTGTTCTGGCAGGAACATGACAACATCCTTTCCTGTGTGGGGTTGACTGAGAAATCCTGGGCCGGTGTCTCTCTAAGGACCCTGAGATCTGCCTGTGTACAGGAGAGAGACTTTAAAGGCTGTGTAGAGGAGCCTGAGCTCTCAATTGACCAACTTGAGTTACAACCAGCCCTAGCAAACAAATTGAGTTCGTAAGTCAAGGGTCCACTATATATTCTTTTTCTTATACTCACACTCAAATTGTTACACTTTTTTTTTTTTTTTTTGGTACCGGGGATCGAACTTGGGTCCTTGCGATCGTGCAGCAGGCGGCGAAACCACTGAGCTAAATCCCCAGCCCATGTTACACTTTTAAATACACTGTCACCATTCCACTGCCACCTCCAAGCCTGTCTCCCCCCACACCCCACATCCACACACATTGGTGGAGGATAGATGTGGACGAGTGGGGGAAACGCCATGGTGGTTGATTAATATCTGAGAACAGAAAGCATGCACTGAGCTCACTTCTGTGCCACAATCACGCATCTTCCAATGGGCACCCACCCCTGCTGTCCCTTCCTCAGGTCATTACCAGAAGATAGCTATGCCACATTAATAATATGGTGGAGACAAGTTGCTTGATCCTTCCAGGTCTTACATTACAAAACTAAATTTGTTCCTTTCCGTGCAAAATTCTTTTTCTTCGGAAAATAATTTCCAATCACACATCTGAGTTGAGCCTGTCAACAACTGGCTATGCAAAGTGCATAACCCAGTATCTTGTCACCTTGATAATATTATTCTGTTCTCCTTGCCCCAAAGCGACATGAAATAACAGTATGTTGTAGAAGATGCCTAATGATGGTTATGTGATTCCCACCACCACCAAGAATTGGGTTGTAATATGGAAACGCCTTTTTTATTTCAAAATCCCTTAGAGATTTGATGTGCCACCTTTTCAGATCTTGAGAAAGCACTCTTAGGCCTAAGTAGGAAAATTGGGCTGGGGCATAGTCCAACTCATAACCCTCCCGCAATCAGCTTAAATTCCAAAGTCCCCTCAGTTTCCCTTGCTCCAGTTCAAAGTCTATGGAGTTCATTTCCTCTTGCTGTTTCCTGTCACGTGCATGAGTTGTGAGTGTATCAAGGAGTTAAATGGAATTAACTGCAAAAATGAAAGCACAATCTTTAGGATCCCCTGCAAATACTTTTAAAGTCCTAAAGTTGAGTTTGAGAAAGCCTGGAATTTCTTCTTTTTCTCCTAAAGTGTCAGACCTATAATTAGTAGAGGTTTATGAGCAACATGGAGGGATCCATCAAGATCTCCTTGGCCCAAATCGGTCTTGATAAACTTCAGAGACTGGACCCAAGTGAGTAAAGCAAGGACTTTATCATTAGCCAGGTCACCCTTCCACACCCAGCCTCCCTTCCTCACCAGCAAGCACCATCTCAGGGTTTGAAAAACCTCACCATGGAGTTCACAAAGCAAGAGATTTTGCAAAGGCTGCGTGCTTCCAGATGCCATTAATAAAGATACTTGTAGTGTTACTTCATGGTTAATTTTAAAAAGCAAAAATAATTTATAGAATGACTAACACAATTTTTTTTCACATTTACCCAGCATTTAGAAAGTGAGAATAGTATAGTGTTACAAAGGCAAAAGTTTTTAATGACTTTTTTCTAGGTTTAATCTTGTTGATATAGTCTATTAAAATAATGGGGGGGGCTGCTCCTTATTTATCCTATCTTTCCCAGTCAAATTTGCTAAGATAATTTAAAGCACGCTACTGCTTGTCCAGGAGATGAGTTGTCCCCACCTCGATTCTGCATTCTCAAGGTGTTTACCCAGCCCACACATAGGAAACATGCATTTGATTTAATTTCTAATTGGAGAGAAGCAATAAGAATAGATAAAATTTCTTTTCAAATTGACTGAGTTCACACTAGTTTTGTCTGTTTTTGAAGTCCTGGGGATCCACTCCAGAGCCTGGAGTATGTTAGGCAAGTGCTCTGCCACCTAGCCACACCCCGGTGCCTCACATTCGGTTACCCAAAAGTCATAAAATTAAAGTGTGACACTTATCTTCGGGATCAGTCCCTGCTGAATTAACAAGGTCTCATCTTTTCTGAGATCATCTTTGAAGAATCGCTGAACACATTTCAACAACAGTGAAACATGCCGAAATTCATTTTTATCCAGTTCCTAGATATTAGACCACACTAAATTAACTCTTACAAATAATTTTACATTGCTTTTTAGTCCCCTTTTAATCCTCAAAAAAAAACAACTCACTTGCCTTATTTACTGATCCGTCAAGATGGTGTAATAGGAGATGATCATATTTTTGAGGAAGGTGGCTTTCTTTCTGTTGAAGATACGCTTGTATTTCCTGAAATCCTTTACCATGGAAGGCATCAGTAATCAGTGACTGAAGCTGGAAAAGTAATGGGTTTGTGAATTACTCCCTTTCCCCCAAGAATACTTCTTTTAAAATATTGCTAGCTAGTATGATTATCAAGAATGACCCAGTGCGAACTAACGTAGGGTAAACATGCAGCAGAGCTGTCTGTCAACAATCTCTTAAGTGACTGAGGTTTCTGCTGGCTTCAAGCCGTTCTCAGAATGTGGTTCCCAGATCACTGGCTTCTCCTGGGGTCTGGCGGGGCCCTGCAGGTCGGGTTGTCCTGATGCCAGCTTCGGTTTGGGAACCACCTTCTTAAGGAGAACTGCCCTTTACTAGGTGTCAACAGACAAAGACACTCCGCAATCTTGCAAATTCTAAAACGCAAAGAGAATTCAAGCCTATAAGTGCTCACTGACATAAATGATAACAGAAGGAAGAAGAAAACTAATAATTGCACACAATAAAAGTTGATAAATATGCAAATTGACCATAATGAAAAAACTGATCTTTTCTGCCTGAACATTAGACAAGATAAACTTTAAAATATTTTACTAGATTGACATTTCTTAAATATCTATATGATAAATATGAATTTTTATAAATCTAGTCCAATCCTAAGGGCTAAATTACAATATATAATACTGTCTTGACAGGAAAGTATTCTACTGTACACAGCTCAAAATTCTTACTATGGATTTAAGTGAGGAAGCAGCATTTGAAGTTACTCCACTTAGAATCATTTTGTCAGCACAGAGCCGGGGCCTTTCGTGCCAAGTGTGTGACGTGTCCTGCAAATGTCCCCACTCTGCCTCACCACCACCCTGAGAAGGGACTCTTTCCCCGGCATGGGGACAGCAAGGACGGGAAAGTATGCCAACATCTGTGACATCACCACATGGTGTTCACATGCAGGTTCTCCAACTCAGAAGCCCATGGCGTCCCCTGCACTTGGAACAACTCCAAACCCCTTTCTTCAGTCTGCAGGGCTCCGCATGAGATGGTCTCTGCCAGCTTCTTCAGCTTGACTTTCCAACTGAGTCCTGAGTCCTGCCTCAGAGCCTTTGCACTGGCAGCTGTGTGCCCAGACTGCTGCTCCCAGTAGATGGGGGGCTACGTGTGACCTTTCGGGGTGAGTCTGCCAGCACCACTTAGCAGAAGTATGCCAGGCGCCTCCTTTCACTGCCGACTATTCTCCATTCCAACATTCTGTCCTTTCCTACTTTAGCACTTTGGTTACCTGTTTCTCTGACTCTCTGCAGCCTGTAAGCTCCATGAGTGCAGCAATTACGTGTTGTGTTGAGTACTGTCTACTTCCACCTGGAATAATGCTGGGCACAAGATAGTTTAGTCTAGGATCTTAGTATAGTTGGAGGTAAAATTGAATAAGCAAGGAATATATTTGATATGGGAAGGAGATTGTGGAAGAACAAACATGATTTCTCTGCTGCTGAAGGAGCAATGGTCTGTTTACCTGCTGAGAACACAGAAGTCAGAGGGACACAGAGAACACAAAATAAATGATCTTTACCCAGAAAGCATCTTGGGCCTTCCGGAGTCCATCATCTTCCTTAACAGACTGCAAAACATCTTCATTGTTCTGTATGCAATAAAAATATTATTCTTCAAAAAGCTGGATTTCAAAGAAATGCATTTTAACCTCCCTCCAAAAATGAAATTAAAGTTTATATGATTTTCCTGAGAAAATTTTGATTGCTCACCCCACTGATCACAAGTGAGAAAAACAAAAAAATCCATGACTTTTATCCAGCCTTTCTTAGCATTATCTATAACAACACAATAATAAGAAGCAAAGCAACAACATTTGAATAAACAATTACCCTAAATAAATTTAAGCTCTGGTGATTATAATAGACAAATGAATAAACCACGTTCAGATTGAGAACTCACCAGTTAAATAAAAAGAATCTTTCCAGCTCAGCCATGAGTCTAAGCTTTAAGTTCGTGACTTAAATTTCAAACATCACTCTAGGACTTATAGAAGTTCGATGATTAAACATCCACACAACAAAAGCAGCGTCCAGAACATTTAATGATGAATTATTACACATTTTCTTCAAGAAAGCTTTCTGAGTCACCATCCGGGTTTCCCAACACACAATGCCACGTTAAGTACCATCATCCCATCTCCTGCTTTCATTCCAACAATTGAAAAGTGCAATACACACAAAATATTTGTTAAAATCTCTTCTAAGTGTGGTTAGGCTAACAATCCTGCCTCTCTGAACTGAACCAAAACCCTTAAATCTCTATACTTGACACAATCATCTTCATTTATAAATAGGAAAAACAGGGTAAAGTCAACGACCAAAATCCAGACTTTTTTCCCTCTTTACCAGTGGAACAGTCACAGAATGCTAGTTAAGTACTGAAAGATGGGCTCTCTGGAGGTACCGAGGCCCCCACGCTGCCAGGGCTGCTCTTCTTGCAGTTTGGGGATGCAGACCTGGGCCCTGGGAGGTTAGGTCACTGCAGTTTGAGCGCTGCAAAGAGGAAGGAGGCCAGCCGGGGCGGAACTAGGTCTCCCTTGCTTTCCTCACCCGGGCGCCCCTTCCCGGGCGCTTTCACAGTAAGGACAGATTTCTGCTGTGTGGGCGCCTGACTGAAAGGGTCCAAACTACGAGGACGACGGGAAGGCTGCAGCGCTCAAAGGATTCCCAAGGCCGGATGCCCTGCGCCCATAGGTCCCGCACTCCCGGCCTCCCGCCCGAGCCCGGGACCCTGGGACCCCGAGCCCTCGGTGCCCTCGCGGAGGCCCGGGTCGCTCACCGCCCGCATCCCAGGGCGCGGGGCTGCGCTCCGTCCGCTGCCCGAGACTCCGGCCAGCCGGGGTGAGAGGCCCGGGCGCAGCTGGCTGAGGGCTTTAAATCTCCTCCGCGAAGTCCAATTGAAGGAACCTGTTCCCGAAACCCGGTGTTTGAGATCGAGAAACGCGCGCCCGACATCAGCGTCCCGGGCCGGGCCCGCTGGGCGCGCGCGCACTTTGCGAGAAATCGAGAAATTCAGAGCAAAAAAGTGAAACATCGTTAATTAAACCCAGAAGCGTGCGCTTTGCAGAAGCGGTGAGGTTTTCTGCCCGTAAAGAGACCCAGGGAGCTGGTTTTGATCCGTCAAACGTGTTGATCAGCTAGACTTGTACCTGAAATTACGAATCTGTTCCCGATACCCTAAAAGAAATTTTGTTTCTTTGCTTTTTAAAGTACTTTGGCCAGAGAGGGGAGATTTAAGAAATAAAACGCAAATCGTTCGCTTGCTTTTTGCCCATTTCCCTTAATTTACCTGTGCTCATGGCTACGTTCTCGCGGATAAGTGATCTCTTATATGGACACGACACAAAAATTGGGACTAGAGTTTTCTTTAAATGTAAACAAAATGCTCCCTCAAATCCAAACGTTGTGTAAAATTTGACTTGTAGTATAACCAGAGCCATGCTTCATGCTGTGATATTTACAGAAGATAAAGTTAATACTGTAACAGAATCTCTGTTAGGAAACCCTGGAGATGTAGGCACCTCCCTCCTTCACAACAACGTTTATGTCAGCACCGTAGAGGTCCATTTCCGGGCTAAATACAGCGCCTTCCTTCAGTTACCTATTTTCAGTCTACACCTAGAAAATCCAAAGGTTTATTCCTTTCCTTTTGAATGGATTCTTACAATATTAAAGTAGCAACCAAGGCAGTGACAGATGCGAATTAAAACTATTAGGAATAGGAATCAATGCAAATACTCGGGCAGAAAAGGACTAACACAAAATAAAAGCCGTAATCAAAATACAGTTTAAATGTACTTTTTTTTTTGGAACCGGGGATCGAACTCGGGTCCTTGCGCTTGCGCAGCAGGCGGCGAAACCACTGAGCTAAATCCCCGGCCAAAATGCACTTTTAAAGACTATAAAAATTGAAGTTGTATTAGAAAACTTTGTAATCAATTATTTTCAGATGGGGAGGGGAAACATCCTCCCAAACTTTGGTGGAAATGCACTCGAATCTTCAGGAGATATTAAGAACAACAAAACAGACAATGATACTCTTTATTTACTTAGTATCTTTTCATTTTGGTTAGCTTCTTTTACGAACATTTTCTACCCAGATGTCATTTTAGGATAACTTGGAATATATGTTCTAATTCTTCACACACTAAATATGGTGGCGGCTCCCTGAAGTTTTTGACACTAGAATCTATTCAGACTGTATTTGTATTTTGTATTTGTATTTTTTTTTTGTATTCTATTTTGACTGTAACATTTAAAAAGTTACATTTGTTTATATTTTTGAAGGGTCAGGCCTCCCTAGGAGCGCATCAAAGCATAGAAGCAAGAACTGCTCTTAACAACGTGAAAATAACTTTATGATTTCTTAGGGATAATGTTGAATGGCTATTTTCTAAGTTATTTGTAAAACGTTTAAACATATAGGCTGTCTTAAGCTGTCACGTTTAACGAAGTATCAATTTACTTAAAACGGGTATTTTCATTTTAAATGACAAAACGCAACTGAGTGACAGGAGCTGCCAGAATCTCCACACCCGACTGGTAAGATGAAAGCCTATGGGTGAAATCGTACGCAGTGAAGGTGGTTTGTTGTTGTTGTTGCTGTTGTTGTTTTCCTTCACTGAAGAGGAGGATCCCAGCCTAAAGCTAGCAGAAGAGAATATGCGTGCGAGCTGCTCCCAACTGACGTTTCCCCGCAGATTTTGTCTGCAGAAGTCTGAGGCCCGGGCTGTTTTTCTAAGCAAGCCTTACTCACTGTGCCCAGGCGGGGGAAGCTAAGCGGCCGGCCGGGAGCGCGAACGAAGCTGGGCTCCGAGCCCCAGGTGGCTAAAGAGCCACTCCAGTGGCTCTTCCGTTGACTTCTTTTCCTGGGCGCCCCCAGGGGCCTGGGTCGCCCCAAGAGAGGCCGAGGCCCAGGCGGAGCCGGCTTCGCCCCAGACCCGAGGCACCCACGGCGTCCTCGCCAGGGTTCTGCAGTTCCAAAACTGCCTGGGGTAAATGGGATTTGCCCATGATGTTTCCACGACAGTAAGGATTTTTTCAAAGATTTATGCTCATCTGGTGGCCAACGAGCACCCAGTCCCTTATTGAACAGCTGAGTCAGAAACAGTCACGGGGTCCTCGATTTTCTTTTTTCTTTCTGGCACTGCAGATTGCGCCCACCGCCTTCGCACCGAGCTACGCCCACAACCCCCTTTCAGGTTTTGAAATAGAGTCTCTCGCTAAATTGCTAAACTGCCCGGGCTGGGCTCAACCTTGCCATCTTCCTGCCTCGGCCTCCCACAGTGCTGGAATTACGTGCGCCACCACGCCAGGCTACTCCGATTTTTGATCTCCCGGTGGTAGGGCTCACTGGCGCCGTCCTCTTCACAGCCCGGGTTCGACTTACCCCTCCCCTCCCGCGGATCCACTTTGCAGGACTTCCGGGGGAGCCAGGTCTCTCCGAGGGCGCGCCCGAGCCCCGCGAGCACAGGACGCCCGTGGACCTGGGGGACGCGCACAGCAGGGACAGCCGGAGCCGGGCTGGGCTGGGCTCGGCCCTAACGAGGGCGCGCAGGCGGGGTCCCACGCGCGGTCCCCACGCTCTCCTGGACGCTGCACTGGAAGCCCCGGCCCACCTGCAAAGGCCGGGGCGGAGGTGGATTCGGGTTGAGTGAAGCCTCGCGCGTCCGCCCGCGCTCTTCGGGTCGGGTCCCGCGCGCTCCTGGGCTCGGCTCCCCTCCCCCCGCGCCGCTCGGGCGCCCGGGGGTGGGCGGGGCGCGGGGACCGCGGCTCCTTAAAGCGCGGCGGGCGGCGGAGGACGGAGCCTGCGGTTGCAGCGCCCGCAGCCTCCGGGTTTCGGAGCCCTCCCTCTCTGTCTCCCCTCTCACTGCTTCATAGAGAGGCTAATAGACCCCTGGTCGCCTCCACACCCCTTATTCTCTGGTTCTGTCTTTCAGGATCCTCGGCAGAGGGCGCCACCGAGGCTGCGCGGATGCCGGCAGACGCCGCGAGGGACGCGGGGCGCGGGTGTCCCCCCGGGACGACGCTCAGCTGGGACATCAACGACCCGCAGATGCCCCGGGTGAGAGACCCGAGCCCGCAGCACGGATGCGCAGACGCTCCCCCGGTCTCGGACGCGCGCGCGGAGCTCTGCGGGCTGCGCTCGGGCGTCGGCTCCCCCCGCGACTTTGCGCTTCTGAAAACACCCGGGAGGCGGCGAGAAGCGAACCCGAGGCTCCCCCTTCCTGTAGTCAAGTGAGGTCCGGACGCCTCTCCGTTCGCTTTCCCTTAGTTAAAGAGGAAATCAAATGTCTCTCTGTTCCTTACTTAGCTGACATCCAGGAAAAAGTCCGGGAGAAACCTCAGCGAATGCAAATAGTGCTGTTTCCTACGGGCAGGCTGTGGGCGGGGCTGTCAGTGGAGGAGACCCAGGTCGGAGGTGACGCGGACGCCGGACCGAGCTCCGAGCTCCGGGCCCCACCCCGGGATGGAGAGGGCTCCACAGTCCTGCCGGGGAAGCCACCTGCTCCGGCTTGCCTCCAATGACAAGGAAGTCATCGCCTTTTTCCGGGCGAACTTGTTCTGGTTTTTTTGGTACCGGGGATCGAACTCGGGACCATGCCCTTTCGAGGCAGGCGCCGGAACCACTGAGCTAAATCCCCAGCCCGTTTGTTGTTCTGTTTTAAGGGTGCCACGTGCAGGAAATGAAGTAGGCAGTTATACCTGGTCATATTTTTTAAAAATGAAAGCTATGGGCCGGGAGTTTGGCTCAGTGGTTCCGTCATCTGCCTTGCAAGCGCAGGGTCCTGAGTTCGATCCCCGGTACCAAAAAAAAAAAAAAAATTGGCATACCCAACAATTCCTCAAAAAAAAAAAAAAAAAGCAAAAAGGTGACTCGAAAGTCCCAGGTGTAGTGGGGGAGTGAGAGTCGCTTCCGTGCGTTCGTAAAGGTGGTCTTCCGGCAAAGTGGGGACAGGGAGAGACCTGGCAGGTGTTCAGCTTCCGCTGCGTGCCAGGTGAGTTCTCAAGAGGACAACGAATCGCTAGCATTGCGGGTGGCCTCGCCTTTCTGGGATACACACGTGCTGTGCGTTTGTATCACCCGCAGGTTAAAGTCCGCCTACTCTGGAGTCGCACCCCACTGCTCTTGCGGGAGTGGGGTGGCTCATTCTGCTTTCTGGCCCTGTAAACCCTCATAGGAAACAATCTAATCTCGCGTTTTAGAGAAGAATCGCATCCAGTGATGTGACAATGGCTCATCCCTCAAGCATCTGCTAGGTTTCCTGGTAAATGGGAACTATTTTTCCCCAGAGAATGGTTCTTACTCAGGGAGTGGGTGTAACAGTCAGTGGTGTAGAAAAGGACCTGTGGAAACTGAGCCCTGCTCAGGCTGAGCGGAAGAGCTAAACTGACCTCATGACCTTGAGAGCGTCCTTGAATTTCCCTAGGTCTCGGGCTACTGACCTGTCATCAAGTGCTGAAGTTAGCCACCTCAGAGGCCTGTCCCGATTACTGCCTCCTCTCTCCTTCACTCCGTGTGTCTGTGTGTGACACACGCAGCCAATACACTAGAGCAAATGAAACCAGTCTTGGGATTCTCCACTCTTGTTTGGTTAAAACGATCTTTGTGGCTTCATCTCCAGTAGCTCTATCTCAGGAGCTGACGATGTAAGGCATGGTGGGCTAGTGGACAGCCTGAAAGGGGAGCACTTTTCCCTCTTCTGAAAAATTGTACATTTGTTACTACGATCCTGAAGTTGAAGTGCCCACTTTTAAAACAAAGATTTTTGCTTTGAAGACAAACTTAGTTACATCATCATATATGATAATACATCATCATATATTTCATTTATGATTTACCTTAAATCAATGTCTTGGTTTATGTCAGTTGTAATAGTTCAAAGAAAAGTTAATAATTAGTAATTAAGTTTAGTATTACTATTAATAATAATGATGATTTCAATGCTATCCTTGGGATTTTGGAAATAAAATCATCCCTGAAATGTTATTAATGTTAGGATAGAAAATACTAACAACATACACAAATCTGAATTGTCCAAATAAGAATACCTTGGTTTTGTAAATGTTTGGCCTAATTTTCCTGGGGGGAAGGAGGGGGAAGAGTTGTAAGTGGCTTACTGTTAGGATAATGCTCTTTTGACCCCTTATCATAGCTGTCAAGGCAATGGGATCTGGCTGCTCGAACTTCTGTTTCCCAGCTGTGCCATCTACCTTGCCTCTGCTTGCTTGTGAGAATTGCAGATTTGCATAGCATGGCTTTGTGGGCCATACTGTCTCCATCCCAAATACTAGATTCTGCACTGCAGTGCAAAAGCATCCATGAATAATACATAGAAGACTGTGTATAGCCATGTCCCAACCAACTTCATAGATACTGTCATTTGAATTCTATGTAAGTTTCATGCATCACAAGATATAATCCTTCTTTTGATTTTTCTCCCAACTATTTAAAAATGTAAAAACCATTCTCAGCTGGAGGCCAGACACAAACAAGGGGTAGGTTGAAGTTGGCCAAGGGTCCCTGGTTTACCAGCCACTGCCTTGTCTTAAGAGTACCTGGTAGATAGGAAGTGCTCACTACAGGGTAATTTTATTTTAAACTTATTACCAAAACAACACTATGGCAGTATAAATAATGTATAAAACAAAGACCATCGGATATGAGTACTAAAGCAACGCTCAGTATTTTAGCTATACTTCAGTATTTGTGGATCCTTGTTGAAGATGACAACTCCATGTCCCTGGGTGTGAGGAGTCGGGTGTGCGGCAGGCTCACCAACCCCAAAGCTAAATAAGAGAGTTATTATGGCTAGGGTCTGCTTCACAGAGCCTTTTTAAATGTACATTAATACACGTGCAGCATTTAAGAGGTAAGTCCTGCATTAACAACTAGTCATTGTGGTCAGAAAGGCAGAGTGGATGGTGTTTTCTAATAGCACAATTTGGGAGTTTTACATTTCTGGATTTTAAAAGCCCCTGGTTTTTTTCTACCGCCCTTGGGGAAAGTGAAAAGCAGGGTGCGTGATTGGAGCCCCGTGAAGCTGACCTTCCCTCTGCCTCCCTCCCAGGAGCCAGCCCACTTCGACCACTTCCGGGAGTGGCCCGACGGCTACGTGCGCTTCATCTACAGCAGCGCGGAGAAGAAGGCGCAGCGCCACCTGAGCGGCTGGGCCATGCGCAACACCAACAACCACAACGGCCACATCCTGAAGAAGTCGTGCCTGGGCGTGGTGGTGTGCGCCCGGGCCTGCGCCCTGCCCGATGGCTCGCGCCTGCAGCTGCGCCCGGCCATCTGCGACAAGGCGCGGCTCAAGCAGCAGAGTGCGTGCGCCCCTGGAGGGGTGGCCTGGCGCTGCCTTACCATCCCTGCCCGGGTTGTTACTAATATCTCTGCCTCTGGGGTTTGCAGAGAAGATTTGTCCCAACTGTCAGTCTGCTTTGGAGTTGATTCCTTGCCGAGGGCACAGCGGATATCCGGTCACCAATTTCTGGCGCCTTGATGGCAGCGCGATATTTTTTCAGGTAGGAGCTTGGGGTGGATATTTTCATCGTACCATGGGGCCAGCCACCTACCATCTGCTTTGGGACCCCCGGTTTAAACTTAATACAGCGGCCATGGCCAAAAATGGGGGGTGCAGCAGCCAGGAACTCTAGATTCCCACGCATTCGTTTATGCAGTGTCCAAGGGTCGCATGCAGGGAACCAAGTCACAGTTTATTTAATAGCTTATTGCAGATCATCTCTTAGGGTGTCTGTTATTGATGATGTTTTATCTTCAAGAATTTTTTTCTATCATTTTGAAAAAAACGAAATAAACACCTTGGGTCTTGGGAAAGGCATGATGAAGTTTTGACTGGCTTCCAACATAGCCAGCTTCCTTCAGAGGAACAAAGATACTTCATTTCTTCACTGACACAGGCCAAGGGGGTTCACGATCACCCAAGACCAGAGAGTAAGTCAGAGACAGAAGCTAGAAGAAGCGCCCTCAAGAGACAGATGGCCTCGTTTTACCAGGCCCAGAAAAGGAGAGCTCGGGAACCCGAGGTAATGGGGAGCTGATGTTGCACGGTGTAATCTGTGTTCATTTGCATTGTGAGATACACTTGTAATTAATTGAAATATGAAATGATTGAAATATACTTATAAATATTAATTTACAAGGGTTTCATTTTATGTGAAAATTATACACCTCTAGAAAAATGTCATTTAGTCAACATTTGGGTAGGGTCTAATCTCTTCTTTAAATAAAGCAAACAACCCTTTCAGGCAATGATATAGTCAGGATGTGCTGCTATGTTGATAAAAACATGATTATCCAGCTAATAAAGAAAGAAATACAGTAGAGCACCTTTATCCTTGGGGTTATGTTCAAACCTCCACCCCATGAATGCCTACCTGAAACTATAAGTGGTACCAAACCCTGTATGTACTGTTTTTCCTACACATATATACCTATAACAGTTTAATTTATAGACTAGGCTCAGCAAAAGATTAACAACAATAACTAATAATAAAAATACTCAAATGTACTATAATTAGTTACTTAAAAATATAAATTGTTTATTTCTGGAATTTTCCATTTCATGTTTTTGGACTTAGTTGACCATGCATAATTGAAACTTCAAAAAGCACAACTGTGGATAAGGAGACATTACTATGTCAGTGGTGATGGAACAATGGCACATGCGCCACAGCACGCACACAGAGCCCTCTCCGCTGGCACACAAGCCAAGTCACCCCAGCAGCTGAGCATCGGATAACAGTGGTTTTTTTTCTAAACTAAAACCTTAGTATTTAGGTTTAATTGCAGTGTTGGCACTTTGTGGTAAATAAATGGGTTTTGGGATGCAGTTTGGGCACTCAGTCTCTAAAAGGTTTGCCACCGGTGCTCTATGTGCATACCCACAGTGAGTGAATGAGGCATCCTTGAGAGGATCCTTTTCATTTGTGTTAGCTTTCCATTACTATGAGAAAATACCTGAGGTATGCAACTCAAAATAGAAAGGCTTGTTTCGGCTCACAGTTTTAGAGGTTTCAGTCCGTGGTTGGTGGCCTGTTGCTTTTGGGCCTATGGGTGAGGCAGCACATTGGAGAGGAGTGCGTAGTAGAGGAAGCTGCTCATCTCACGGTCAGAAGCCAAAGAGAAAAAGAGAGAAGGGGCCTCGGTTCCAGTATCCACTCTAACACCATGCCCACAATGACCTAAAAATTCCCACTAGGACTCACCTCCTTCTCTACCACTTCCAAATAGTGCCACTGGGGGAACAAGCCTACAACACCTGGGCCTTTGGGGGACGTTCCAGATCCAAACTATAGCAACATTGCTGCACAGGAACTGATAAAATTTCTTTGGGTATCTTGATCCAGTGTTCCTATTCCACTAAAGCATGGCTGGCAGGCAGTATTAGTGTGAGCATGATAGACATGGACCTTGCTGAGCACCTGCATGTAGCAGGCACTGATCTAAGAATTCAGACATCTAATGGTTGCAGCAACCCTATGGTCACAGAAACTCTGTGGTGCCATCACTATACTGAAGCCCTATATTTAGAACAAGGTATCTGAGGCCCAGAGAGAATGAGTTACTTGTTCCTTTGGTGAAGAATAGAGTCAGGATTTGGAGACGCTCTGTGTAGCTCCTAAGCCTCCCCTCTCATGGGTGAGAACAGAACCACAGTCACCCACACCCAGCCTGCCTGGCTACCTTGGGCCTTCCTCATTCAGGGTGTGATATTCACACCTGAGGGAGCTCAAGCTTAGCTACTTCTGGACCACAGGCCAGAATCTCGTGCCTTGGCAGAACATTGCCTGCAACACAGAGCCCACCCACTGGAAATTTGCTACTTACATGGTTGGCTGTCGGTGTGTTTGAGAATGCTCACACCATTTGCATATCCTATGTCTGTATTTGTCCCATCTTTTTAGGTGGGAGAGAATCAAGAGAGCAGCGGACAGTTCAACAATACATCGCTCCTGGAAAATCTGCAACTGTTTGATGTAATTCCTGACACCAGCTTCTCTAGTCCAGGGCAGACTTGCCCTTCCTTCCTAAACTCGGACATTTACACAGCTCCCTGTGATCTGGCCACCTTTCAAGGACACATCACATCCTCCTTCCAGAAATATCCAAACCCAAGCATTTATTTGCCCAGGCCACCTTACAGCTATGACTTGGCAGGCCCTGGATACACAAGTCCAAGCGCATATCCCACCCTTTATAAAGATTCCTCCAGCATTCCAAGTGACACAGACTGGGTTCATCTGAATGCACTGCAATATAACGTCAATTCCTACAGCAGCTATGAGAGCAGCTTTGACTTCACCAGTAAACAGTGTGGCTGGAAACCAGGCCTTGGAAAACTGGGCCTGGAGGAGAGGACTGAGCATGGACAGCTCCAGGCCACCACCAGGTGCCCTTATTACAACCCCGAGCTTCCCTGCAGGTACCTGGTGACGCCCTCTGCAGGTGGCCCAGCCCTGCAGACGGTAATCACCACCACTACCAAAGTGTCCTACCAGGCCTACCAGGGCCCCGCGCTGAAACATAGCAGTGATGTGCAGGAGGACAGTAGCCTTTCCAGCTGCAGCTTCCCTTCTGAAAATGGCCCCGTGTCCATCTGTCCAGAACTCTTGGACCCCCCATCTGCAGTCCCCAGAGCAGCCTCTCCCATGGGGAGGACAAGTCTGAAAATTCCAGGGGATTTCTGGGCCAACAGACCCGCTGTGGCTTTTCCTCAAGAGGCAGCTCCCTCCAGGATGGACGGAGCAAATCCCTGGGATATGTGTCTTCCTGGGCTGGGATCTGAGATCAGTTTCTCAGACAGGGTGGGTCTGCTCTTTGGTTACGACAGTGAGGACTTCTGAATGACATCCCTGATCACACAGTGATATTGGTGTGCAGGCAGGAGGCGAAATGCAAAATAGCTGGGTTGGGAGATTCAGCCTGTGTGCAAAGAAATACAGAGAGTAGTAAAAAATATTTTTTAGCTGAGGGAATTATCTGCTGGAAATTTTTGATAGCTTTGAGAAATGTGGTTCAGCATCCTGGAACTGGCTATAGTGCATAGAAGTAGGTTTGATCTCTCAAATGAACAAATAAACTGGAGATCAGGAAGGTTAAAAATAATGGCCTAACTTCACTCAGCATATTTGCTGTAGGAGAAATCAAGGTTCCTGGTTCTTGTTCAGTGCCTTTCCCATTGGACCTCATACAGCTATTAGAAGCTGGCTAAATAACTTCAGGAAGAAATTGCTACAATTTTATACCCAGAGTCATTTCATAATATTTTTGTTTAGCTTAAGAACCTTTTAACATGTCCTCAGAAAGTAATTTTGATAATTTTATCTCCAAAGTGTATCTTTAAAAAATCATTGGCAATGGTAAAGTACAATTTTTTAAAGAATTGTAGTTTTATTAATTAGCTGAATCCTTTTTTTTTTTTTTTTCCCAGCAGTGGGGATTGAACTCATAGCCTTTACACTGAGGTACATCCTCAGCCCTTTTTATTTTGAGACGGGCTCCCTGCTAAATTTCTCAGGTGGGATTAAAACTTGCAGTCCTCCTGCTTCAGCTTCCCAAAGTGTTGGAATTGCAGGCATGCGACACCACAAACATGATGGCCTTCATAACAGAGACAGCCTACTGATGATGTATATTGAGTAGATTGCTATTGTACTAAATATTTTTTGTGATTGGGCTTTAAAATTAGAATTGAGATATTTTGTTCAAATACTATACAACTTTACTCTTTGTCATTCTTCATAAATGTAATTAATAGTGTTCAATTTAATGTAATAAAGATATTTTAAAGTCTTGTAACTGATGCTTGAATTATTTTTAAACAATAGGAAGAAATATTGTTCATATTGTCATCTGGAAAGCTTATTAAATATTAAAACTTATTAAATAGCTTGACAGCTTTATAGTTTATTTTGAAAAGATCTGTTATTGCACACCATCATAATAAAAAGCCTCTAGTCATTGGTATGAGGCTTAGGGTTGTGGCTCAGGGTTAAAGCATTTGCTTAGCATGTTCCCCATTTAATTCCCAGCACTTTAAAAATGTGTACACAATGTACGTTTGCAGTGCTCCCAATACTTAATGAAAATCCTCAGTTTTGAAGTAGTGATAATACAGTGGACCCGTGACTTACAAACTCCATCAGTTCCCAAGGGCTGATTGTAACTCAAGTTAGTTGTAAGTCAGTACAGCTAAGATATACATGTTTACCTGGGTACATGCTACAGATAATGAGAGGCACATGACTCTTCCATTAGCCTAATTAACCCAAGTTGTTTGTATGCTCAGGCCAGTCATAATTTGAGGTTCCAGTGTAAAAAGTAATTTTTTTTTCTGGTACTGAGGCTCGAACTCAGGACCTTGAGCTTGCCAGGAAGGTGCTGTGCCACTGAACTAAATCCCTGGCCCAGACATAAATTTTTGAGAATGGACGGGAAAGAAGTATTATTCTCAAATTTGCATACAGAGCCCAATTTGAATAACTGAATTGCAGTAAGTCAGATGCCATTTTAAATCACTGCTTGCTCTATATAGGCCACCTGAGTCACAAAACCCTAATATCATGAAGTAATAAATGCAGAAATTCCCATAGGATTAAGCCAGGATTGATTCCTTAGCCAACTTTTCTCAAAAGAAAGGATGTCCAGTACACTCATGACTACTTTTTTCTTTAGACTTTCATTGTCCACGCTCACAATTTATAATAATTAACTTTATACAGCACTTACCATGTGCAGACACTGTTCTAAGCCCTGAAATTATAATAGTTTCTTTCATCTCACTGTGCACCCTGAGCTATCTGAGAGAGGGGGGAAAACTACACAGCAGGTGAGAGACCTGGGATTTGAATCCAGGTTGTATTCTTACCCCACACATTATATTAGCTTTAGTGACTTTAGTGACTGTCGTTTATTAATGAATTCCACTGAAGCATTGGACATGGCATGGAGTAGCAAGGACTATGACTCCTCAGGGTGTGTGTGCAGGATGGGTGGGAAGGGCTTGAGATGAAGACATGGGTTAGCAGACATGGGTTAGAAGCCTGAGGCAAGCATTTCCCAAACTGTGGTACAAGGGACCCCTTCGGTACTGTATAAATCTAGACCACACACAACTATTTTATTTAATACTGATGCATTCATTTTAATGTATAGTAGGGAAATAAAAGTAACTTAGCAATCTATAATTTCAGGGTATTTCTGTCCAAAGGAAAAGAGTTTTGTTTTTGTTTGAAATCAAGGCAACTTAAGCAAAAACATTAAGCAAATATCAGTGCAAGTGCTGCAAGGAAACGACGAGAGTCGAGAAGGTGGTTTGAGAACTACTGAAGGTCGAGACACGCTGGCCAAGAGCAAGGGACCAGGGGCCAGAAGGAACTGGCCCAGCTGGAAAGAGTAAATGATGGTGACAGTCAGCTGCAATCCAGAAGCCAACGGGAAGAAAGCTCAGGTGTGAGTTGGCATCTGAAAGCTTAACTAAGCCAGGAGCAGTCTGCTGGGCCATACTCGGGAGCCAGGCTGTGCAGAGTCGATGTCAGGACAGACGGGAGAAGAGAGAGCGAACCCCAGCTACACTGTCCTCCAAGCAGCCTGGATGCAGGGCTGGATGTCGCACAGCATAGAACCGGGCTTGCAAACTGGACCAGTGGAGGATGGCACTGTTTGTCTCCAAAATCCTGAACCATGAAGGAGTGAAGAGTTTTGTGCAAAATGAGTGGAAATGGGGAACACATAGGGCCCGTCGAGTTATTGATAATATTAGTTATTATGATTGCTGATTATTAATAATAACTATCTGATAATTAATTGGCTTTCCAATATGCCAAGCTTGAGGGTACTGAGGCTGGTGACCTATTTTGTTCTGATCAGCTCGGGAACTGGGAGGAGCCCAGCTGGAAGCTAGACCCAGAGGACATCAGCTGCTGGGAGCCGAGGAGGATGAGGTGAGAGGTGAGGCCAGGGAGAGCTGACACTGTGCTAGGCAGATTCCCCAGGGGAGACGCCCCAGTGCCTGGGGACACCAGTCAGAAACATAGGTTATTCACGGACAGGCCCTCTTCCCTCCTCCTCAGTAGTCATGGTCTTGAGAAAGCCTGATATTCTTTGCAGAAGAACCTCAAAGCACTGGCCTAAACCGCTGAGGAATAGTTTTCATCATTGCAAGTAGAATTCATGGCTGACGCAATGGTTTAAAACATGGGGTCTCACTGCACCACATCCTCCCACCATGGTTCTCCCTTCCTCTATGGCACCAAAGCCTTAGCAACACGTGAGAATCACAGGGCAGCTTTGAGCATCCCAGTGTCCAGAATGCTCCTCAGACCACGTAAGTCCGACTCTCTGCAGGGGAGGTCCAGCCATCAGTGGAGCGTAAAGCTTTTCCCAATGATTCCAGTCCACAACTAAGGCTGAGAGACCTGCCAGACCCAACTGGAAGCTTCATTAGTGTAAGCAGTCCTGGCTGGCAGGAGCCAAGCCATCTATTTGGTGTTGTTTAAGTACAAATTTTAAATCAGGATTTTTTAAAAGCAATGTCTTTAAGGTATGCTGTATCTGTGAATTTCCTTTCTCTCTGTCCTGAACAGCCATAGACATTTTTCCCTAGACTTGATCTTAGACAATTAGACATTATTCTTGCTGTTAGTCCCTAAACAATAGAATAGAACAATTATTATATAGCATTTATATTGCATTGCATTACGAGCTGTCTAGAGATGATTTAAGGCATACAGGAGGATGTGCATCAGTTGTGTTCAGACACTAGGACGTTTTATAAAAGGGACTTGAGCATCAGTAGATTTAGTATCTCTTCAGGTGGATGGTCCTGAAATAAATCTTCCAAAGATACCAAGGGATGACTGTATCACTCCACCTATAAATGGAGTCATTAGCTATTTCATTTAGTCATTCATTTAACAAATATTTATTGAGCCCCTGCTATGAATAATGATGTGCTAATGTATAAAGGGGAGTTAAACAGATATCACTGCTCTCAGAGCTTTGAGACTGGTGGGCCACTCTGGGGTAAGGAGGTAATAAGGAAACTGATTCCAAGTCAGAAGAGCCCAAAGTCTGAGAAAACATGCTGAGCTGATGGTAAGCAAAGGGAAACGGGCCTATTTGGATAAAGCAGCTAGAGAGGAGCTCCCTGCCAAGTGAGGGTGAAGAACTGCAGGATGAGAAAATGCCGGTGGGAGACAAGGCAGCAGAGCCTGTGTGCAGTCCACAGGACAAGGGCACAAAGCACAAGGGGAAAGTGCAAAACTGGTTGGAATCGATACCAGGGCCCAGAGCCATCCATCCCAGGAGAAGGAATTCCGATTTTATTTCAAGAGCAACGGCAAAACACCAAATCATTTTAAGCAGGAAATGGGCATGATGCAGTTGAGGTTTTGACTTCTCAAAGCCTGTTGCTGTGTAGATAATGGATTGAAGCTGGCTTTGAGGAGTAGACCAAGTAACCAAGGCAAGAAATGTTGATGGTATGGACTAAAGAGTAGCAGTGGAGTTGGATGGAAGGGGACAGATTCCAAATGTCATCTGGAGATAGAACTTATTTGTGGCTTAGATGTGGGATAGTAAGGAAGAGGGAAGGAAATAAGAGTGACTTAGTTGTGGGCTTCAGCAAACTGAATGGCTGGTAGTACTGTACTCTGAAGTAGTAGCAGCTGAGAAAAGAACTATTAATGTATGGTCTCTGAGTGTTTGTGACTCATCCATGTTATCGGGTAGATATAACCCTGGAGCTAGGGGATATAACTCAGTGAGAAAGCCCTGGGTTCAATCTCTAGTACCACCACCAAAAAAAAAAAAAAAAAAAAATCAGGAAACCATAAACATAGAACTGGTTTTTAAACCCAGGAATAGCTCACTTAGTACAATAGTCAAGAGTTGTGCTGTCCATTGAGGTGGCCACTGGCCATACATCCCAATAGAAATTAATTAATCAAAATTTAAAATTCAGTTCCTGAGTCATACTGGTTACATTTCAAGCATTCAGCAGCTATTTGTAGCTGGTGGCAACCACGGTGGTGGATAGCACAGGTAGAGACCACTTCCCTCCTCAGAAACTTCCTTTGGACGGCGTTGCATTAGACGGGAAAAGGGGGAGCGTGTATAAAGCCAGGGGAACCCCCAGTTTGAATTTAGAAATGAAGGATGTGGCAGAGAAGATGAGAGGTGAGAATTAGCAGCTGGATGGGTAGAAAGCCAGGATAGACGAAGAGGTCCCGGAAGTTAGAGACTCTTTCAAGGAAGAGAAGGACAAAACTGGTGAATGGTCCTGGGG
This sequence comes from Heterocephalus glaber, assembly GCF_000247695.1. Next base: position 15,099,563 of record NW_004624756.1, read on the forward strand.
ACAAATCTGGGACCATTGGATCCATCAACATGGAACCCATTGGTGATCACGACAAAAGGCATCTCTAGGGAGTGCCGGGGCTCTGTGCGGCAGACTGCAACTGGCTGAGAGCCAGGGGAGGCACGTGTACTCTGGGTGATGTAAAGCTAACTTCTGGGTGTGAATTGAAACTGTGTCTTCGATCATGAACTGTACTGGGGGCTTCAGATTTCTTCCTGGGAAACTTGCATCAGTAATAGGGCTGTCAGAGATATCAAGAAAAACACGGGTTGCTTAGGTAAATTTGAGTTTCAGATAAACAATGAGCAGTTTTTTAGTGTAAGTATATTCCAAATATTGAATGGACGGAACAAAAGGTATTTATCATTTGTCGGAAATTCACATGTGACTAGGTATCCAATATTTCATCTGGTACTCTACTTAGGGGAATATAACGATTTAATGTCATTTTTATCCAAATTATGGTAAATGAAAAAGAGGCTAAAAGCATGTTTATGCAAAACAATTTGCTTGGTTGTTATACATTTATGGGGAAATAATTATTTCAACTGTGCATGTTACTTAAGGGAAATATATTTTTATCAACCTTCAAAGTACACATGAAATAAATTTAATGTAAGACTTTAAAATGCCAAAAATCACTCTTTGCCATTTCACTTTACAAACCATTCTGAATAAACAACCTAAATTCCTACCACTAACTTTCCACCCTATTTATTCCTCTCTCCATTCCTCTTGGTTTAAAGCAAACGAGAGAGTGTCCTTTGGACACTGCCTCAGTAATGGATTTCCCATTCATCGGCCCATTAGAGCTGGGTTTTCTGATCCTCTCTCAGGCAGCTGAGCTACCCATATAGCTCTGTGCTTTGTGGCCTGTCTGGGAAACCTTTCCCAGCACATGCGAGGCCTTGAAGGGCCGTGGGCATGGGGAGAAGAGTCAGGAGAAGCACCTTTCCACCCTCAGCCACCTGTGGCTCACCAGAAAGGCATTGCTGAGTAAAAACGCCACCCATCTGCCTAGGGATGAAAACAAACATTCTGTTTCCAAGTGCTTCTTAAGAGCAAGATTTTAAAAACCCCACTTGAAAAAGCTTTTGCAGGAGATGGTCTATTAGGCTGCAGTACTGATCCAGGTTTCCATAAACCACCTGAATTCCTTCTCTTAACCACCCTAAGCACTATGCTTTTAAAGATCCTTTCATGCTGTTGCCAAGATGTAGCTAAAACCCCTTAGTTCAGATGCACCCAGAATTGAGGTCCCTGAGCAGATGGGCTTCCGAGTTCAGGCCTGAGTGTCCCCTGGGCTTCCAAGCCAAGCCCATCTCTATTCGCTTTGGGTTGCTGTCCTTGTTGCAAGAGCAGCTCTGTCTTCCTGACCTCTAACAGAAGCTTTGAGAAAAAAGGTACAATTTTATGCTTTGGTTTAGTTATTTAAAAGAAAATCTAAGACCACTTTAGAGGGACTTAAAAAAAGATGATTTGAAAAAGAAAATCATGATGTATTCAGTGGCACACATTCACTCACTAGTTCAGCATTATGTACTTAGTATAGGAGAACAGAGAAGCCCAAAGTTTAAAATTTGTTCAAGTCACAAAATTATGGGTTGGCGCTTAAGTTCAGCTCTGTGTCTAAGACCTTGTCCTCAAGAAGCAAGTAATGCTTGCTGGGGGCCAGGATAAGATGCAATAAGGTGGTGGTATAGTTAACTCTACAGCACAGATCTGGCATGCACGAGGCCCTAGATTCCACCCCCAGTGCCACACACATACACACACACACACACGGACAGACAATACTGCTGTACCCTGCCTCACACCTTGAATTTATTAAATGGGTAGTTAGTAAACTAGAACATCCTCAGAAAAGTTAAGGCGGATGAGAAAATGATGGGGAAAAAACCCTCATTGCTTGATGTATTAATTAGGGTTCTCCAGGAGGAGAACAGACAGACAAGAAATGTTTAGATTATACATCTAGACACACAGACAAATGCTGAGACAGGCACTTATTTCAAAGAATTCGTTCACACGGTTCTTGGAGCTGGCAGGTCTGAGATCCTGAGGCGACAGCAGTTAGGAAATTCCAGCAAGAGCTGTTGTTTCAGTCTCGAGTCTGAATTCCAGAGGCTGGAGATTGTAAACCCAGGTGAGTTTCTGTGTTACATCTGAGAAAAATTCCTTCTCTCCCAGGAAACTCTCATCTCTCCTCTGGAGGCCCACACATTATGAAGGGCAATTTGCTTTGCTCAAAATCTCCCGATTTAACTGTTAATCACATCTTTAAAAAAATACAGCAACATCTAGACTGGTGTTTGATAGCAGCAGGGCCCCACAGGTGTGTTTAACTTAGAGTTTGTCATCGCACTCAGTTTAGGTTAAACCGACAGGGATATTGCACTGCAAGAAGAGATGACAGTTCAAATGGGATAGGGTAAAATTCAGAAATCTTTATGTGCTGAGATGGGATTGAGCAGGATAAGACGGAGCATGGTGTTGGGAATCAGAACTGAAAACTGTGAGCAGGAGAAGGGTTTTGCTGGTGCTCACACAGTAGGAGCTGGGCTTTGAACCTGGTACTTTTGCACCCTGTGAAGAAGGGTTAGGCAGTTCCTTTTGTGGGATAATTTGAGGGCCACTGTTCCTTCCCCTTGAGGCACCTGAAACCTCTTCTTTGTATTCAGAACCAAAGGTTCAAAATTACTCAGAAGGACTTTTATAGAAACGTAGGAAATACTGCTTTACAATTTTAAATAATCAACAGTGATGGTGAGCCAGAAAATGGGACATGGTCAAGCAATGTTTAGAGGTCACTATTTGAGGGGAAAGACTGCGGAAAGATTCATCAGATTAAGCAAAGGCATTTTGTTACCATGATATTTTTTCCCATGGGCCTTAGAATCCATGAATCAAGCTGACCTCTGAAAGTAGTCTCAGTACATCTTTGGAAGGAAGATTTAAGATACATTTAAAATATCTAGCATTTCAAATATTAATTTCCATTGCACAGCTTCTGTTTAGCGTTGTTTCATGATTCATTCAGGACAAAAATTCAGGTCAGACTTACAAACTACCTATTCATCAAATACAGTTCACCACGCTAACAAGGTCTGGACTTATTTAGACCAAATTTAATTAATATAGTCTAAGATTAGACAAGATTATGCATTTTTAAAACTGAATAAATTTTATAGGGAGAAAAGATCAATAAAATACAAAGTTAATCTATGTAATCATGTTAACTAACCAGTATGGTAAATTTACCAGAGTAATCTAGAACTCTTGGTGGCTGACCCCATTTTTCTAGACTCTGCATGGCTGGTCAGAAATATCCATGATTGTCAGCTATGACCATGAGACCCTGGAGATTCAATTCCCTGAGGAGGACAAGTTACCAGGAGTCTGTGAAATGTTACACCAGGCATTTGCTGAATTTGAAGGGGGTAGCAAGTGGTGACAGAATAATAAATGCTATCGGTGACCTGTATCAGTTGTGCAGATGCCAGGAAAATAATTTCAAGGTGATTTCTCAGGCATTTGTAATAGATCATAAATCAAAAGTGACTGCTGGCTGGGAACAGCTTGTGCTCCAACGTGACTATCCAGAATATTTCCTGGACTGGAAATAAAAATTAAAAGTTGTTCTAAAAAATATTAATAGGTCCATTTGAAGTAATGTGGCAAAGAATGGACAAATAAAATTTTTGAATTCTCACAATTACCTCTGATCCTTTAAATGTATTCCAAGAAAAAAATTCTAAATTAAGGAAACCAGTCTAAAATATAGCAATAAACTGTGACTTCTCCATTTTTTACTGGGCATTTGCAGTGGTGACCTATGGCCCACAACTCTGTAGGATTCAATAGTCAGCAGAGATGCTTGTGAAGGAAGAAAAACCCTGAAAACCTCAGACCTGGAATTAAGTAATTCCAGCATAGCAGGGCATGGTGGCACACACCTGTGATCTCAGCACTCAGGAGGCTGAGGCAGGAGGATTGCCATGAATTTGAGGCCAGCTTGGGCTACATAGTGAGTTCAAGTTCAGCCTGGGCTACATAGTGAGTTCAAGTTCAGCCTGAACTACATAGTGAGACCCTGTCTCAAAAAAAAGAAAAAATCCAGCATCTAACTCCTTAGTGTCTACTTTCTATATCCACTTAATTGGCTGTGGAGTCCTGTGCAGTTCATGCTGAGGAGGGCCGACCCTAGGAAGGGTTCATTTGAGTGATGTTCTCTAGAGAAACAATCAATGGCACACAGGCACACAGGGTGGCCTCTGACTTAAGATTGCCTGACTTTGCTAACATGAAAGCAATAGGTGTCCAGCAGAAACCATACTTGGACTCTTGGATCTGCTCCTGGGATCGTGATCTGCAGTCCGAGCCTCTCTGGCACAGCTGGGCAGAGGCAGTGAGTCCCAGCTCACCTGATCACGAGCCACATGTTCACAAGCGTGAACAATGACATTCTACAGTGAGCTGCGTTCCTATGCTGGGACATCCAGTATTTTCAACTGTGATGGGATGTTAGCACACAGCCCACCATAAACCGAGGGGATCAGTATGTGGGCACACATGCACACACACATGAGTTTATATATGTATATGAGGGGTAATCAAAATATACAGTGAATGTTTACATTTAAAAAGTTATTACAGCCCATTGATCCCCCGTAATGTACTCCCCCTCACTTTGAAAGCACTTATCCCAGCATTCTTAGCACTTCCTGAAGCACTTCTGGAAGTCCTCTTTCATGAGTGTCTTTGTATGGTAGGATCAAACTTTGGAGAATACCACTGCTGAGCACCCCCCAGAGGAAAGGCAAGCTTGTGAAAACGTACGGCGTGTCCTTATCTGCCTTACTCACTCGATCTGGCACCACGTGACTTCTGGCTTATGCCCCAAATCAAAATGACCATGACAGGAAGATGTTTTGGACATTGAAAATAGGACATCAAGGCAGCCACCACAGTGCAACTAAGGACACTCACAAAAGGGGACTTCTAGAACTGCTCCAGAAAGTGGCAAGAATAGTGGGATAAGTGTGTTCCTAGTGTGTATATGAGGGGATGTTCTGAGGGGTACTAAAGGCAATGTGTCTTTTATTGTAATACATTTTTAAAAATTTAACATTCACTGTATTTTTAAATCACACCTCATATAAATAGATGTACGTATAGACACATATATAAAAAGATTTAAGCTACTGATTCACATGACTGCGGGGCTGATAAGTCTGAAATCTATGGAACAGGCTGGCAGTCTAGAAACATAGGCAGGGTTTAATGCTACAGTCTTGAGGCAGATTTATTCTCTTCTGGGAAACCTCAGTTTCAGCTCTTAATCCTTCAACTGATTGGATATGGCCCAGCCATATTGTCAAGGGAAGTCTACATAAAGCCAACTCATTGCAAATATCCTTCACATGTTCAAGTTACCTTCACAGCAACACCGAGATCAGTGTTTGACCAAACAACCAAGCAACACAGCTTAAAATCAGGAGACACAAAACTTTAGCCATTACAAGACTTTGGCTGAGGACCATCCAAAACCCACCCTTTCTGTCCCTCCTTCCCAGAATGCCTTCCCCTGAGACATCTGTATGGAAGGAGAGAGGAAGGAAGGAGGGAAAGTCCATGATTAAAATTTTGTATCAACATCTGAAATGCCACGGAATTGTTGAATTTTAAATAGATAATTTTTTGTCTGTGATAGTGGAGATGGAGCCTGGGGTGCTTTACCACTGAGCTGCATCCCCAGCCCATTTTCTTTTTTATTTTGAGACAGGGTCTTGCCAAGTTACCCAGGCAGGACTTAAACTTTTGATTCTCCTTCCTCAGCCTCCAAAAGTGCTGGAATAAAACAGTTACTTTTGTGTGTGTAAATCTCATCTCAGTTTGAAGTACATAATCATAGAGATGCCTCAAAACACCCTCCTCTTATTGGTGTAGGAAGATGGCAGCTGCGTCGATTCTTTGAACTGCGTCCTTCATGAGTCATACTCGTCTAGACAGTGAAACATCTTACAGCGTTAGTGCAGGGGTCAAAGATGGCAGCACATAGGAAAGAGCTTTGTGGCGCTCATTCAACAAATATGCTAGGGGCTTCTACTCCATGTGAGACGCTGCTGAGGCACTGGAGATACAGCAGCAAGCCTCTAGCTCAAATCCCTGCCCGCACTAAGTTTACATTCTAGTTATGGAGGCCGACAATACAGCACACAGATGTCAATAAGAAAATGTATTGTATGGCATACTGTGTAAAAGCTGAGGGAAGGTGCTATCATTTGAATGTGCTCCCCAAATCTCATGTGTGGGAAATTTAAAATTATGATGATCCCAAAACAACAGTGGTGAGGAGTAGGGTGAACTTTTAGGAGTGATCAGAATCCATTTTGGACCCCACGTATAATCCTAGCACTCTGTGAGGCTGAAGCAGGAGGGTCGTAAGTTTGAGCCCTGCCTGGCCAACTTGGTGACTTAGTGAGACCCTGACTCAAAATAAAAATAAGAAGAAAAAAGGGCAGGGGATGTAGCTCAGTACAAGGGCCCTGGGTTCAATCCCCAATACTGCCAAAAAAAAGAGCAAGAAGAGGTGATGGAGCCATGAGGACCTGCCTTCGTGAGCAGCCCGGCGCCATGGTCATAAGCTCCAGCGTGAAATGCACAGTCAGCTTCTATCTTGATAGTAATCATATGCCGAAGGATGTTCTGCCGGTCTTTGATAAGAAATATGCTGGTAGTTTTAAAACATTCACACTATTACACTCTAAGCAGGATTGAAAGACATCTCTATTAAGATTTAATGACTAAAAAGCTCATTGTTGGTGGATGAAACAATTTGTGAAAAACACAAAGCATAGAGGGGAGACCCAAGAATAACGACTATGTGAAGCAAGTGCAAATCCTAGTTATATTGAGGGTCCCACTATATATTTTGCCCATTTGTTGTTATCTGCTTGTCAAGCCACAAAAATACAAATAGAAATATGTGGTGTCATAAATGCAGCCTTGTTCTGGAATATTGAGGGGAGCCACACTGGGAAGTAAGTTCTTGAATCCCTGATTCCAGAAATGGTGGCATGGCTTATATTGAACTAACCTTTCTTCTGATGTTAGCTACAAACTAAGATCCTGGAAAAATTACAAAAATTAGGTGGAAACTGGAGGGAATTTGACCTTGAGAGAATCAGCCATGCTGGCTGGGATTCTTGTTCTTATCACTTCTCCCCCAACAGATTCCCCAGCTTCAGCGGCCTGGGGTAGGGCCTCCTGTAGCTGCTACCTGAGTACAAAGCACAACAGCACAAGGCTGCTGCCCTCCCAGACGGCGGAGTGGAGCCAGGGCCGCGGGGGAGCAGAACAGCTGAAGACCAACGTGAGAAAACTGGGAGAGAGGGAGCCACAGAGAGGAGGCCCAGATCTGTGTGTGAGCTCGCTTTAAATTTGGGGCTGACCCCAAATGTTTAGGCAAGACTCCAAGGATATCAGTAACGCAATAGCTAGAAAGCTCTGAGCTGAGCACTAATCTCATCTGCTGCTCACTGCAGGGAAATATTTGAAGTTTGCATATCACCAGTTTGGAAAGATTTGTCAAACACTCTATGCTCTCCATTGAAACCCCAGACAGGCCATATTTTCAGTGTAAATTATATTCTAGTGAGAAATTTGCCCTAAAATGAACAGCAAAATTAAAACAAATTCATCTTTTTAAGCTCTAATATGAAGTATTCATAAGTTCAAGGTGATTAGTTGATAAGGAAAATGGTTACTTACAATAAAAACACTCCATTAGGAAAGATAAGTAAATCTAAAGACTCTTCTATATGTTATCTATACCATATCCTTATGAAATTTACTATAAGTGAATAAATACAAAAGTCTCACCACTTAAAAGGAAGACCAGTCAGTAGAAAATTACCTGAGATGACACAAGTGTTGGAATTAACAGGTAATAACTTCAAAAGAGGTAATTATAAATATCAAAAGATTTAAGGAAAATATTCTCATGATGAATAAATACATAGGGAAATTGAACAGAAATGGAAGGTCTTTAAAAATGTCCAAATTAAACAAGACATTGTTGTAGGCAATGATTTTTCAGGGATGACATCCCAAAAGCCCAAGCAATAAAAGAAAAAATAGGCAAAATAGTACTATATCAAACTAAAAAGCTTCTGTACTGCAAAGGAAACAACTAATAGAGCAAAGACACGATCTACAGAATAGGAGGAAATACTTGCAATCCTTTTGTCCAACAAAGGATTAATATCCAAGGACTTCAACAGGCAAAGAACAAAGCTGATTAAAAAATGGGCAAATGATCTGAATAGGCATTTCTCAAAAGAAGATAGACAGTCAACATATATGACAAAATTCTCAACATCACTAAATATCAGGGAGTACAACTCAAAACCAGGATGAGATTTTGTTTCACCCCAGTTAGAATGGTTGTAATCAAAATAACAAAAAATAACAAATGCTGGAAAGGATGCAGAGAAAAGGGAAAATATTTGTTACGTAAAGCACACATGCTAATCAAGAAGGCAGACAAGCCAATAAAAATATTAGAAACACATAGGAATTTGTTAGTTTCTTAATACATATATAAAATGAAATATACACTCAACTTTATATTGAACAGAAAAATGTAAACCAAAACAGTTTTTTGTAGCCAGCAAAATGGCTTGTTTGGTTGTTTTCTTAGCTTTTTGTTCTTTGTTTACGGCAGATTGAACCCAGGGTTTTCTCACTGAGGTGCATCTCTAGCCCATTTATTTTCTGTTTCGAGACAAGGTCTTTCCAGGTCTCGAAATTGATGAAGCCGAGCTTAAACTTTCAGTCCTCCTTCCTCAGCCTCACAGAGTGCTGGATTGCAGCCACATGCCACATCCTGCTTGAGTGGCTAATTTTTTTAAATGACATTGACAAATACTAGTAAGGAGGAGGAATAACTTGAACTCTCGTACATTGCTGGTAGTATCATTAAATAGTACAACTACTTTAGAAAACTACACGGTATTTTAAAAAAATGTTTAAATATACTCTATTATGACCCCAAAATTTGACTAAGTATTTACTCAAAAGAAATAAAAACATTTCTACAAAAATATGTGTACAAAAATTGTCATAGCTGTTTCACTTCTATTAACCAAATATTAGCTTCCCTGTTGCTGAGACCAAATACTGACACCCACAATTTAAAAGTGTAAGAGTTTATTTTTGCTCATGGATTCAGTCTGTGGCTCCAAGGCAGAAACATCATGGCAGAAGGGTGTGTTGGGAGGGTGTATTGGAGCAAAACTGCTCATCTTATGGTGGCCAGGAAGCAGAGTAGGGAAGTAGCACCAGAGAAGGGGCCAAAGACCAGATACAGTCCCCAAGGCCATGCCACTACGACCCACCAGGGTACACCCAGGCGTGTGCTGTCCTAACTCCTAGGTGGCTCTAAAGCCAATCAAGTTGACAATACATTCATACATAGGGTATTATTCAATCATTTCAAAAATAAGCCACGGAAAAAAATTAAAAATTAAAAAAAAAACCCACGGAAAGTAGATAGCCACTGCTGGTGGGGTAAGGAGCTAGGGGCTGGCTGGTCAGGAAAAGAAGGCTCTTCCAGGGGTTATGCAGAGATTCTACACCGTGATTAGGGTGGCAGGACCTGAGCATTTGCATTTAGGAAAACACAGTAAGCTATAAAAAGGCCATATATCTGCTTTTTATCATAAGTTTTACAACAAAATTTTAAAAAGTAAATTATGTCAATTTCCCAGACTAAAATAATATCCTTTCCTCTATATGAATATTCTCCAGAAACAAAATAACTTCAGAGAGAAGAGAAGAATCTAAAAGAAGTTCTTTATTTCTACTGAAAGTGTACTGCTGAGAAACTGCTATGTTCTTAAAGAATGAAATTTTAATTTATATAACTGGAAAATGTATCAAACTTTCTTCTATAAAATGACTGTTTACGTAAAAATAGACATCTTAATAAATACCTCTAAAGTCCCAGTATTTAGCCATTTAAGAAGTACTTCGAAGGCTTGTGTAGAACTTTAAAAATGTGAAGGCTAGGGCTGGGGATTTAGCTCAGTGGTTCCACCACCTGCCTCACAAGTGCAAGGTCCCAAGTCCAGTCCCCGGTACCAAAAAATAAAAACAAAACAAAAATGTGAAGCTTAGTTTTACCATCTGTGCTGAAAATAACTGCATAGATTTCCTGAGTTTTTTCCTTTGTTGTTGTTTTCTTTTAGTGTAATCTCCCCCAGGTGGTCCACTGGGTCCAAAATCAAAAATTTTAAGAAATCATTTAAATTATTTTAAGAGATCAAAGAGGCTGGGAGTGAAAATTAGTGTTTCATTGGTCTCTTGTCTTTTCGATATCACTCTAATAGGTTTTAACTTTTATTTCAGAGCTCTTGAACTTCATTTTGGACAGTTACTTGACAATGTATCATATTACGGTAAAATTGTTGAAGTCAGGGAATAAAACACATAAACAAAGCTGCTGGGCCTAGAAACCTATTGATAAAGATCAGTTGCAGAGTGGTTTGGCAGAAGCAGGCATACTTGAGGTGATATAATTGATTACTTCCTTCTATGCAGGGTGACCTGGGGGCTCATCTGCAAAGGGAAGGCAGTGAGCTGACAAGAGAAGCTGCTGCTACTGACAGACTTCAGGGTCTCAGGTTCCCAGCCCCACACGAAGGCCAGCTCTGAGTCACCTACAGGGATGTTTGGGGCCTGAAGCTCCTGTGGAGACTTTTGAGTTCATTGTCTTTTGATCTTCTAGGTACAGACCCTCTCCGGCTTTTGCCCACAACCTCTTGACCACCTCGAGGCAGGTGCACCCAATCCCAGCTCTGCGATGTCACTTAACCAAGATGCTGCTATGGGTCACTGTCATTCTTATGCTGGTGAAAAGCAACAAACCGTGAACACTGGAAAACATCAACATATCCACACATATTCTTGCATCAACAGCAATACTATTTATAATGTGATATAGAGCAGCTTTCTTTGTTTAGAGTGAGCTGTTGTTGTTGGGTTTTTTTGAATCTATATACTCAATGAGCAATTCCCCAGCCCTCAGCCCTTCAATTCCTGGTAACTCCTTTCTCCTTGTTTCCATAAGGTATTTTACAGACCTCATTGATGTGGAATCACACAGGATTTGTCCTTCTGTAGCTGGCTAATCTCATTTAGCCTAATATCCATCCATGTTGTTGCACATGGCTGGTTTTCTTCTTTTTTAAGTCTTAAACATATTTCACTGTATGTATGTGCCACATTTCCTTTATGAAGATTTAGGCTATTTCTATAAGTTGGCTATTGTGAATAATGCTGCAATGAACCTCACAATGCTGATGTCATTTGGACCTCTTGATTTCAAGTCTTTTGAATATATTCCCAGAATTAGGATTGCTAGATCATATGGTAGTCTTATCTTTAATTTTTTTAGTGAACTTCATGCATGACAACTTAGGTATAATGTGGTATTCAGGATGAGATCCTAGACTAGAAAAAGAACATAAGGTAAATACTAAGAAAATGTGAAGGAGGCATGGGCTTCAGTTAATGATAATGTATCAATATTGGTGAATTAGTTGTGACAAATGTACCACAGTAATGTAAGATGTTAATGACAGCGGAAAGTGGCTTCAGGGTAGAGGACAAATCTTTTCTATCTTTGAAATTTTTCTGTAAACTGGAAAGTTTATTTAAAATTGTAAAATGGATAGAGAGGCTTTTGAATGTTCTAAACACAAAGAAATGATAAATGTTTGAGGTGGTGGATACATCAGTCACCCTTATCTGATTATTAGCCATTATATACATGTGTTGAAATATCATACTATACCCTATAAATATGCACGATTATTATGTGTCATCTAAAAATTTTAGGAGCTGGTGGTGTAGCTCAATGACTGAGAGCTTGCCCAGCATGTGCAAGGCCCTGAGTTTAATCCCTAGTATTGAAAAATAATTTTTAATGGATAAAATAAATTTTAATGACATGTGCAAAAATATTAACAGTGGTGCAATGTATAATTTATTTTATTTTCTAATACTCTATTGTTATTCATTACTTATCAAGTAAAATAAAATAAATTATAAAGGAAAAAAGTCACCTTGTATGTTTTTTCACTAGTAACTAATCAACTGTTCTTTGTTAAATTGCTCACAATGGGGCCGGGGATTTAGCCCAGTGGTTCTGTTGCCTGCCTTGCAAGCGCAAGGACCTGAGTTCAATCCCTGGTACCAAAAAAAAAAAAAAAAAAAAAATTGCTCACAATGATTAGGTAATTAGAAGAATGAAACAACTTCCTAATCTCTGAAATCATAAATTGTTAAACCACTGCTTTTCTTAATAAAATGTGCTATTGTCACTTATTTTGAGAATTATGATATCATAGAACACTGCTACCTTGTGATGGCTCATGATATAGCGGGTAAATCATAGTGTTCTGAGTCATTTTTAATTTTACTTCTCTTAAAATTGACATCTTCTAACTAATAATTCTGACAGATATATTTAGCTTGAACCAAAATTGAAAAAAATAACAATAACACTGGCTACTTTGCAGAATGGCAAAGAGGACAAGTGTTCTCACTCAGGTAAGATATTGTAAAAGTACGTGGAAAATTGCTTTTAAAATTATGACTATGTGCCATAGTTTGGATCTTGAATGTCCCCCGGGGCCTGTGTGTTGAAGCTTGGTACTAACATGTGAGACTACTGAGAGGTGGCAGAACCTTTAGAATGTTGGGCCTGCAGGGAGGAAGTTAGGTCATTGGGGGGTGTGCCCTTGATGGAGTCATAGAGATGTCAGTCTCTTCTTTCTTTCTGCTTCCTGGCTACCATGATGTGAGCCATCTCCTAGGCCATATACTCTGTGCCATGATGTTCTGTGCTCCCACAGGCCCAAAGGCAACAGGGCCAAATGACCAGGGACTGAAACATCCAAAACCATGAGCCAAAATAAACATTTCCTCTTTCTAAGTTTATTTATCTCAAATATATATATATTTTTTACTGGGGATTGAACTCAGGACCTTGTGCTTGCAAAGGCAGGCATGATGCCACTGAGCTAAATCCCCAGCTCAAATATTTGTTACAGTGACAGAAAGACTAAAATACCATCTAAAACTTGTTTTAATCCTAATCTAAAGTTAGGATTAATTTTGATCGTAAACTTATACATTTGATACATTATTAAGAAAATAATTTTTAAAAAAAAGCCAGGGATTTAGTTCAGTGGTTCTGCCACCTGCCTTACAAGTACAAGGTCCTGAGTTTGATTCCTGATACAAAAAAGAAAAGAAAAGAAAAGAATTTTCATTTAAATCCTAAGAAGTGGGGACAACCTACAAACATATATTTGATGTGAGTTGCATAAGAGTTGAGACTTAAGGAAAAAGTAGGGTGAGGCACTATAGGTGACAATGTACTGAAACAGAAATGTTCTGGTCCTTCAGGCACTAAGATGTCAGGTCACATGCTTGCCTTTAAGCCTGGGGAGGAAGTCAGACAGGGATGAGAGGATGACCTTTATCTTGCAGTTTTAGGATGCCAGGAAAAACACTCAGAAATGGGATAACTTCAAATGCTAGAAGGAATAACAAGCTTGAGGAAAGAGTAAGTCTTTTCCATGGTGCTGTATATGAGGTACGATCAAAATCCATGATGAATGTTTAAATTTTTAGAAATGTGTTACAGTAAAAAACACATTGCCTTTAATTCTACTCAACACACGCTCCCTCTGCTTCAAACACACTCATCCCATCGTTCTTGCCACTTTCGAAGCAGTTCTGGAATCCTGTTTCATGAGCATCTTTACAAGGTGTGATCAAAATAGGGTGCATGTTGCTGTCAAGTGCCATCCGATGGAAAGGCAGCTTATAAAAACCCTGTGCTGTGCTCTCATCCACCCTACTCACCAGATCTGGCCTGTGACTGACTTCTGCTCTTCCCCAAATCAAAATAACCGGGAAAATAAATGTTTTGAATCAATTCAGGACATCAGGGCAGCCATGAGAACACGAGCAGACACTCATGAAAGAAGATTTCAGAACTGCTTCAGAAAGAGCCAAGAACGATGGGATGAGTGTGTTCTAAGAGAAGGGGAGGATTTTGAGGGGGATTCATGGCAATGTGTTTCTTTACTGAAATGAATTCTTAACATTTAAATATTCATCATATATTTCAATCGCGCCTCATAAATTAGGGTACTTTCAACTAAAACCAGATGACTAAGAAGAGAGAAGAATGTTCGGGTTCTTGCCATTGAAAAGAGCAGGAATGGATTCCAGTTTGGCCCTGTCCAGGTGCTCGGCTACTGACATCTGGACACCATCTTCACACCTCTCCTCTCTCAGTTCCTCTGGGTTCCTTATGCAGCAAAGATGCCCCCAGCTCTGCTGGGCCCTCAGATTTCTGCAGAGTACCCCTAGCAGACAGGGAAGACCCCTTTCCCAGAAATGTGGCATCATACTCCTGTCTATGCACTCATTGAGAGCCCAAAAGGCTTACCTGCCTGTCTCTGAAGCTGAGCCACACAAGACCAGTGGGCTAGGGGTGCTACCCTAAGGACAGTGGGGGGAATGCCTGACAGGGCAGAGCAGAAGCTCGACAGCAAAAACCAAGAGGTCCACCACAGATCACAGTGGGCAACAGTCAGGAACTGCAAAGTGGCATATTGCCTTTCAATAAAAGGACAATTTTGCCAGTTAGAATCATCCTAAATTGGGATTGGAAGAGGTAGGAAGATTTGCTATAGGAAGTTCTGAGCAGACACTTGCATGTCTAACTTTTCTATCCATCAGTTGAATGTATCTAAGGATTGATTTGTGGTAGAACACCACAACATCTTCCTCTGTCTCTGCTACTCTCCACTCCCAGCCACCATCGTATGTAACTGTGCAACCGCAAATACCCCTACCTCATTTCTCTGTCTTCTCTCTACATCTTAGCACTCAGCACAATTGGGAGTCATTTCGGCAAAGCTCTGAATTTGGTTTTGTGAACTCCCTCTGTACTTAGTTTTTCTTGTAGATAAGCCTTTAAAATGTTAAGCATACTACATATACCTTTGTGCAACTTTTGTATTTCACTCAGTAGTATGTGCCTAACATTAACCAAGGGTATTAATTTTCATGACTGTAATATTCTTTGGAGTAGCTAAACCACAATTGATTTATCCATTCTCTTGCTGATGACATTTGGGCTGCTTTCAGGTTTTGTTCCCACCAGTATTATATATGTGAACATTTCACTATGTGTTTCCTGGTAGGCATGTCTAAGATTTTTCTCTAGGTTTCTTTGGCTACATTTTGAAATCACATGGGGATATTTAAATAACACTGGTGCCAGGGTCCCATTTTCAGAAATTCTGGTTTAGTTAGTCCTGAAGTATTGCTTAAGCATAATATTCTTTAAATTTTCCAAGGAGTGGACTTGCTGTGTCAAATGGTATCTGAATATTCAGCTCTGAAACTGCTTATGCTTAGGGATAGGGATGTAGCTCAGTGGTAGAGCATTTGCCTAGCATGTATAAAGCCCTGGTTTGGTTCCTAGTACGAATAAAAAAGCTAGTCAGTTAATACTCACCAGGGCTGTATAAAAGCTCCTGCTCCACTTCATCCTTGTTAATACTTCTATCAATCTAGTGGATTTATTCATCCTTAGCATCTACTATGAAAGGCACACTTTTTAAACTTTGAGTTAGTTGTCCCTTTCTTTTGATACTTAAGATTTTACATGTGATCAGAATATTTATCAGCATAATTCATTATTATATATTGATTAGTGTATATACTATAAAAAGCACATGAAGTGATGCATATGTTAAGTAGCTTGATTTAGCCACTTAATATATACATATATGAAAACACCATGTTGTGCATCAGAAATACATACTACTTTTATTTACCAATTAAAATTTTTTGAACTTTCAAATCTGCTATAATTTATTATTCTTTTTATCTCAAATTATTTTCAGTTTGACTGGTGAAAGCATCTGTAAGGTTCAGTAGTTAAAGGACAAATTTTAGTTTTGCCACATGGATTATTTCTTCAGTAATCTGTTTTCCCCGGTGGGCAGCAGTGCCAGCTATGAAACATTTAATTCCCCTGTAGGCCCGCAATATACAGACATAAATACATGTGAATCTGAGTTCTCCACTATGTCTCTTTGGAGATTTGTTCTATCCCTGCATCAACTTTACAATCTTACTCATTATTTCTTTATAATAAGTCTTGACACATGGTAGGGCAAGTTCCCCCACCCATTCAGCTATCCAATTTGCTCGCTTTCTAGAGCATCTTATCACTTCTTATGTCTGTGTTCTTTCATTTGTCAGTGGATCGAATTAGGAAATGTTTTTCAGTGCATCATTTGTTCATCTTGCTATTTCAAGGTCAATGTCTAGAGTCAAGGACACCATAGTCGCAATGAACACATTAATATTCAGGTATGGGTTCTTAAATGCCATTATTTGCTTAAAGGAAATAAGATCCCTTGGAGAAATGGCTAATTCCAGATCTGGAGCAAGGAAAGTCCAAAGTAGTTGTAAAATTTACCATGCACGCCTAGCAGGCTAAGGGTGCTGTTTTATGGGCCACCAAACACATAATGACTTTGAGTCCTTTAACTCTGATTACTCCTTCAACTTAGCTGCTAATGTTATCTAATATTTTTCACTGCCCATATTGGCCTATTATTGTCACTCTGAGAATATTCATACTTTATTTCTTTATTTATTGTTTTGTTGTTTGGTACCGGGATCGAACTCAGGACCTTCTGCTTTCGAGGCAGGCGGCAGAACCACTGAGCTAAGTCCCCAGCCCCTATACTTTATATATGTAATAATGTCTGTTGATTTTTTCCTACTACAGACCTTCCTTCAAAGCAGGTCTGTGAGTGGAAATGTCTTCCCACCTCCATTCCCTTTTCTTCTTTTCTCCTCTCCTCCCGTCCACTCACCTCCCCTCCTCTCCCCTCCCTCCCTTTCTCTTTCTTTCTTTCTTTCTGTCTGTCTTTCTTTCTTTCTTTCTTTTTCTTTCTACATCCCCAGACATTTTAGAAATATTTTTTAGTCTTTAAAAACTTTTTATTGGCACATGTTTGCGGCACACAATGTTTCCATTGCTTTTGTGGAGTAGGTGCATGTACATAACACATCTGAATTCCTTTTTTTACCCTTTTTCCCTCCCCCACCTCATCTGTCCATGTCTTTGGAGACAGGGTCTCACTCAATTGCTAAATAGCCAGCTTGGGCTCAAAGTTGTGATCCTCCTGCCTCAGCCTCCTAGACAGCTAGAATTACATGTGTGCACTGCCATGACTGGCTCCCCACTCCTCTTTTTAAATCTGAAAATGGGTCCCTTGCCTTTGAAGGATAGTTTACTTAGATATGATTCCAATCATTTTAGAATTATTCTCAGTACTTCAAGGGGAAATTTCCATTACTTTCACTAAAAGAAAAGTTTGTTTCCTCTTCTGGCTTCCTACTTTACTGATGAGAAATTGCTCTAACTGCCCACTCTTAGTAGCTGTCTCTCTGCCTCTCTGCTGCTTTAAGTTCCTCCATTTCACCTGGCAGTTGTGCCCCTTTGTGTCTAGACGTGAACACCCTTGCCTCTGCTCCGCAGTCTTAATGTTTCCTTTACCTGTGGATTTGTATCCCTCATCACTCTGTATGGTTTTATAAACGTTACCTCTTCATTCTTTCTGCTCAGTACTCCTTAGCTTCTGCCTGGCACATGTTAGCCTTTCTTGCTCTACCTCTTAGTCAGATCTCCTCACCTTTCATTAATATGTCCTATCTTCTTATCTCTGTATACTATATGCTGGGTAATTGCCATAGATTTTGTCACTTTCCTAATTCTTTCTTTGGTTTCACTATACCATTTACTTATTCTTTGTTTTTATTTTGATAGTTACGCCTTTTTTTCTCTCTTTTTTGTTTTGAACCTGGGTCTCACAATGTAATTCAGATTGGCCTTGAATCACTATGTAACCCAGGCTCGCCTTAAACTAGCACCAACCCTCCTGCCTCAGCCTTGCAAGTGCTGGGGTTACAGATGTGCACTATCACACCTGGAACAATGAAGCTCAGATTTTTTAGTCTTTTGAGACAGAGCCTCACTGTGTAGCTCAGATTGGTCTATCATGTTTTATTCTTTTAAGATATTCTGCCTGTTTGTGTGAGAGTACATTTTACTTCTGTAAGTATTGCATTCACAGCTATCTATTTTTTATATTCCTGTTGATAATTCCATTTTTTTTCCCTGTGAGACAGAGTCTCACTATATAGTTCAAGCTGGCCTTGAACTCACTTTGTAACCCCAGCTGACCTCAAACTCATGGGGATTCTCCTGCCTCAACCTCTTGAGTGCTGGGATTACAGCCATGTGCCACTATGCTTAGCAAAATTTCCAATATCTGAAAATCCTCAAAAGTTTGGATATATTGTTCTTTTTCTGCTGATTCTCATTTGAGGGTGTTCATTCATCATGTGGTCATGAGCTTATATTTTGTGGGAAACTTTGGTGCCTAAATAGAAGATGCACTCTTCAGAGGTGATTCGCTTGCTTCACTGAGATTCAGACAGTACTATTCATCTGGTCCCTTAGTTAATTTTCTAGTCTCTGTTCACCTTGGGCCCCATTGCTACTGGTCCAAAACCTATCTGCTATTGTTTTGCTAACCTGGGATTTGCCTTTGGGCTTTTACTTTTTATGCTTGTTTATATTTACTGTTTGTGCCAAGGTACCTTCTCAAAGGGGTAGGGAGAGCTTAAAGACTTTATTCTTCCTGTCACAATAAGATGATTAAAACTATGCTTTATGCACAATCTAGTTGTCTTTGAAGCAGGAAGTCTCTTCAGATGATCTGATCTGCCATCCATCCTCTTTTTGCTTTCCTCTTCTTTTTTTTCATTTGTTTTGAAATTGCCATTTCCTCATTCCAAAATACCACTTTTTTTCAGGGATCCTACTACTTCTTTTCAGTCTTTCTTCTCCCTAAGCTCCACTTTTCTTTCCCTACTTTTGAAGATCCAGAATTTTCCCAGATCTGAGCCCTCTTTTCTTCTTGCAGTTTGTCTCATCCATCTCCATGACTTCATCCACAGCATTCCAATGGACCTGGATTTCCACCTCTGGCAGACCTCAAGTTACAACTCTGTATTTCATACTCTCTTCTTGTAACCTCCAACTGAATTTTCCTCAAACTCAAAAGCTTCGAAACTGAGCTTAATGTGTCTCACCCCCAAACCGTCCCTTCTCCCAGTACTTCCCAAGTAGGTTGTGGTCACCACTATCCACCTCTCAGTAGGCCAAGTGGTCCTGTCAGTTTTCACCCCTAAATACCCTTGAGTTCTGTCCCTCACCGTCCTGTTTCTATCATCACGGCTACAGCGGGATCCCGGTCATTCCTTCCCAGTTTCAACAGCATTCCCTTCTTTGTCTCCACACTTACTGCTCCAATCCCCCCTACCCACTGCTGCAGTCTTTCTGAATGTGACCTTTCTAAAATGCAAATCTGAATATGTCACTTTCTGGGGGAAATTCTTCTTACGCCCTGCCATGCATGTTAAGGCGTAGGCTGCATACTTGGGCTTATAAAAGACCTCTATGATCTGATTTATGCTTTTCCTTGGCCTGCCTACTTCATTTTAAGCTGTGAGAAGGCCGAGAGCTTATCCATCTTCTTCACCTTGGGGCTATTCTCAGCGCCAAGCTCCCCCCTGGTGCTTATGATTCTTGGGTCCTCTTTGGCAGCCAATCTTAACTTCTCCCCAGTAACACCAGTGCGCCTCCTCTCGGAACTCAGGTTAGTGACGACTTTCGCACACACTCGTTCACTTATCGTGAATTCCCACTTCCTAATTTGGGACAGGTCGGCTGAGTGAGCAGGTGAAACCAAAGTTCCAAGCGCAGCCCAGGAGGTAAACTGTACGGAAGGGTGCACGCACAGGGAACTGCAGTCCAAGCGCGGTTTCTCCCCAGGACGTACAGAGGAAAGTGCAAGGCTAGGAGCTACATTTAATGAATGAAGATTTCATAGGCACAAAAGCAAAATCGGCACAAAAAGAAAGCAAAACCAAGGGCAAACACACCGACTTGCGGTAAGGGACTGACTGAACGGTCCAGGAAGTGCCAAGCCCACGTGGGCTCCGCAAAGCGGTAACTCACCAGGTCCGGCACACCAGGGGGCAGGCCACGCCCTCCGGGCGGGGCGTAAGTGGGCGGTGCGCGCCCCGCCGTCTCCTAGGAGATGAAACACACTGGACGCCGCGCTTCACTGGGGAGCTGTCCAGGTAAGCTGCCCGCTGGGCAGGAAATCCCGAGCGGGCGGGCTGCGGGCGCCACCCTCGGTTCGCCTCAGCCCGAGCCCGTCCCGAGGCTGGCCGGCCTGTCCCCCGGGCGCCCCGTCCTACAGGGCCGATGTCCGCCGAGAGACGGAACCTGGACGCCGGTAGGGGATGGAGAGGAGAGCGGCGGCCGGAGGAGCGGGCACGGGGGGCCACTTCCGGCGCTGCCCGGTCGGGTCCGGGGCGGAGGATGCGGGCGGGGGCTCATCAGAGGAGACGCCCCAACTCTGCCCCGGGGTTCCCCTCTCCCGGCTCCTTCGCGGCCCCTGCAGCCTTGGGAAGTGGGGAGGAAGCGGAACTGGGCTCAGAACTATTACAAGATTAAAAAGGAGAGAGAAGAAACTGGGCTCAAACCCGGACCTCGCTAGCGCACCCCCAACGCGTGCACGTGGAACCCCTGCCCGGGGGCCCTCGGGGGGCCTGGGATCGTCCACCCGCGGCGGCCGGTCACGCAGGGCCCCACCTCCCCTTCCCTGGAATCCCGCGTGACCTCGGCCCCTGGGGCCAGCTGGGGGGCCTGGTTTGCAGAGGGCGGAGCTGTTCCTGTACTGCGGCACGTAATTGTGCTTAACCTTTTAAAATGAGTAGACAGTTGTTCTAATGATAACGAAGAACCCGAAAGTTGTATTTATTTTAATCAGAAAAACAACCTTTGAGTCCAGAGTTGCGGAGCAGAATTACTTTGGTAACCTGGGGCCCCGCAGGCGGCCACCTACTCCCTAGGCCAAGTCGGCCCTGGGCGATGATTGACCTCTTTTGTGCATGGATGTGTTTCTTTAACTTAGTTTCCTCACTCCCCTTCCCGTACAACGGGGATTGAACGCCAGGCCTTTGCACTGAGCGACATCCCCAAGCTCTTCTTTTATTTTTTATTTTGAGACAAGGTCTGGCTGTTAAGTTGCCCAGGCTGGGCTGAACTTGTGATCCTCCTGCCTCAGCCTCCCAGAATTCTTTCATTTTGTTTTTAAATAATTTGTGAATGTTAGCCCGGAGCACTGTGTTTTTATTTTTTAAGCCAGAATCTTTGCTTTCCCATTATCATAACACCTGTTCAAATTTCTGGAAATACCCTCATGCCTAGTGTGAAATCTGCTTTCTGTTTTGCTTTTTAACCAAGGTAGTACTTTTTAAAACGTTAATTACAGTTTTGTGTTACAAACATTGACACCAGCTTTGGACCTGTATCTTTCTCGAGTGTCCTAACAAGTTGAAACCACCCACTGGCTGACACAGGTTCTACCCTCCATATGCCCTCCAGACTAACCTCCTGTAATCCTACCTAAATCCGTTATTAGCTGGTCAAAGCCGTTGAGAAGAAAGCCCAAATTCACAGTAATTATGCACTTAAACAGTAACTGTGTACTTAGATAAAAATAAGAAAACTAGAATGAAAAGTAAGTTATAAGGGGTACTTATTTAGTGAAGTTCTATAACTGACACTGTAAATAAATGTCTTTTAAATTGGTGTAGAATATTCCTTTAACCCATAGTGTAGTCAATAAATGCTGTAGCTTGATCGCAGGAAATTCTGAGTTCCTAATAATTGTTACATTAATTGAGGAGCACAGTTATATTACATTTTTCATGTGTATATATCTCATATATATTCATGTACATAAGAAAGCACATTAATTCGTCCCTATTTTGCAGAATTCATTTTCCATGTGTCATCAAAGATGAGATGTAGCTTGTAGAGAAGTATTTTTGTGTGTGAGTGAGAGAAGCATAGGCAGTCCCTATTTTTTAAGTTACATGTACTGCTGTTTGACTAGTAACCATCTTAGAACCTTGCTGCACTTCCGATACAGGTAGTTTATGTGCATTAGGCACCTGCAAGTACTGATTAAAAAGAAACTGCCTTCATATCCATTTTTTACATTAAGCTATTGTCCCTATACTTTCAAAGGATAGAAGGGACAGCTGAAATAATCAGCTTCTCACCCTTAAGTCTTATTTTATAACCAATATGGCTCAAAAGAAGTCTTTCTAAAGCGTTTCTTTGAGTTTTGGTTCTTGCTGTTGAGACAGGATCTCATTGTGCAGCTTGTGGGATGGCCTTGAACTCACTGTGTAGTCCAGGCTGGCCTCAAACTCATAGTGGTCCTCCTGCCTCAGCCTCTCGATTACAGGCATGTGCCACCACACCCAGATAACATGTTTGTTTGAAAGCACGGTGTGAACATTTCTTTTACATAAAATTTAGGTGAACTGGACAGATTCTCACAGAGACACAAACCTGACCTTAAAAATCAATGCCAAACCCGTTCACCACTCCACCCCTCAAACTGAAAGAAACTGGGGTGACTGGTCCTTGCTCACTGTTCCCTAAATGCAGTATAATTACATCCTATCCTATAATTATCCTTCGTTGAAACACAATGTGTGCATCAGTGCTTATTTGGAGTTGATTGGTTAGGCCTACAGTGAATTTTCCAGTACAGCCTTTCCGGACCTGGTTGGGATTCCAGGTCAGTATGGAGCGTTCTCCAGGACTGGGGTCCGCTGTGCTCAGAGGACTGGTGTGGATGTAGGGTCACTGCCCCGTATCAAGGTGTGATGATGGTGCGGACAGTGGAGGAGAGAAAGGCAGTTGATTCTGCCTCTTCAGAGTGCTGGCTGAATGCAAGGTGGGTTTTACTGCTGGTTTCCAGGCCCCTCTGCATCTCACACTTTTGCTTCACCATTTCTGGGAATTTTGGGGGTTTCTTCTGGTATCTGGAGGGGCCCCGTGCAGCCCCAGTGGGAGAGGCCGGAGCGGTACCCCTTGCGCTTGGCTGGCAGCCAGCAGTGTGCTGGGTTTCAGGGAGAGGCGCTGGGTAGGGATCTGAAGAACTGGAGCTGCGGGGCTGGGGCACCCGGGTTTGGAGGCAGGGACAGTTCCCTCAGCTGCTTAGGTGACTGTCAGAGCTGTCGTGGTTTGGCAAGAAGGGGTTGTTTATAACCTGAGACCACACTAAAAACCAAGCAGCTTCAAGCCTAATGCAAGTATTTGTTCACTTCAAATACTTCCACTAATTGGCTGAGGGACTGTGGACAGGTTGTTTAGTCCTTTCAGGGTTTGTTTTTATGATCTGACTGCCACGAGGAACATGAGACACTTTTTGCACACATGTAGCTTCTATACTGTTACTTAGCCAGAAGGAATCAGCACATTTCCTCAAAAGAGGCAGGTGGATATCACCTTAGCTAGGGTAACTGCAGAAGAATGGTAGCAATCTAATGTGCTGGTAATAACTGCAAAATCTTGACTTACTAAGCTCCTAAGAAACATATTTTAGTCCATGTATTGTTAAATCACAGCACATCATACAAAACAAAACAAACATCTTAAAAGACCTTTCTTCCTCTCTCTCTTTCTTTCTTTCTTTCTTTCTTTCTTTCTTTCTTTCTTTCTTTCTTTCCTTCTTTTTGATATAGGGCCTCCTTAATGTGGCCCAAGATGGCCTTGAAGTCACTATGTAGCCCAGGCTGGCCTCAAAATCTTGGCAATCCTCCTACCTCACCCTCCCGAGTGCTGGGATTACAGGTGTGCATCACTAGGCCTGGCCAAAAGACCTTTCAAAATTGTTTGTTTATGCAGATAAAGGAAAAAATAAGAAAAATAAATGTACAATGTAGTTTGGAACTATGTACAGAGATGTTGCCTTTCTCTATATTAATGCCCAAATATTTCTGAATAGTTTGAATCGATGTCTGTTTATAACAGACCATTTACCAAAACTATTGTTTTTTTCAAACAAACTGGAAACCAGTTGGTGGCATTTGTTATGCCTTTCAGTTTAGGCTTAAGCTCAGAACAATGAAGAAACCCTAAAATAGAAATGGAATTTGGGGTTTTTTTCCCCAAGACCGTAGCCTGTTATTTCCCTTTGAGGGAATGATCATCTGTATGAAATAAAACAGAGTTGAAGTTAATACACATTGCCCATTATGTGAAGATTCCACAGGATGCTTCCGAAGTTGCCTGTGAACAGATACATTCCTGAAAATGGGAAACAACATGATTTTGCTGTCTTACTCTACACATGTGTGTCTTTCTCCAGGAAGCCTGGTTTTGGAAGCTTTGGGTACTTTGGCAACTCCAACACACCCTTATTGGATCTAGAGTACTACATAAGAGAGAAGCAATTTCTATGATTTTATTTTGTGGAAATGAAAGTGCTACAGTGAGAGAAAAACAGTCTTTGAATGAAGAATGGAACTATGAAAGGCATTTTAAAAACAAAAACTATTTCTTATAATGGTGCTGTACATTTTGTTACCAAGCATCTGCAACAAGCACAAAAGCCTTCTGACAAAATGAGAGATTCCTCAAAGCAAAATAAAAATGATACACAGGTGTGTATTGAGAAACAGTTCCTTGAAATTCAGAGCTAAAACAGAGCAGCGGGAGGGAACCATAGAAAACGGTTGCGATGAAGTGAGCCTCAGGCATGCACAGTGTGAGGGAAGGCATCGCATCAGGACCAACTGAAACCTCAAAGTCCTGCCTGCACCTTCCATTACAGACAGACCCACAGTCCTCAGTTCTGAAATCAAGGAAGCTCTGAAAAAATGAAAATTCAAAAATAAAATTGCATAAAGCCATTTGCAACAAAACAGGATCTGAATGGCCTGGGGCAATCTATAGTCTTGATTATTTTATTTAGCATACTCTTTCTGCAGGTACATAAAGATGCTGCTTGGGGGTGTTATGTAGCACGTGGGTATATAACATACTACTTTTCTAAAATATGAAAGTTTCTAGATTCCAAGACACATCTGGCACAGAGTTTCACATAAATGTTTGTAAACCTTTCCTAGATTATGTCAATAGTACTATTTGGCTGCTTAATAAATACAAGCTATGCATCACTAATCTAAAAATGTGAAATCCAAAATGCTCCAAAAGCTGAATTTGAGCAGTGACTTAACACAAGTGGAAAATTCCACACCTGACCACAGATCACAGGTTGTGGTCAAAACACAGGTGCATCAAAATACAGCATAAAAGTATCTTCAGGTATACGGGGTATGAGACATAAATGAATTTAATGATTTGATGCAAGTTCCTTCACAGAAATATTTCATTATGAATATGCAAATATTCCAAAAGTCAAAAACATGTTAAAAATCCCAAATTCTTCTAGTCCCAAGCCTTTCAGATAAGGGATATTCAGCCTGTATTGTGATTCTTTCCTACTTCATTAAATGATGGCCATCCCAGATAGCAGGATACAACCTGGAGAATGTTAGGAAATGATCAGCTTTCAGTCTGGTGAGAGCGCTGCCCAATGAACCACTTGCTGATTCACTTTCCAGATCCTTCTGGAATGTGAATAATTTTTATTGTGATTTGCATCAGTTTACCTTTATTTCCTTTTCAAATAATATTTAAAATAAAATTCTATCATTCAAGTCATAATAAAAGATCAAGTATAATTACCAAGCACATAAAGATTATTACTTTATTGGTGCTACTTTAAATTTATGGCTGGTCATGTACTTGAAAACATGACTAGCAAATGCAATAACTGATCATAAAATGGGTTCTATGCTGGAGGGAGACCGTGCGAAAAGGGCATGACTGAATTGAGAGACAGAGGTAGGAATAGGAGCAGTTCATTTAAGCGTTGTATTCGTCTTCAGTAGGGTAAAGGGCTGTGATGTGTGTAACTTAACTTTAACTGGTTCAGAAAAAGCATGTGTGTGTGCGTGTATGTGTGCACCTGTGTGTGTACAATGTGCTTAAATGATAAAGAAAATGGAGTAAACACCCATAATGTGTAAATCTAGGTTATGCCTTCTCTGTCCTTTATATTGTTCCTTTTTTTTTTTTTTTGCAACTTATCTGTAAGATTGAAATTATCTCCAAATAAAAGGTTTTTAAAAATTAAGTTATAAAGACTATATATTAGGAGAGAATGTTCTTTTTTTTGGTACTGGAGATTGAACTCGGGTCTTTGCGCTTGCCGGGCAGGTGACAGAACCACTGAGCTAAATCCCCAGCCCAGAATGTTCTTAACAGAACAAACAATATAGCATAAGCTCTGTTTCTGTTAGTGCTGATGTTAGCTCACATTTAACAAATCATTAATTATTATCTCCATTTGTGAAATTTGATTAATTTCCATTTAATGCAAAATTCAGACTAGAAATACAGAAATGTTAGTGCTACACTAATATTTTTTCAAGATTGTGTTGACATTAGAATAACTGGCCATAATGCTATTTAAATGCTGTATGTTATCTCCTCTCCAGGGCCATATATTTCTATCCACCCTGGCCTTGATCAATACCAGTTCCCTTTGCTGTTCAGTGAGAGTCCGATTCTAAGTCACCCAGACTCCCTGGCATGGTGTCTTGGTCAGTGTGGGCTGCCATATTTCTCACAGTTCTGGACGCTGGGATGTCCAAGATCAAGGCTCCAGTAGACGCTGACTTCCTGGTTCCCAGAAGGCCGTGCGTCTTCTTGCTTGTTGTGCTGTAAATTGTAAGGGCACACATGCTTCCCAGGCCTCTCTTGTGAGGGCGTTAATCCCATCCAGGAGGACTCGTGACTTGATCCCTTTCTAGAGCCCCCCATACCATCTGGAGTTAGGATTTCGACACGTGAATCTGGTTCAGACACACAGCACATGGTTAATGGGAGGAGCTCGGCAAAACTGGCCTCGACTTAGCTCTTGCATCGGCCACCATTGTGACTTTGGACAAGCCATTTGGCATTTCTGGATGCATTAACTGCCTCTCTGCATTGCAGAACTGCTGACGGACCTACATGAGAGCATTCTGGGAAATTATCACGTGCTATGTAATGTGGTTACTGAAAAATTAGAACTAACAGAAGGCTGAAGTGATTTTGTTTTGCTTGTACTGTTTAAAGGATAATGTATACTCGCCACCATTTTTTTTTTTTTTGGTACCAGTTGTCAAACTCGGGACCTTGTGCGACTCGCCACCATTTAAAACTACTTACACAATTGCTGTGTTCTCATCTCTTGTCTGTGTATCATCATCTCATCATAAGGAAATATCAATTATGTGCGCCTCTTCGTGAAGGAAAGTACCTATAACCACTGGTATAGTGGTGTATATATTAATTATATGACCCTTTTACAGTTAAAGGGGGGAAAGGGCAACTGTGATCTTTATATGCTTACTGGTCACTGCTGCTTTGATAATGAATGATGCAAGCACAAAGCTAAATTTCTCGCTCCCATCCCCTTTCAGCTGCAGTTGGCAGCGTTGCCATTTCTTTTCTCCGTATTCTCTTCATCCCAGGACCCAGGCTGAAGGGCAGCCTGCTCTGAGACGTGCCACACTCCTGGCTGAAGGAAGAGCCAGGGCAGATCCTAGGATACCGCTTTAAGGCTTTTAGTTGGAGCCTGTGTTGCCTCTGCTCACATTTCATTGGCCAGAGCAAGTCACATGGGCAAGGAGGGGGTGGAGCATGACAGCACCCTCCCCTCTACAGGTGGGTCAAATAACTGAACACAATCCACTCTCCTACATTTGTTCCCTTCTTTGTTTAAAAGCACATTATTATCAGTTTTAATGAAAAAAGCAAGACTTTATAGAGGAAAGCACTTGCCAGCTAAAGAGGTTTGAGTTTAAGTGGTTTTTTTTTTTTTGGTACCTGGGATCGAACTCAGGTCCTTGTGCTTGCACAGCAGGCAGCGAAACCACTGAGCTAAATCCCCGGCCCGAGTTTTGAGTTGAATGACTGGCAGGGACCTTAGAGCTTTGTTTCTGAGACTTGGACTCTGAATACCTGGAAGATTACACAACTGCCTACCACCAGGGCCCTTTCCCAAAAGTGCCCTGGGGTTTTGTTGAACAAAGAAGTCACCAGGGATTTCTGTTGAGGTTTTCCTTTTGGTCCCTGTGTTACTGACTTCTTGGGGAAGGACCCCGGGGCGGCCCATCTGTGGCCAAGTTGACCCCACTGCTCCCCAGTAAGGCACAGGGCCTTGGGAGCGCTGAGAGACCCTACCACTGATGACGCGGACCTCACTTACCTGGCACCTGACACCTTAGTGCCACTCGTGCCTGTATCGCTGGGGCCAAGGGTAGCTGTGATAATGGAGAATTGGTAAGAAAATAGCAGTTTTACTAAAGTTTCATTCATTTTAGTTGGCGTTTTGCTCTCCTTTCTGGTATAAGAAAGTATGTTTCTGCGTCCATCCGCGTCTTCTTTCATGTAATAATTGCAAAAGTGCCCTGAATAAGAGGGGGGTTCAGAGTGTCTGGGAGACAGTTATTCACAGCTTCTGGGATTTTAGGGCTGGACGGCCTGCATTTTAGGGTTATGGAAATTGAGGTGCTGTCCATTGAAAGCTTTGCACATGATGCAGGGAGTTTGAAGCTGCACTAAGATTCTGACCCCAGGCATTGCTTTCCTAATCTAGACTCCGTGATTCAATGAGATGCAGCTTTTCAAAATTTTACAATTATGTCTCTTAAACTCCTTCAAAAGTAATCCCATATATGCTCCAACAGACATAGATATAAATATATATTTGGAAATGGTTTTATATTTCTCATTTCTTTGTATCAAGTATGATCCAAAGTATCAAGTATCAAAGTATCAAGTATGATACAAACTATTCTTTCTTGGTTTAATGTAAAATAAAGTAGCATATTATTTCAATAGACTATGAAGTTGTTTTATAATGTTCTTCTCTTCATATAAAACACATTTATCTTGTTTACCGTACCTAACTGGGATAGTTATATACTACTAGGAATTTTTTACAAAGAGTATAATTTTATATTTAATACTCTCAGTTCAATATGATGCAAAAGTTGATTCAAGGAACGATATAGTTGTGTGTGTGTGTGTGTGTGTGTGTGTGTGTGTGTTTATTATTGGGGACTGAACCCAGGACCTTCACACTGAACTACATCCCACCCCTTTTTTAAAATGTTTTTTGCCGGCTGTGGTGGTGCTGTGATCCCAGCACGAAGGAGGATGAGGACGGAGGGTCACTGCAAGTTGGAGGCCAGCCTGGGCTACATATGAGTTCAAGGCCAGCCTGTGTTACATAGCAAGATCCTGTCTCAAAATCAAACAAAAATAAATTAAATACTGTTTAAATATTGAGACAAGGTCTCACTAAGTTGCCCATGCTGGGCTCAAACTTGCACTCTTCCTGGCTCAGTCTCCCAAAGTGCTCAGATTGCAGGCATGTACCAGCAAGCCGAGCTAAGGAAGCCAAATAATTTAAATGTCAGATTTTCCCGAAGATCTTATTTGGAATAATAAAGGTTATAGCCCCCCCCCAAAAGGAATCATCCAAATCATTAAACCCATATTGAACAATCATAGGATAAGTAGCTTATTACAATGTAAATGAAATAGTCAATACATTAATATTATCAGCATATTATATGTGGACTTCAATCGCGGAGCACAAATGGGTAGCTGACAAATATATTTACGCTATTTCTAATTTTTCTCTGTGCTCTAGGTTGCCAGGAAATGTTCTGCAGAAACTCGTTCATGAGGACTCACGTTATTTTTGTTTTCTTTCTCACAGCGTGTTCCTGAGGATGGAAGCGGTGTTTCTTTGCCCGACTCCTTGCCGCTGAGAGTCATGAGCCTGCATAGCCAGAGGAAGAGCCTGTATTTAATGATGACGAACCTGTCACCGGTATAGCAACAGCAGAGGGCCAAAGCGAGTACAAGGAAGCCCTGTTTACACTTAGATTCCACAAAGAAGGCGTTGCAGTCGACAGCTTGCTCTGCGTTGCTTTTCTACGATGAACCGCTACACAACCATGCGGCAGCTGGGGGACGGCACCTATGGGAGCGTGCTCATGGGCAAGAGTAACGAGTCGGGGGAGCTGGTGGCCATCAAGAGGTGCGTGTGCGTGCGTGCGTGCGTCGTCAGTGAGTCCCGCGGCGTGTCCTTTGCTTGGCTGAGAATATATCCGCACACAGAGAGGGGTCTACTTCATAACCCAGGCTAGTTTGACTAATGGGAAGAAGGAAATTACCAAGAAAGAATACTCTTCTCATCTTTTTTTTTCCTTCTCATCTTTATGTATATTTCTTTGATTATCCGCTTTGTCCGGATGCATTAATAAACCAAAAATTTTAAGAGCGCCTCTTTTCTTTTTATTTTATTTATTTATTTATTTTGGTGCCGGGGATTGAACTCAGGACTTTGCGCTTGCAATGCAGGTGGCAGAACCACTGAGCTAAATCCCCGGCCCAAGAGCACCTCTTTTCATACCTAATACATTTGGACTGAGACTGTAAGTAATGAATGTTTTTTAGATTTAAAGTTGAGAACAGGGCTGGGGATTTAGCTCAGTGGTTTCGCCACCTGCGGCGCAAGCGCAACGAGCCGAGTTCGATCCCCGGTACCAGTAAATAAATAAATAAATTAATTAATTAATAAAAGTTGAGAACAGAGTAGAGCTTATAATTTCTTTCAAATAATAAGCCTCTAAGGCTGGGGATTTAGCTCGGTGACACCGCACCTACCTGGCAAGCACAAGGTCCCGAGTTCAATCCCCAGTACCAAAATAATAATAATAATAATAATAATAATAATAATAATAATAATAATAATAACGAAGAAGAAGAAGAGGAAGAAGCAGCAGCAGCAGCAGCAGCCTCTAACCAGCCATGGTGGTGTATGCCTCTAAACCCAGCACTCTGGGAGACTGAGGCAGGAGGATACCAAGTTTGAGCTCATCCTGGGCTACCCAATGACTTAGTGAGAAATGGACACTGTCTCAAAACAAAAAGTAAGAAAGGACTGGGGATGTAGCTTAGTAGGAAGGCCTACATTCAGTGCCCAGTATAGCAAATAAAGAAATAATTCAAGCTCTCAAAATAAGGTAGTATTTATAAAGTCCAATTCAGTTCTAACGGCACATAGTAAGTATTTTCTTGCTTACAGTTAATTATTTCTTCCTAACCTATTGTGTTTATCTATTGCTATATATAACAAAATAAAAGCTTAGTGATTTAAAATAGCAACAAGCATTTATTAACTCACAGTGTCTGTGAGTCAGGAATCTAGCAGCTCTGGCCTGGGGACTCTCAGGAGGTGGCACTCAGACGCCAGCAGTCACTGGTCACGGTGCTGGAGGGTCCACTCCCGATGGGCTCGCGATATTGGTGACCTCACATGATCTTCTGTGTCAGATTCAAACTTTTTTTTTAAACTGGTGCTGAGGATTGAGCCCAGGGCCTTTGCCTTGAGTATTTCCTCAGCCCTGTCTCGGGGTGGTGGTGGTGGTGGGGGGATTTAGGGCAGTGGTTTCGCCGCCTACTGCGCAAGCGCAAGCACAAGAACCGAGTTCGATCCCCGATACCAAAAAAAAAAAAAAAAGAATGAGAAGAAATCATCATAAAAAAGAGGAGGCAGGAGGAGTCCACGTTTGGCCCACTTTGGGCCTCTTAGCAACCTCCTGAGACGGTGTCTTAAAACTAAAATGGGCTGAGGACATAGTCCAGCACAAAGGCCCCGGGTTCAGTGCCGGGGAGAGACGGTGAGGCTTGGCTGGCGCTGAGTGAGAAGTGATGTACAGTACAAGCGCCTGGGGTGTAGATTAGGACTCGGGCAGAGGCGGGACAGAGGCTGAGGGTGAAGTCCCAAAGCCGGGTGAAGGAGTTTGCCGGTCTTGGAAACCGGAAGGTCATAAGCGTCCTAAGCAGAAGCGCTGATGTGATCAGTTTGGGAATCAGCCCTTTCTCAGGAGGGCAAACCTGGGCAAAGGCGGCCGGTTAGAAGGTGGGCTCCGTCCTCTTCGTTGCAGGTGGTCGTTCGTGGTGTAGGAAAACAGCACTGGGGACAGACGTGGGGGACTGCAGGAACGTGGCTCTGCAGGAACGGGGCCTGGGTACGGGGCGGGGGAGGAGCAAAGACAGGCGAGAGCCAGGCTGACTCCTGCTGAAGGGCAGCGGTGGCATCATTCACGACCCGGAGCGGAGGTCCCGGGCTTTTCTGTTCTGGCCACGATGACTGGAAGATGAGGTGAACAAGCAAATATTTGCATTTAAAGCACAAAACAGAGGTCCAGCCTGATGATTCAGAAGGTTGAGGATGCTTATTCCAAATATCCAAAATCTAAAATGCTCCCAAGTCTGAAAGTTTTTGATCTCTGAAATGACCCCTATAAATGGAAAATTCCACATCTGACTTCGTGTGTAGCTTTTCATGAGACTGTAGTGAAAATGTAAGCACTCTAGAGCCAGGAGTGGTGATGCATGCCTGTAATCCAGGCACTGGGGAGGCTGAGGCAGGAAGATTGCTGTGAGTTTGACACCAGCCTGGACTACATAGTAAGTTCAAGGCCAGCCTGAGCTACACAGTGAAACCCTGTCTCAAAAAAGCAAAAGCAAAACACCAAAACAAAACAAACCGCAGGCTCTCTAAAAACGTATGAAATTACCTTCAGTTTATGTTTGTAAGGTGTCTATGAAACATAAATTAACTTTATGCTTAGATTTGGGTCTGATCCCCAAATATCTCTGTGTAGAGAGAGAAGTAAAGAAGGCCCCTTGCGGATCACTGAGAAACCCTGCACGTAAAGGATGGGCCCTGGAATCAGGTCTTCTTCGGGGGAAGCACTGGAGAACTACGGAGAACCAGGCAGGTAGAAAACACCTGAACCCCAAAAGGAGATGTGCTCAGCTGGAAGACAAGTGGAGACTAATGATTGAAACGCAGCTTTACCAGGTGGGAATGCCTCTTGTGCAAGTCAAAAGACGTACATTCACAGCAGGGAGCAGAATCGATGACCTCAATAAGGTTATTTTCTGACATATCAAGAGACTTGGAGTTTGATGATTCCAGAGCTCTTTCAAGGGATCCAGAGTGTACCCAAGGAATACAGACCTTTTCTATCTTCTTCTTGCTGAGTGGTCAGTATTTTTTGTCCTTAAGTGTGTCACCTAATGGCTGCATTGTGGCTCCTTCTGCTCCAGGCACTACATCTGTCTCCCGGGTGGAAAGAAGGGAGAATGGCACCAAAAGACTCCTCTCAGCCTTTTCCGAAAGTGGTATTTCTTTCTCCTAAACTCCAAGGGCTCCCCCTAGCTGTTACTGGCTAGCATCAGGCCATGTGCTCTGGGTTACTTCCAAAGGAGGCCCAGGAGTCTGCACCCTTCAGCCTCTATGGTCAGGGGCTGACAGTGACCTTTTGGTATCCAAGCAACGGCGTCTGGCATAGATTCCTTGGACTGTGTGTGACATAACCGGTGGCCGTGGCGAGTGCTGTTCCAGCAGAAGAGATAACTCAGACCAAGCGGCAGTGCAGAGCTGGGAGGGAGGTGCTGAGGTTGCATGCGTGACCCACGGAGGGGACTGGAGGCCCGGCAAAGCCACGCAGGCGACTGCAAGGGGCCAAGAGCTGAAGGAGAGGATGCAGGAGGCTGGAAGGAAGTGTTTCTGGGCGCCTGTGATGGGCCAGAGATGAGCGCTGGGGGTTAAGCAGCTGCAGAGCCAGGCTACGGGCAGGATGATGACAGAAATGCCCCTCGAAGCCCGCACTCCTCAAGGCGTTGGACAAGACAGGATCGTCCCAGCCTGATGTCATCTACAGGGTCACATGGGACGCCTGTGTGCACAGGAGTAAACCTGCGCATGACAGGTGTGAATCCTCACTTTCCATTTTCAGTTTGTTACCGGAACAACTCACACCTCATGATACCCAGTCAGGACTCTCGTCTGCTGCCTGGAGGTACAGAAATTTCACATTCCCAACTTGGCATAAATAGTCTAGTTATAACACGTTGTGTAACCCTTTAAGTGCATCCATACTTTTCCCCCAAAATTAAAAATGAACTCCGTGTTGAAAGCTGGGTGTGGTGGTATAATCCCAGCGCTCAGGGGAAGTTGGAGAGACCCTGTCTCAAAAAACTCCCAGACTTTCCACGTTGAACACATTCTGTGAAGCCGGTGAAGAGCTGCTGTTGTGGTCTTCACAGTGGGCAGTAAGCAGGTCCACTGGAAGGCAGGTGGATTATCCAGGTGAAGGCACTTTTCATTCTGAAGCCCTTTTAAACAGAAGAACCAAAAGTGAGGTCTTGGGGCTGCGAGGGCAGGGCTGTGAATGAGATGGCTCTGTGAAGAACAGTGTTGGGGAGGGAAATGGAGAAGAGGTCGAGTGCTGGCCCAGGGCGGGAGGGCGATGAAAGTGAGACTAGGAAGCCAGGGAGGAGTCTGTCCAGGCTGGTCGGGGGCGGACCCCACGCGTGACGGTGTGTGCCGTGCATCCTGGGTGCAGGGACGCTGCCCCATCAGGATTGTGTACAGAACTCCAGGAGGTTCCTACAGGGACAAAATCACCTAGTGACGCAGTTACCACAAGTTCTCCCCGCGCTAAGTGACACTTGGCTACTTAATCGGAAAAGCTTTTGAGCAATCTAGAAATGCAGTCAAAACTGGCTGGGATGTGTCGGAGTGTGACTGGTTCTAACTTCTATGTTGGGAGACCCCTATGAAGAACACAATAAAAGGTCCTGCTTTGAAACTGTCCCTTGGGGAATTTTAATCTAGGGGGTGCTAAGACATCTTGTCCTAACTGCACCAACAAAAGAATAAATAGCTGTGATTGCCATATGTGGTGGTGTACACCAATAGTCCCAGCTACTTGCGATTTGGGGTAGGAAGATTGTTTGAGCCTAGGAGTTTGAGGCTAGCCTGGCAGCATAGCAGGATAATGATGATAATAATAATAGACAAAATGACAAACTCAGAAATACATTGCAGATTTTCAAAAGCTGTAACATACAACTCCTGTTAGAGGATGGTAGTAAGATTCCTTGCTAAATAAAGGGCTAGTAAGTTCTCTGCCCTTTAAGGATGTAAGAGGCCATTCCATTCCTGAGGTCTTCTTGCGTGTTGGACCCTGTGGCTTCAGTGAGCCCACTTGTTGCAGATATGCGTCCAGTCGTTCAGCAAAGATTTACCAGGCACCTACGACATGCTGCACGTGTGTCTAGGCACATGGCATTCCCAAGGAGCTTACTTCCAGGGAGAGGAAAGAGGAAGCAAGCATAATAAGCTACTACAGAGTAGGTCAGAGGGTGCTGGGTGATGTGGAGCAGAAGAGTAGGAAGGAGAACAGCAGATAACATCATCATCATCTCACCGTGGGCACCTGGGAGTAGCCGTGGAAATAATTAAAGAAATGCAATGGCCTTTTATTTCCTCTACTGAGCTCTTTCTAGCTCCTCCTGTCTACTTGAAACTTCTTTTTCTGTCTCTGCATGCTAGCATCTTCCATCTTTGTGGTCTCAGCTGAAATGTTACCTTATCCAAAGGCCAGGCCATTAAACCTTTAAAAGAGCCCCTTTCTGTCCTAGCTTATGGTCCTTATAACTAACTTCTACTCCTTTTTTGTGTTAACTGAAGTCTGTTGCCTCTATTAGATGGAAATAGTGCAGTAACCATTTCTGGTCTGTTCATTTTTCTGGTACTTAGCAGATGTTGGATGAATGGATAAATGGAAAAAAACCTAAAGGCAAGAAACCTAAAGGAGGTGCTTTTTCTTACCTAGGATTGTCTTTAGGGTAATTATTGTGCAAGGAAACTTCTGTATTGGTAATGGATACATGCATTGCCTTAGGGAAGAGTTGCTGAGCAGTGGACATTTCTGGGGGGAAAAAAGTAGCATAGTAGAAAATATGGATGAAGACAGTACAGATTTTAAAAGTAGAATCAAAGTTTCAATTGCTACTGAATTATGAAAGGTTACTTGAGTATAGTTTTCTAAAAGATTAGAGATTTTTTGAATTCTGAAATTATTTTTTAAGAATCATAGCAGATTATGTATACAGTTTGGGATGGATGTCATCATTTTATTAAACTCCTTTATAGGTATATTTGAATTGATTTTTAATTTTATATTCATTGCAATGCTAATTCATCTTTTGCATTATAGCAAGACATTTAAATCCATAACTCTGAAAAGTATCATTAGAAAAACTGGTAAACTGTCAATTTCATCAAGTTTTTTCATAAGTTTCTAGTACCTGAATGACAATAGATGAAATTCTGATTCTTTGAGGATATTTTAGAAATGATAGCCGAGATGCCCTTCATGTCTTATGGCTGACTGTAGATAATTGTTTTGTAAAATGAATGTCTAGGGCTAGGGATTTAGCTCAGTGGTTTCACCACCTGCTGTGCAAGTGCAAGGACCCGAGTTCGATCCCTGGTACCAAAAATAAATAAATAAATAAATAAAATGAATGTCTGTTACTTACTGATTACTAAACTAAGCAGTTTACAATAGCTTTTCTTCTTCAGTAGTTTCTACTTTATGGTTAAAGAATGTGAGGGACAGGAAGGGCCTTAAATAACTTGGCCAAAGTCATACAGTGACTGAGCAAGGATCTGCTTCCGGGCCTTACAGTTCTGCTTCCGGGTCTTCACACCCCACCTAAGAACTTTATGCTACCAGTTCTGTGCTTAATTCCTTCTGTATGTTACACCCTTGGAGAGGCTCTGGATTAGAAGAATTACTGGAATTAATAAAGTAGCTCTAAGCTTACTGAGGATCTTCTGGGTCATCTCAACAGGAGATTATAGTACAACCTGAAAGCAATAAAACATATTTGGCTTTTATTTTTCATAATCCAGCCTTGTAATTCCCATACCTGAAGAAACTCTTTTTGAACATGAATCTTGTTTTTGTTGTTGTTGTCTCTATTATATATGTTGACCAAAAATCCCTACGTATAAAAATACAACCTCTGTCTGTGGTGTACATGGTGGAATTACTTTATTACTCTAAATATACTTCTGGTATGTGTATCTCTAATGGTAACCAACACTGAGATGGAAGAGGAGATGTAAAGAACAGAATTCAAGAAGGGCCCTGGGTTCAGTCCTAGCATCAAAAAAAGGGAAGGAAGGAGGGAGGGAAGGGAGGGAGGGAAGAAGATGGATATTTCTAAAGCTTGGTCAGTTCTGGATTTTTGCTGAGTTAAATCATTTAACTTTATGTGCCTCCTGCCTAAAACTGAAGTAATGACATAAAAGTTGTGAGATCAAGTAAATCATTGACTAAATTTGCTATCAAAATTTATGATTCTTCCCCATCTCCACCAAACTATAGTATTTCATATGTGTTTTTTATGTACCAGAAAGAAAGGAAATATGGAAGGGGCCCTTTTAGGAAAGCACTATTAAATTGCTTAGAATGATGTTAAGACCTTCATGTTAAAGCAGCCTGTCAGACATGATGGGCCTGACCTTTACCAAGCCCCCTGAGATGTAGGCAGAGGGGATTTCCTTTCTAGGCATAAGAAAGAGAAGAATCACAGCTTGCCCAAAAGGAACCAGTAATGACCCTGACCCTAACCAATAATGAAGTAAATGGTAAAGTATAACCAAGGATATAATTTGTATCTTGGAATCCTCAATCCCATACACTAAATGTTTCCTTATCTATTTCAGGATGAAGAGAAAGTTCTATTCTTGGGATGAATGTATGAACTTGAGAGAAGTTAAGGTAAAGCCTGAGAGAGGAAAAGAATCAAGGCCTGTCTACCTCGGCCTGAGGACAGTAGCTAGGCACCTTATTCTCTCTGTGAGAAGCATTCCAAAGATAACTGTGTTTATCTTTTTTCTTTATCTTCCCAATTTTTTATTTTTTCTTCCTCTGGTGTTAGTGGAAAATTGAAAATAACTGTGCCTTCACATCTAAATTTCTCCCTCACTTGAAAACAGCATTTTAAATTCATCTTGTCAAAGGAAAAAACACTTTTTAAATTACTATGTCCTTTTTCCTTATATTTTGTGCTGTATGACTTGAATAAATTTTTGGAGATATTTGCATGGAATTTGACATATTTAAGTTAGAAAAAAAGGACCAATTTAACAGACCCAGAGAAAAAAGTGACAGATTAAAATGTTAGGTAGCTGTTGTTGACTGGGTTTATATTTGTATTTAACATTCATTACTTAAAGCACTTACTACTTGTTTTAAATAGGTGTTCTAAGATGTTTTAAAATTATATAGATATTAAAATATCATTCATTAAGCTAAAAAATGGAAAATTACTTAAGGTTGTTTTCATACCTAGCATTGATGAGATTTTGCCAATTTCTATAAATTTGTTTTAAGAATTTTAATGCTAAAAAAATAAATAAAAAAGAATTTTAATGCTTTGCTGTTTTGCAGTCTCTGAAGAAACTTAATCATGTCAACGTGATTAAACTGAAAGAAGTTATCAGAGAAAATAACCATCTTTATTTTATATTTGAATATATGAAAGAAAATCTCTATCAGTTAATGAAAGACAGGTATGTCTTTATTTTGGAAAACTATATTTTCCCCTAATATTTCTTCCATGAGTTCCTAAGATCCTTTCAATATATCACATTTGATATATAGCTTTATCACTCTAAGAGGTGGATTTAATTAGTGCTGTTATTTTTATTAAATGGTAGCATTTAACACTGAAGAACCAGGTATTCCACAGCCACTTTTCTCTTATAATTCCTTGAAGGCCAACATGAAATTTCATATACACACAGGTACCATTTTACTTCGTAAAATAAAATAAAGTCTACCTATAATCTAATGTCATTAGGCAAAATTGAGGGGATTATCTTCATTGTCCCGCGAATCACCTTGTGAAAGGTTAATGAAAGAATGGAAAAAAGAATGAAGTAGCTTTCAAGAAAGGGTCTAATAAAATCCCTCATTAGAATGCAGAAGTAAGTGATAAAACTTAATGTGTTATTGACCTCAAAGAAACTCTCATCTTAATTTTTAAGTCTGTGGGCAGAATCTCTAAAGAACTCGCTATCGGTCACTTTAATGGGTCCCCTGATAGAGATTAATATTTTGCACCCCTGCTTAGTCCTTACCAGGATCTCACTAGAGACGTCAAGCAAGCGCCACATGAAACTGCCTTGTCCAAGACACCCACCGCTGCCACGTTGCCTACTGAGCTCTTGAAATGTCTAAATTACACTCCACTATAAATGTAAAATAAACGATATAACAAGTTTTGAAAACTTGGTATAAAAGAAAGAAATTTATTATGTGTACTGATTGCATGTTGAAATACTATTTGATATCTAGTAGGTTTAAATAAAATATATTGTTAAAAATTAAGTGAAGAGGAAGACAGGAAAGGTTGATCAGTGGGTATTCAGACCAGAGTAAGAAATCCTGATGTGCTATCATACAGTTGGTGACTGTAGAGAACAATCATGTGCTGTATGTTTGAAAAAGCTAGAAGGACTTTGGATGTTTTCATCATACGGAAATGATAAATGTTTGAGGAGATAGCTATGTTTAGGCTGACCTAAACATCACACAGTGTATACATGTATCAAACATCACATGAGGCCGGGGATTTAGCTCAGTGGTTAGATCCCTGGTACAGGAAAAAAACATCACATGGTACCCATTCATATGTACAATTTTTAGGTATCTATGCATCAGTTAAAATAATTTTTTCAATAAAATTTAAAGATAAGTTTAAAAATTAACTACCTACTTCATTTGCGTTTTTAAAATGTGGGCACTGCAAACATTGCTAAGAATGTAAACGGTGCTCGTTTGTGACTCTGACTGTATTCCTATGGCCTGTACCACGGTGCAGCATAATGGAAGCCCACATTCCCATAGAACTCTTCGAGGCTACACAACATAGCTTTCCCACTCGTCCGATCTGATAGCGATTCAACTTCCCACTTTACTTTGCTCCTCTTGGGCCAGTTTAGAATTTAGCTATTGAATTTTGTATAATACATTCTGTGTTGGATTTGAATTTCTGAGCAACATCAAAACAAAAAATTCTATTTGCACATTTTAAATTTATGATCTTTAATCTGGGCATGGTGGCAGATGCCTGTAATCCCAGCACTTGGAAGGCTGAGGCAAGAGGATCGGCATGAGTTCAAAGCCAGCCTGAATTACATAGTGAGACCCTGTCTCAAAAAATGAAAATGATAATGATAACAATGTATAATCTTTAACTCTAAAAATCTATAAATTATAGTTTTAGTCAGTATAATGAAGCCAATAGAGGTACCAAGGCCAGTGGAATATCTTATCTTCTTTATGTTGTTTGGGAATATCTATCTTTTCTTTTTTTTTTGGTACCAGGGATCAAACTCGGGACCTTACACTTGTGAGGCCGGCAGCGGAACCACTGAGCTAAATCCTCGGCCCATATCTATCTTTTTTGTGCTGGTTGGTAACAAAATTTCACAACTGTTGCTTCATTTCTTCCAGAAACAAACTGTTCCCGGAGTCAGTCATCAGAAACATTATGTACCAAATACTGCAAGGGCTGGCATTCATCCATAAACATGGTAGGTTTCTTTCAAGTCTCATCCCCCTGCCTCTGTAGAATAGTGTCAAATCATGCAAATTAATTGTATATCAACTGTTAAATAATTGTATATTAAGTAACTACAACCTTGTGGTATACGTCTACTAAATGGCTTTTTAATTTTAAATTGTATAATTCTATTATAAAGCAGAATATGTATAATCTATGACTGTCTTCCTCCACAGCAGAACTTTTCAGCAGTTTGATCATTGGTCTGTAGTCTCGGTCATCATCAACCCATCCTACACCCTCATTCCCTCTGTAGTTCGTATCACTGGCAAAACCTCAGAATCCACGTCATCTGTGTGCCCCCAGGATACTTGAGACCATCCATAGAAAAAGACGCCCTTCGATTTGCAAGAGGAGATTTTCTCTTTTTCGTTCTCCTGGGTTTTCTGTTTCATTCTCCTGGGTTTTCTGTTTCATTCTCTTCAGGGCTGACTATTAGCCCATGTAACTAACCATTTGGTTTCTACATTGAATGGGGGATCTAAGCATCTTAACTATTGAGGTTTTCAAAAGCTTAGCTACCAGGAAGGACTGAGCTGTTAAAATAATTTTAAATGAGGAAATTAGCTATGATATGTCAATTTCCATTCTTGCCCAACATTCTTTTCAAGAAAATGATTAGACTCAAGGAATCTTGCATTCTGTTGCACTGTGACGGAATCCTAGTGAGAACAGCTACTCGGACTTACACCTGATTAGGATGCACTTCCAATGCATCAGTTAGGCTATGGATAAATCAGCTTCCCCATTCCTGGGACACAATACCCAGCACTTACAGCTGGAAGGAAGAGAGGTCTAATTTAGCTCACAGTTCCAGGGAACCCAAACGGGGTCACATGGCTCTGAGGTAAAAACAGCACGACGGATGGGCATGGTGGAACAAAGCTGCTTAGCTCATGGTGGCTGAGGAGCAGAATGGGGAAAAGGACCAGGTATAGTACCAAAGGCCACACATCCATGACCCACCCAGATACACCCAGAAGTGTGTATCCCTTGGGCGGCTGCCAATCAAGTTGATACAATTAACAGTCACAGGCTACTTTCCTGGGCTTCAGCCTCCCCAGCTATTACACAGTGGTGATAACAATGGCTCCAGCCTCCTTAGAGGTTGTACCTTAGTGGAGATAACCCTAATGTGGAAGTATTTATCCCTGCACCCAAACCTTCTGAAATCACAAATAAAAATAAATGTTGAATGGGTGGTTATCTGATATACTCTGAACTTTCTTGCCAAATCGTTTTGAAAGCAGGCTCCTCATATCCCATCACTTCTTAGATAATAATAAATACGGTTCGGTTTCCTAACATCACACTTCTAGTTACAAGAGAAGCGCAGTATTGTTTTGTCTGTACATCAAATGAAACTTTGTTAAATTATGATGATTTATTATGTTTTCCCTTCTATCTGGCCAAGGCTTTTTTCACAGGGACATGAAACCAGAAAACTTGCTTTGCATGGGTCCAGAACTTGTGAAAATTGCAGATTTTGGACTTGCCAGAGAATTAAGGTCACAGCCACCATATACTGATTACGTATCCACGAGGTGGTAAGTAGATCCCGACACTTCTCCAGAGCCGTAAGTGTATATTGAAATTTCCTACAATGAGTTGTTACCTACATTTCTGGAGGTTCTATGTTGGGTATTTAAAACAAAATATAGAAGTGAATTTTATATTCCTCGCAAAGAGAGAATTAATTCATAACTATTCTGATCGATGAAATAAGAGCAAGTGAAGGATTTCATTCATTCATTCATTCATTCATTCAAAAAATAACATTAACGCCTACTATGGGCCAAACATGACTTTAGGCCCTGGAAACCCAGCCATGAATGAAAGAGAAAAGAAAAACCTCTGCCTCACACTGCTTACGTGACAGCTGATACACAAATAAGCTAAAAATAGCATGAGTCAGGGCTGGGGATTTAGCTCAGTGGTTTCGCCACCTGCTGCGCAAGCTCAAGGACCCGAGTTCAATCCCCGGTACCAAAAAAAAAAAAAAAAAATAGCATGAGTCACCAGAGAAAGGCAG
The DNA here is from genome assembly GCF_000247695.1 of Heterocephalus glaber. The sequence continues at coordinate 15,142,285 of NW_004624756.1, forward strand.
GCACGTGTCCCCAAAAGGCGTGTGATAGTCCCCACTGCAAACGGCCCAGGTGCCTCTCGCCAGCACCAGTCCTGTCGACCCAGCTGTGGGAACAGACGGTCTCAGCTGCACAAAGCACTGTGTCTGAGCCCCCAGAGGGAACATGGTGATCAAGAAGCCAAACAAGAAAAGTACGATTCCATTTACATCAAGTGCAAAAATAGACAAAACTGACCAGTGCCGGGTAAAGTCAACATAATGATTGTACAGAGGTTAGATAGAAGTAACTGGGTGCGCGGGACTCTGGGAGAATAACGCCCTTTTCCTGACCTGATTGATGCTGGCTCCATGGGTGTATGCTATGTGTGCCTGCACCTGTTACAATAGGTGCATCTTCCTGTATTATACTCCAATAAAAATAAGAATAAACACAATACACATATATCACATGGGGATACACTATTATGGAGAAAAAATGTGGAGCAGTGAATGGAGTTGGGAGAAGGGGAGGGAAAGGGAATATTGCTATTTTACTGGTCTGTTTATTTATATACTTATTTGAGGTGCTGGGGGTCAAACCTGGGGCTTCATGCAAGCTAGACCGGCATTTTGCCAAACCCCTGGCTGATTATTGCTACCTTAGTGGAGTGTCTCACTGAGAAGACGCCTGGAGAAAGGGCTGGGCTGGAGACACGAACTTCAGAGTTGGCAGTGTTAGAAATCTCCGGATTGGATGAGATCGCCAAGGGAATGAGACTGAGCCCAGATAGAGTGACTGTACATCCAGTTTGCCCGGGACAGTGTCACCCGATACCATTATCGACAGTTTGATTGAAATACACCAGGCTGGGTCATTTGGGCCTCCCGGATGCCTCCCACTTCCTCCATGGTCTTACCGGGTGACGTTAGAGACACGCAGAGAGCGAGCCAAGTTGTTGGCCCACGATTTCCTGCAGCTTTTTTCCTTTCATGAGGCAGTGCGACAAGATGTGTTAGACAGGCGTGGGCCTCAGTCTGGGGGTCAGCTGGAGAAGTGTTTGGCAGCCACTGGTGGCCTTTGAGATGTCCACTGGTAGAATTTGGGGTGCACAGAGGGTGTCGGAAGTAAACACTCAGCAGTGTACCTGGAGATCATATCCGATGTAGTCTGAATGTTCTTCTAGTGATTATTACATGATATATATCTATAACTCTCTCCCTGTTTGCTATTACAGGCTGAATTGCATCTTCTAAAAGATATACTGATATCTGTGAATGTGACCTTAAATGGTAAACGAAGTCTTCACAGATGTAATCGAGTTTAGCTGAGGTCATAGTGGCCTGTGGGGGTCCTTGCTCCTTAGAAGGGAGACACTGAGATGGCCCCATACACGGGGAGGCTGTGAGGACAGCCAGCCAACAGCACTGTGCTGGCAGAAGCAGGGATCAGGATGCCGGGTCCACAACCCCAGCAGTGCCCAGAATTGCTGGCAACACCAGAAGCTAGAATGGATTTCCCTGGAACAGATTTCCCCTAGGACCTTCAGGGATCACTGCCACACCAGCACCTGGAGCTCAGATTGCTGGGCTCCCGAACTGTCAGAACACTACGCCATCCAGGTTGAGCTCTTGGTTACAACAGCCTTAAGGAATGCATTGGTAGTGCTTTCTGATGAAATTATTTTGCAGTGCAATCTCTTATCGACAGTGAACTCCAAAAAACAAAGGTGCAAATTTACTGAAAAAAAATAGGCGTTTTTTCTGTTTCTTAAGAGAAATGCTGATAACCTATACAAAACACGTGTTTTATTTGTCACCCATCACAAGGGCCATGGTCATGACCTAGTGACAACCAGAACCCATTGGAAAAGTTAGTCACTGTCTTAAGAAGAGTCCAGAGATGGCAAACGTAGCTTTGGGTGAATTTTCACATTATTCTAGAAGGTTCTACCTCTCCTTTAGGTCAATGACTCTTCTTCTAAGATAATTTCACTCATCTTTGACTTCAAGTTTTGTTACGCAAGTTACAAAAGGCAGTAAATGGCTGTGAAAGTATAAGCTGCTTCAGGGGAGAAAGAATTTCACAGCTACATGATGCTGGCTTTAAATGAGTACTTCATGTGGTTCAAAGGAAAAATCAGTTCTCTTGTTTCTAATAATGACTTAAATTTCATTGAATCAGGGTAAAACTTTGGGTTGTTCATTCTGCGAGAGATGAAACATCTGACATTACTGTGAGTGCCACTGTATTTTCGGTTAGGTTCAGCACTGAAGATAAAAATATGGTTTTGCAGTGGGAGCACAAATACAAATTCCATGCAAGCACATCGTCATGAAAAGTGTTCTCTTTTTTTGATACCGGGGATCGAACTTGGGTCCTTGCTCTTATGAGGCAGGCGGCAGAACCACTGAGCTAAATCCCCGGCCCCATGAAAAGTGTTCTTGCTAAATTAAGACACCAAGAAAGTAGAAGTATACTTAGTTAAGATGTGTGTCTATTTTGGAATTGCATCCACACACTCTACCAATCAAAATACAAACTGTAGTTGTCAGGACTTACAAATCCATATACACATCCAGGAGTAGAGTAACTGAACTAGCAAATTTTTTGTGATGAAACTGATGTTGACTATAAGAAATAACCCCAAAACTTCAGCATGGCCGTGTGTAATCTCGCTTCTGCCATCTGTCATTGTCCTTGCAGAATTACTTTGTAAACCAGTTTAAATGATTTAAGTGACATCTTGCTTCCTTGTAAACAAGTCCATTAAATTTTGGTTTCATTTTGTTCCAGATCACTTGAAAATCCTAATTCAGAATTTTTAATAAATTCAGGACCAAAAATTCAAGTCTTTGAGGCTTATAGCACATTGCAGTTATTGAAAACAAAGCTTGAATACAGGAAGACACTGACATTTATCCTCCTAAACAAATTAAGTGATAAGAGCTCAAATACTATAGTAGTTTTATTATTTTTAATGTGAATTTAGCTTTGGAGACTCTCCTCTTGCAGGAAGATTCTTTGGAAGGAGATTTGTCTTAGGCCCTTTCTTGTTGCTGGGACAAAATACTCCACGCCCACTTCTTGAAGGAAGAGAAGCTAAATGGCTCTTGGTTTTAGTCCACGTGGCTGGCTGCCTCCAGGGCAGAACAGCACAGCAGAAGGGTAGGGCCGGGAGAGGTCTCTCCCATGGCAACTGGGAAGCAGAGAGGGAAGGCAGGGGCTGAAGACAAGGATGTGCCTTTCCAGGTCACGCCCCTAACAGCTTGTTCAGAAATGAATTCCTCCACGTGTGAAGTTTCACTCCAAATCACCTGTTTTTGGTCTTGTTGCTATTTCTATAGGTATCGTGCTCCTGAAGTTTTATTAAGATCTTCAGTATATAGTTCTCCCATCGATGTGTGGGCCGTGGGAAGTATAATGGCGGAACTCTATACATTAAGACCGCTTTTCCCGGGGACAAGTGAGGTGGATGAAATCTTTAAAATCTGCCAAGTTTTAGGGACTCCCAAGAAAGTAAGTACTCTTGTCCCTAAATCGTGATGACTTTTATTTATAACTTGCTACTTTACTTTGAATTTTATATCTTTTGATCATTTATAAATTTTGCTGATGTATCTGATTTTTCAAATAGCTTTATACTTTAATGGTTTTCTTATACTTTTGGGGGGAGGGGTAAGATAAGAAGCCAGAATCCCACCAGACTGTAAGACAACAGTGCTTGCCTTTCCTTAAGAACTTCAAGAAAAATTTTTGTTTGGTACTGGGGATCGAACTCCGGTCCTTGCACTTGTGATGCAGGCAGCAGAACCACTGAGCTAAATTCCTGGCCCAAGAAAATTATATCTATTTAGAGCGTGACTTCGGGTCAGTGATCGGCTGATAACTAGATGGCCAGCCTTGATCAAATGCTTCCCTTCTGTGAATGCCTTTGTCATCGGCCTATTAACCCCTGGGGTCTGGACCTTACTTCCTCTATTCCTTTCCTGTTTGGATTTATATTTCTCTGCCATAGATATTTGGTTTCTTAAACTCTGAGTACAGTACTTTTCAATTAATATCACATTTTTGGTAGACCTTATTTCTAAGGTGTACTTAAAAAGTGTAAACTAAGAACAATTATATCCTAATTAAGTCAGTGTGTGCCTTGTCATTAGACATAGAATTGTAGATATTAAAGCTTTAATATAATTATCATTTCCAAGGTATGTGTAATTTTTAACATTAGACTTGATATATAATATAATGAAGATTTTGGTGGGACACAGCCTTTCTGTAAACAGCAGTTGTCATTTTAGTTCAGAGTCACCAAGGTCACCATCTTCATCTTTAGAGTTTAATTATGAAAGTGCTTTCTTGGTTTTTCCTAATTCTTAGCTCAATGTTCTTTTTCCATGTGGGTATTTTAGGACTAAATCATATAGTGTGTCTGGTATTTTATTTTCACATTTACTTATATAAATTAGCATTAAAATTTTCATACCTGAGTGATTTTTATATTATTGCTGTTTTAAAAATGATTACTAAAACAATGCAATTTTTGCTCACCCCTGCTGGCACTTGTTATATTCCTTAAACAGAGTGACTGGCCCGAAGGATACCAGCTTGCGTCCTCCATGAACTTCCGATTTCCCCAATGCGTTCCTATCAACTTAAAAACTCTTATTCCCAACGCCAGTAATGAAGCCATTCATCTGATGACCGAAATGTTGAATTGGGATCCAAAGAAGCGACCAACAGCAAGGCAGGTGCGAGAAAGCTCCCTGCCACATCTCTTTAAAATGTTGAGGTTTTACGATAGCAGGGTGTTTTCTCCTATAAAGACAAATCTTTTCTCAACCAGGATTTTACCAAGAAAATGAAGACCTGCAGTATATGTAAGGAATCAATTTCTAGGCATATGAGATCCTGGGGAGAAATGCAGTTCTATAGGTGCTGTATTTTCCTTTATCTTGAGCTTCCGATGAGGGAGCTTACAGGGCAGAGGCAGAATGGAATCAAATAATTCAGGATGGGACAAACCAGTTAGGATGCCGCTCATCTTGGGCAGCAAAAAGGAATCTCTGCCATCCTGTGCCCTAGTGAGTTTTCTGCGCCCTCCTCTGGCTGAGGTGGGGTTTTAGTTTGCTGTACACAGCGGCAAGTGTTCCACTAGAGGGCAGCACTGTGGCGCCCGCCCTGTGTTCCCGACTATGGTAACGCCATGCCTTATTTGCAAAAAGCTTACATTTTGTTGTATTCTTACCATTTAAATATAAATTCGATGTGAAAGTTTCCAAATATTTAGTTTGCTCTTTTTAAAAAAATTACCGTAAGAAAATGCCCTCTAAGGCCATCTGGAAGAACAAATGGGAAAGAGAGTAGCCAAGACAGTTTGAACAAGAAGTGAGAGACGGCCGGGGATTTAGCTCAGTGGTTCTGTCACCTGCCTCGAAAGCGCAAGGGCCCGAGTTCAGCGCGCGAACGAACGCGCTGGCCCAGGGACTGACAGAGCTCCACACCGCGGGGTGCACTAGTTGGTGTACGGGGGACGCTGCATCACAAGCGGGGAAAAGGGAATTTCGGTTCTTCTCAGCAGACTTCCCAAAAGGATTGAATAATGTGTGTTATTTAATCCTACGGGAGGCTGAGGCACGCATATATTTACATATTTATTTTATATATATGAATGACATTAAATCATTAAAGACTGAAAGAAAGCCTGTATGAATATTTAACTTCAGGATGAGAACATGAATATTAAAGTAATAGAAGAAATCAGAACGAGACACTCAAGAGATCTGATTACTTAAGAATTAAAGTTGGAAGGCCGATGGGGTAGCTCGGTGGTAGAGTACACGATGACCATGTGTGAGTGACCCTGGGTTTGGTAACAAGCACCACAAACAACAAAAAAAAAAAAAGAAGAAAGGAAAAAAGAAATCAAGCTAGGTGTGGTGGTGTACACATGTCATCCTAGCACTTGGGAGGCTGAGGCAGGAGGGTTGCAGCAAGTTTGAGGCCAGCTGGGCCAGGTGGTGAGTGCAAGGCCAGCCAGAACTACACAGTGAGACCCTCTCTCAAAAAACAAACCAAGTAAAAAAAAAATCAACCCACCAAATAAACAGAAACGGTCTTACACTGTTAATGGTGAGCAATATATCCCAAGGGAAGAGTGCACATAATTTAAGCTGGGGCCGATTAGACTAGATAAATGTTAATGTAACATCTCTGTGCTTTCACAGGCACTGAAACACCCATACTTCCAAGTGGGCCAGGTGTTAGGCCCTTCCTCGAATCATCTGGAATCCACACAGACTTTCAATAAGCAGCTGCAGCCCCTGGAATCGAAGCCGCCTTCCGCTGAACTAGAGCCTAAGACTCTGCCAGATGTCACGGCCCAGACTGTCGGGGCGGCCCGGCCCACTCACGTCCCCCAGCCTCTGCAGGTCATCCAGCTGCCACAGAGCGCGGGGAGCCTGCAGCCCCCAAAGCAACAGAGCCAGCTGCAGCCGCCCCAGACGCTGTTCCCAAGCCTCCTCAGAAACGCGCCGGCTGTAAGTAGCCAACAGCGACACCGGGCAGGACATGGACATAGCCGGGCGGGTGCGGTTCGGGCTCTGTCTCCAGGCATTTATTTCCAAAACTGTCCCGGAAGATGGAAAAGCTCTGCTTCCTCCGGGAGCAGCTCCACATGACACCATGTAACATTCTGATAGGGTGTGTAACAGCATAACTTGCAGAATAAAAGTTTAAAAGCTGGCAGGCTGCAGATTTCCTTTAACAGTTACTTCCACACAAAGGAATTCAAAGGAATAAAAAGAATGAGGGCCAGGCGTGGTAGTACAAACCTGTAATCCCAGCACTCCAGGAGGCTGAGGCAGGAGAATCAAGTTGAAGCCTTGGCTGGGCAACTTAGTGACTTCCTGAGACCCTGTCTCAAAATTAAAATTTTTAAAAGGATGTAGCTCAGTGTAAAGCCCCTGGGTTCAATCTCTGTCACCATGCAAGAGAATAAAGAGTAGCTGAGAGTACTGACCCTAAATCTTAAGTATCCCACCAGTCATTTCACAGTGTTTTTAAGTGGAGCAGTGGCTCTAACACACAGCCTTGGCATGTCGTAGGCTGGCCACGTGGGGCATGTCAGCTCACTGTGTGACAGTTGTACAATGACGTCACCTAAACATGGCTTTGTCAGAGCACGTCCCTGTGAGGAAGTGATACAGGACACAGCTGTCTGCAGAAGGCTCTTTGAAAGACAGGGACTCAGGGTCTGATGGGATCACTTGTGCATGAAAGGCATCCAGAAAACGATTAAAGATTATAACCACCGATTCTCCCCAAAGCCGATCGGCACATTGGGCCATAAAACCGCGAGGAGGCGCTGGGGCCAGGCTGTCTTCAAGTCTGGAGATGTCTGGGAAGAGTTTGAGGATGGTGACTTCGGAGCCTCCCATTCCAAGAAGCCAAGCATTGGTGTTTTCAAAGAAAAGAAGAAAAAAGATTCTCCGTTTCAGTAAGATTTTAGATTCATATTTTTACTACACATCAACCTTATTTTATTAAACATAAATAAACATAGACCTTACATGTTCCACAGCTGCTCTTCCCTAAAATACCTGAACTTAAGAAAAAGTCCACGTCATCCTTGTGGTAGTCAGCCTTCCACCACTGTGACAAAATAACAGAGGCAATCAACTTACAAGGAAGAAGGGTTTATTTGGCTCACAGTTTCCGTCCATGGTCGCCTGGCCCAGGCCCAAAGCATCATGGTAGGAACATGTGACAGAGGAGGCCCCTTCACTGCATGGCAGTCATGAAGTAGAGGAAGAGAGAACAGACGCCGGGTTCTAACATCTCCTTCAAAGTCATCCATTCCTACACAGAAACAGCTGCAGAGGGTGGTTTCAGAAAAGATCAGAATGTACGGTACAGCAGCACTTTGCTGCTAGGTTTTAAAAGCCTTCTGCCAGCTGGTGTGGTGTCACACACCATAATCACAGGGCTCTGGGCAGCCCAGGCACGAGGGCCACAAGTTTGAGTCCAGCCTGGGCAACTTAGTGAGACCTGTCTAAATAAAGAAACACACAAACAAACAAGGGCTGGGGAAGAAGCTCAGTGCAAAGGCCTTGGGTTCAATCCGCACTACTGCTGGAAGCTTCCGCCACATCTGGTCTGGCACCGGAAAAGCCTCTCCATGCTGCTGATGTGGGGGGGCATGTCATTACCATTCTTGTCAGCAAGGGGACCAACAGAAGCCATTTCAGAGGGCATGGGAAAGGTCCGCTTTCCTAACAGTGTCCGTGTTGACGTTCCAGGCTTCCAGAGTCGGGACTCCTAGGTGCCAGCCACCCGGGCAGGGAAAACAAGAGCGTGCCTGCTGCTGTCTCTCTCAAGTCTGACTCCGAACCGTCAGCTGTGCCCGCATCTAAGCAGTACTACTTGAAACAGTCAAGATACCTTCCAGGTGAGCAGAGAAAACAAAATGTTTACTGTCAGCCAGAAGATAGATAGGTCAGGCCAGACCCCTCGGGAACTCCAGGAAAGAGCACAAAGTGGCACAGAATGTATAATCGCAGGGCTCTTTGGTGGGTATATCTGCTGCCAAGGACTTTCTGGACCCCTTACCTCTACCACTAGAAGTCTTTAAAACACGCAGAGCTGGGTGTTGTGGCACATGCCTGTGATTCTAGCACTCTGGGAGGCAGAAGCAGGAGGGTTTCAAGTTCAAGGCAACCCTGGACAACTTAGGAAGTTAGCAAGACCCTGTCTCAAAACAAAAAATGTAGGTCAGTGTGAAGGCCCTGGGTCCAATCCCTACCACTGGAAGAAAAAAAATGGAAGGGAGGGAGGGAGGGAGGAGAAAGAAATGGATGTGTCTGGTGGTGGAACCAACAGGACTTGCTGACAGATGAAACTCGGTGCCGGCCCAGAGGGGAAGGAACCGGTGCAGGGGCTGGGTTTTGACATGGCAGCGGGGTGAAGGTTTTGCGAGGACAGCAGTGCGGAGTGGAGGATGAGGGAAGCCCACCAGACAGCCGGCTGACCTCTGCAGTAGACAGCTGGGTGTATGAGCTGGAGCGGAGGGAAGACCTAGACACAGTCAGGCGTTTATGATGCACCTGCCCCTCGCATTTTGTCCTCTAAACCCAAGTACAAAGAAAATTGTAAAATTTAACCTGATCTAAAAGGGAATCAGTTTTTAAAGAGATGCACCTAGTCCACCTTTGCTTTGTGTTTCCGTGGACGCAGCCAGTCACAGCTTTCTAAACAGGGGCTAGGCAGCTGGGTCCACCGGAAGAAGATTTATCTCTCCCACGTCAATCTCCCGAAGTGGGCGGGTCCTCAGTTCCCAGAAGCTGGTTTGCAGAGGAGATGGAGGAAGGGTTGGGACTGGATTGCTAGCAGGAGATTGATACATAGCATGTTTTTCTCTGTACCTTTTAGGCAACCACATACATTTCAGTTCTAGGGATCCCATCGGGACCCATTGTTACTGTTAGTCAATGGGAGAGAAAGAGAACGACGCTGATACAAAGGTTTAGAAATGAATGAAACAGACAATAGAAGGCACAGTGGGTGCATAGGTTTAGCCACGGTGCCGAGTGAGTTACAGTCACTGTCTGCAGAGAAAGTGAAGGCTTCGGGGTGGACCGTCGTGCTAGGAAGGGAGGAGGAGGCCACCGCAGGAACAGTGAGGTTGAAGAGACTGCGATGAGGTCTTCAAGGACACAGCAAAACCTCACCACCCTGAGCGTGTGAAGATCTAAGCAAGTTAGCTAATGTTTGTTTGTTTTGTTGTAAGCAGATTATGGAGGCTCTGTGGCCCCAGACTGAGAATGAGGATGGGCCTAGAAAATGAGGGCAAGGAGAAGGAACAGGGAGCCTTCCGGGGAAGAAGGAAGGTGGGGAAGCCAGGAGTGGCAGTGTCCAGAAGCCAGAAGGGGCGTTTACTCGGGAGGGCAGCTGGGTAGGAAGGGACAGAAATATTAGGCTGGACAGTAGAGGCCTCACTGGCGACCTGCAGTAGTTTCAGTCTGGAATGCTGAAGGGAGGTCCGGGTGGGAGAGAGAGGCTACAAAGTTATGAGAGGTGAGGAATTAGAGTGAAAATGTGGACAACTCTTTGGGGCAGTGTGATAGGACATGGAACCCCTGGGGGGATTGGGGGTGCTTCCCTAATAATAGAAGGGCGCCCTCTGGTGGTAGAAACGACTACTGTGACTCATTGGCAAAGGATAAACGGTTCCAAACCACCACTTTTCATGGTTCTTCCTAATGTGGCTTTCAGGAACACATTTCAGGGTGTCTGAGACCTGTCCCATCATTTCGTCTTTCACTAGAAAGACATAAGGGATTCTGCAGTCACCCGGGAGCAGAGTATGGCTATAATTGAGACTTAGATAGTACACTCACCATGTACCCACTTCCCTAGACAAATGGGATCATTGTGTACTGCAGTCATGTACTAATTCCGATTTTAAACATTAAAAGAAAAAGGAAGTAGACTCAAAATGACAAAGGATTGCTTGAAACCTAAAATGAGGCTGTTACCCTGCTGACACTCTTTGATGGAAGTTGCCTCCCCATCCAGAACTAGCTGAGATTCGAAGCTAGAATTGAGCCCGGTTCCGTCACTTGAACAGATATTTATTGAGCACTTAGTGTGAAGCAGCAGGCATGCAGGAGTTAGAGCCCCGAATAAGGAGCAACCCTTGGTACTTGTGTAGGACGTGTTGCTATTTTTATAGTTGGATATCTTCAGGTACAAGAAAGAGTAATATCACTGGGGACTTCTTTTTCACCTCAAAGCGAAGTGGTAAAGGTCTTATTCCAACTGTCAGGATTAGGAGAGCTCTAGAAATGTACCCTAAATTGCAGGGCAGCATGACATGACACTGCAAGGACCGGTACCCGTGTGAGATTGGCCTTCAGCGAAGGAGACACAGCGCGTGGTTACTGACAGCTCCTGGCTGGCTGGGAACTGGGAGTGGGATTTGAAGGTTCTGTTTTCTGTTACCTGCAGTGGAACTGCAGTCATCTCAGCTCCCTTGGGAGCCTCAGGTGCTTAATTAGCCCACAGTAGCTGCAAACAGGGCACTGCTTTCGGATCTCCCAGGGCTGCCCTCTTGCCTCAACCCTAGGCCTGCAGCGAGGACTCTCAGTGTGAGCTGAGGGCACCCAGGCACCAGGGCCAGCTACAGCGCACTCCATAGCACACCTGACCCCTGGTCGGAGGACCCTTCTCCCTTCCTGTCACCACTCCCCTCCTCTCTCCACCCCACCTACCCAGTGAGTGGCCACTGCTGTTTCTGTGTTCGCCTCCCCTGTTCCATTTTCCATTTCTTTTTTCTTTTTCTTTTTTGGCGGTACCGGGGATTGAACTTAGGACCTTATGCTTTGAGAGGCAGGCGTAGTACCACTGAGCTAAATCCCCGGCCCCCATTTTCCAATCCTAAGCTGACACACACAATCCTCAGTGACCTGACCCCTCCTTCCTCTGCAGCCTCGTGTCGTCCCGCTCTGCTGTGCCAGCTGCACCCAGGCCCGCGTCCCTGGTCCTCTGTCTCCACCCCAGGTCTGGGACCCACTGTTGCCTCTCCCAAGAACACACCTTCCCACCCTCACTGTGATTCACAGCTCAGCTTAAAATCGCTATTTGCTTAAGGATTCTGCTGCTTTGGACATTTACCTTCTCCTAAACAATGTGCACACTGCTGATTATTTTCTTAATTATAACTAAAAATGTCTCCCTTCTCATTAGATTGCAAAAGCCAAAAGAGTAGAAACTGGCTCATTTACTTATTTTTTATCACTTTTTCTCCAATGCCACATGCACTGCCTGGCACACAGTAGGTGGTCGGTAAATATTTGTTAAATGACTTTTTAAAATCTCCTGTAATGTGAAAGACTATCGTCAGATAATGATGTGTATCATTATAATATCAAATGATGATAATGAGTATGTATGTTAATTTCTGCCCCTGCATAATGGTCCAATAAAAGCTCACATGGTAATAAATAATTTCTATAATAAAACTGTTCCAAATAAAATTGAAATCTTTATCTTACGTCCTTACATTAAACCAATTATCTTCAATAGTGCATCTATTTTATTTAGGAAAAAAAAAATTGAGGGATTTGGCCAAGGCAGTAGTTTTCCCCCTACCTTGTACTTTCTTTTTGAGTAAAAAATTTTTAATGTGAGTACTCAGCCCGACTGCATCTTCCTTATTTGTTAGATAACTGCCTGCTATAGGTCTGTTTGTGGGTGTTTTATTAGAAGGCAAAATCCATACAGAGTTATACCCTATGAGAAAGGGAAATTTTTTTAAAAGGGAAAAAAGAGAGAAATTAACCAGGAGTGTTTGAGTGCGACTATAATCCCAGCTACTTGGGAGACTGAGGTGGGAGATTTATGAGTTCAAGGCCAGCCTACGCAACTTAGTGAGACACCCCCGTCTCAAAATAAAAAATCTAAAGTAAGAATAAAAAGAATTGGCAAGGAGGGAATAAAAATGAGACAGAAAGAAGGGAGGGAATTATTCAGTGCTTCCTTAGAGACTTGGTGATGGGTCACAGTTGAAGCTCACAGTTCCTAGTTCTGAAACTATATTATTACTTATTGCTGTGTGAGATGGTATCCAGAAGGCTGGGGATAAGAGCAGTGAAGAGTTCGCTCACAGTCAAGGAATCGAGATTTAGATCAGACTGCTTTGTTAAGAGGGACAGTGGGCAAGTTTCTGAGAGAGAAATCTTGCCATCGGGGTGGGGGACTGGGGTCTTCATAAGGGGTGAAAGGCGTGGGAAGGGGTCTGAGGCAAATGCAGACATCTGGGAAATGCATCTCCAGGGCATGTGGCTCCTGGATAACCTTTCAGGAACAGCCACATGTGACCAAGGTTGTCGGTCACTGTGGCCCTGCAGAAAGCCCCTCCCACTGGGGACAGACTGACTTCTGCCGCACTAGGTCTTGGTCAGTGCTGCTGTGTTTCTTATGTCTGCTTCGTCAGCAATGGCAGGGTTGCCATTGCTGCTGAGGGTTTGAACCCTTTCATTGTCCACGGATAATCACTTCATAAATGTGAAACCTTCGTAAGGGATTCCATTTGCAAAAAGCAAAAGCTCATCCTTCCTGGAACAGCTCTAACTTTCTAAATCAATGGCAGCCTCGGAGATGGCATCTCCACCGGCTGATGAAGGCACCATGCATAAGACTTCAAGGCTTGACTGAAGACCTCAGTCAAGGAGTCTTCAAATCTCTTTCAGAAGGTTAAAACAACCCCTTTGACCATTGGTACCAAGGCCCCACACTGATTTGACATTTCACAGATTTCAGAAAACCAGAAATGATTCAAACTGTCCTCTTTTTCAAGAGCATTTCCAAGACTACTGTTCCAGTTCCTCAGTGATAAACTGTAGGCTTTCCTTGGTCTCGTACACCAGAGGTCACCAGCTCTAGGGCCATGGGCCAGTACTGGTCCTCTTTGGAACCGGGTCACACAGCAGGAGGTGAGCAGCTGGATAGCAGGCAAAGCTGTATTTCTGGTCCTTCCCCATCACTCCCATCACTGCCTGAGCTTCCCATCTGATCAGCCACAGCACTGGATTCTCATAGGAAGGAAAATCCTACTGTGAATGTGCATAGGAGCACAAACCCTACTGTGAATGCACATAGGCACACAAACCCTACTGTGAATGTGCATAAGAGGATTCTAGGTTGCAGGCTCCTTGTGAGAAAGAATCATATCCCTAAACCACCCTCACCCAGGTCCGTGGAAACACTGGCCTCCACAAAACATGGCCCTGGTGCCTAAAAAAAAACCCACTAGAGACCACAGTTGTATAACATAAGCATCCCAGATGGCTCTTTACAGGTCTGCTTTGGAGCTTTTTGGATTTCCCTGAGTTCCAGATCACACTTCTGTCTTCCCTGTTATGCCAGCTGCTCACCAAGGTCTGGCTGAAAGTGTACATTTGAAGGGAGTGACAAGGAACTTCCAGTTCTTTTGAAGAAAAATTTTTGTGCCTTCCCAGTTTTTACAAGACGAATAGGAACCGTGTCAAATGTTTACAATTACTTACATTATAGAGAGTGCAGTCTGTTTATAAAGTGCATTGTCAGCAATTCCAGGTTTGTGCTGAGGATTTAGGATCTTGTTAGGGTTTGGTTTTAACCAAGTATTTGCTACCTTTAAACCTAAATTTATCTCTAGTCTCCTGTCCACAGTATGTCTAGCTTCATTTGGATATATTCCCTTTTTCCTTCCAGTTTGTGATCACACACAAACCTTTGAAATGACTGCTTTGTTCTTCCAAGGTGTAAATCCCAAGCATGTGTCCCTCAGAGCCAACGGAAAGGACATAAACTCATATGCTTGGAATAATCAGCTGTTTCCTAAGTCACTGGGACCCACAGGAGCAGAACTTGCTTTCAAGAGGAATAACGCAGGTAACACAAGAATATATTTAAAATATCAATCCTGCTTGCCTTCTATAGGCGTTTCCTTTTAAATATTCTAACTACCTTCCTCCAGCAGAGGTATGTGTGCCCCAGGAGGGGGACCCACAAGTTACAAAGATCAGACTTGAGCACATAGTTCTAAAGGAATCATTCACCAGATCCTCACCTTCCATCCAAATTCTCTCCTTGACAGATCTCCTTATAAAATAGCAAAGTGTTCCTTAAACCTCCTATGTCACAAGAGGAAAGAAGGCTTCTTGCTGGTTAAGATGATGTGTTTCCTCCCAAAATGTAAGAATATCTGGGGTGCCAAGCACAGGGACTGTTACACTGCAGTCAGTGTTGAGAAAGTAAGTGATCCTTGAAGACTGCAGAAAATCCTGTCTAAGGCAGGAGGTTTTCAGTTCTTAGCTTCCAGGAGATTGAAGGAGTCGTTAGCTCATGGGATTAAAGATCATTTTTATGAGATCACTGTATGATTTCAGAGATACTCTGCATCTCTGAAGAGTACAAAGAATAGACTGGCAAAGCTATAACAAAACACCTTTCATTCCCAGAAACTTATCTGTGTTAGCCAAGTTTCTCAGTGGTTCTATCTATTGGGAGCGGGGGGGGAGGCGTTTATAAGAAAATTTACTTTTCATGTTTAGTAATCAAAATCTGTAATACCCATCTTTTCCCTTTAATTATATATAATGAATCATTCTAATTATAACTTAATCCAGAAAAAAGTAATATGGTTACAGAAATTTAAAACTTTAAAAAATTCATACATATTTTTGAGTGATCAATTTAAAGACTTCTAAGCCTAAAGTTATATTTGAATAAAATTTGGAAGCTAAGATATGAATGAAAATATAATTTTAAGGGTAAAAGCAGAGGGTTAATGGTAGAGCACTTGCCTGGATGTACAAAGCCCTGGGTTCTATTCCTAGCATTACAAAAATATATGATTTAGGAGGAGAAGAGAATTCATGTGAAATTTCCAAATGTGAATGGATATATTTTTACATAAGTATTGGTGGGCATAAAATCACATGGTATTTAGATTCCCTTGGTTATATTGAAAGATAAAATGGTTTTATTTTTTAAGTGTTTATAATTTCTTTATTCCAGAAATAACATTATTTGCAACTGTTAACTTACGCTGAAAAACTTTAGATATCAATGTAAAAGTGTGTGACGAGATACCGAGATGCCATCTCTTAAAAATGTGGGTGACGGCTGGGCGTGATGGTGCACACCTATAAGCTCAGCACTCTGGGAGGCTGAAGATTGCAGGCTGGGCAGTTTAGCAACTCAGTGATACCCTGTCTCAAAATAAAAAATAAAAAGGGCCTGGAGATGTAGCTCAGTGGGAAGGCCCTGGGTTCAGTCCCCATTTGCCATACACACAAAAGAAGTGGTATTGGATTTCTAAAGTTTGACAATTGTGGTTCTAGCAAGTATGCAGCCTAGGGAGGTGTCCTGATGTGACATCAACACACTTGCACTTTTTACAAGTTTTTCACACTCTGTAAATACTTAATTTACCCATTTAATAGAGCTAAAACGCAGCCTTGTAATTCACTTATTCTCCTGTTATTTAAAAACAGTATTCATAGAACCAGGCAGTTATACAAACCAGTTCAGATGACAACATACAGCTTTGCACCTTGGGGGACACACAATTGGCACCAAGAAAGCTGTGATACACACTGGAACATTTTCTCTTAAGAGTTATTTCATGAATCATCTAATTCATTTGTTCTCTGCTTTTTCTGTAACATTCTCCTTACTATTCATTCTTTCTTTCCATCTGCCTTCTCTTTAGAAGAAAGCATAATAAAACCAATTGAAAAACTATCATGCAATGAAAGTTTCCCCGAAATATTAAAGGACCCACAAGGTAATTTCTGCGTTTGCTGAATGAGCACATTGTTCTTTGACTCTTGTCTAGTTTTCTGCTCAACTTTTGCCCCTGACCCTGTCCTACAGGGCCAAGGTTACCTGCTTCTAGAAGTCAGGTCAGGGCTGGGAGAAAGAAGTGTTCCATGTCCCCATGAGCCTCCTGCTACAGCAGTTGGGCTCCGGATACTGTTTCCCTTTCAAAAAGCTCTACACTTCTCGTCTTAAATTTATGTTGGCAACCTTCAGAAATTAGGCTAATAATTCTGTTGAAAGGAATGAAAAGAGTGTTTTCTAACTCTGTGAGCAGTATTCCTGGGATTTTTTTAAATTCTGAAACTCATTTTTTAAGCAAAAACAATCATTTAAAAGAAAAAGGAGATCGTCTATTTCCCAGGGGATTAATGTCACCGGTTTCCACAATGCCAACCACTGGCTCCAGCCTAAAACTCTGCAGCTCACAGGTGCTTGGGATAATTCGCCAAGATAGCTTAAGAAGACTTGGTTTTCTCTTCATTCTTTTTCCTCGCCTCTCCTTCTGGCAGCATTGGACACACACCTGCTCAGCGCCAGGCTTTTCGTGTCGGCCACATCCCTGCTTTGTCACTCACTAGATTTGGGATTCTGGATGAGTTGTTTACCAGGTTCTCCATCTGTAAGACGGAGGAAATAATATTTGCTTGAATATTGTCATACAATTATGCCCAAGATTCTCCTTATGCAGTAGGCCCTGCTATTAGATGCGGTTGTGACTTTGACCTTCCTTCCCAAAAGTCTTTTTGAAATAAAAGACTGGCTACTGATTCAGACCGAGTAAGAGCTGTAAGAAAAGGGTTCATTTAGGCAGTTGTACTTGTGTAAAATTCAATAGGGTAAGAACTTCAGGGCGAGATCCTTCAGGGTCTGGAAAGTTCATTGCTACTCTCCAATGTTTGTAGCTTCAAGAGCAAACATTTGTTCAGAGCCTGCTGTGGCCAGGCCTGGGGACAGCAGGGGCACAGAGCTTAGTATCCAGACATATGGACAGAGGACCCTTCAGTTTTAGCTGCCTGGGGACCAGTTCTTTGGGCCGCCAGAGCCCCATCACCCTTCTTAGCCATCTGTGTCTCTCCCTGCACAGCGAGGCTGCTTAGCGCATCCTGCTCTGGCTTTGCCCACTGTCCTTGTCCTTGTCCTTGTCCTGCCTCTTGGTGCAGAGCTCCCGGCATCACCCTGGTGGCCTCCCCTGGGCGGTGCCAAGCTCTGACTCTCTCAGCCTCCTGTGCTACTTCTTTTTCCATGCTGCAAGCCTTTGCAGCTCCACCCTGCAAGCCTGCTCTGCCTCCATCCAGCTCTCTCTTCATCTCTCCTCCCCTGTTGCTTCCCTCAATGCGGATGCTCCTTGGGGGTCCATTCCAGGTCTCTGAACTTTGTAGTCCCCAAAGCCCAGACCCCAGAACCCCCAGGCCCTGAACATTCACATCTCCAAACCAGCCTCCTCAGCCTCCCCAATGTGAACAGCCTCAGGACACCAAGTCTTTCCCAAAAACCTGCTTCTCCTCCTACTCTGCTCCTCTGAGTCACCTAAGCCACAAAGTGGGGGTTTTCCATGCCTTTCCTTCCGTAGCACCCCAGCCCCGTCAGCCCACCAGGTTCCTGTGCCTCTATCCCTCTGTTGACCCTCGTCCTCTGTCATCTCACCCCAGTAGGGACCCCTTTCCCCACCTTAGGTTCCCCCCTTCTGGCCACCAGACTGACTGATCGATCGATAATAGTGGTGTGGATGGTAGTGGGGATGCTGAGAGCTGATGTGATTCTACGCCTGGGCTTTGCTTCCTAGTACTTGATCCCTACAACAAGCCTGGGAGAGGAAACCCACTTGTAACAGGTTTGGAAAATGAAGAAAGGCACAAAGAATGCTTCAGGGATCAGGGGTGCCTGGCAGGGAACACCCGGATGTGAAGACCTAGCATAACCATGGAAACTGAGGCAGACCACTATCCTCACAGAAGCTCAGTGTGTATAATGATAATGGGCTCCTGAGAGGGTTGTTCTAGGGGCTGGGTGGGGGCAACTGTGCCGAGCATAGCATAGCCTAGATAGAGCATAGCAGGTGCTCAAAAAATAGTACACAGAATCAGATTAGTCTTCAGAGTTATTCTATGGCACTCACAAATATCTGCCTTCTGACTGAAACTTTATGACCCATCACTAGGAAATCTTGGAAGTTACACTGCTTACAATCAGTCGGGATATATCCCTTCCATTCTCAAAAAACAAGTTGGGTCAGCTGGCCAGATGATCCACTTAGCGCCTCTTGGTGCAACGGCTTCAGGTAAGAACAGCTTCAGATACAGTTTTCGAGATTTCTGAACTGAGGTGTTTTTTTTCCTCTTAAATCAAGATGGTCACTTTTGAGTAAAGACTTTTCAATTAGTCTCACTTCATTAACAGAGTTCTGTTTTTGTCCAAATATCCTCTTTTTCTTCCAAAAATATGGCTTGCAAGTCTAATAATTAAAAGAAGAGCTTCCTGCAGTGAAATGTGACCCTTGGCCAGGCTCCGTGCGATTATGTCATGTTGTCCTCACAGCCGTCCCTCTGTGTCACTCCCTCCTTTACGAATGAGGAAATTGACTGGGATGAGGAAACTGACTCAGTGACTAAGGTCACACAGCCCTGCGGCTGGGTAGAAAGTGGCTGGTGCACTCCCAGAGAGTGTGCTTTGCTCTCCCACAAGATGTGAGAAGGGCATTTTTGGAACTTTCTGCCCGGCACCAGGCCCAGAGTGAAAACCTAGTAAGGATGGGGATGGCCTGGCCGTGGGTTTCTGTGAGTTGATCTGCAGGTCCCCTGCTGTTGCAGATGACAGGACTTCCTTCCCTCCGCTGCCTGGCTCTTGTGATGCAAAGTCTCTGCACCCTCTGAGGGGCGTGTGACAGGCATGTGCCTGACACTGAGGGTGAGGATTCCATACCAAGCCTCCCAGATTTGACTGTGAATGAGCTCTAAATCATTATAGTCTAAAATGTAGGATCTTATGGCAGCACCTAAAATAAACATGAAGCAGATGACTGGAAGTTTGGCAAAGATGGCAAGTTGTCCTTTAATTTACAGGTTGACCTCCACTCTATTCTCACAACCTATGCTAACTGGGATCTTACAGTAAACTACTGATTAGAGTTGCCAGTCTTTAAAGTGTACATGATTGCAGCTAAAAATGTAAAAAACAAAAGTCACTGGACACTATAATTTTTTGTTACCATAGTAAACTGCTTAAATGGCATTTGGTTGCCTTATCAGTACAAAGGATCATTCCACTATTTTTCTGCTGAAACAAAATATACCTGTATAAATAAACATTTTATAAACAGCAGTGGTTTTTAGAAAGCCTTAACTATTTTAAACTAGCCTTACAATGACTCATTCACCATGTCTTAGCAGCAACTTTTAATATAAAAACAGAACATCCTAGTTTGAAAGAGTTTATTAACTGGATACCTGGTCTTAGAAATTGAGTGTCAGTCTTCTAAAGAGGCATTTTTTAACATACTGAAGGCCTTTATATATTAATTATTCCACCAGGTTAGCATGCAAATTCCTGTTTTCATTTTTTTTAAGTGAATGCTTTCTCATAACTTTTCATCTCTTCATTTACTCTGCCTAACAGATTTTCCTACAGGTGGTGATAGGAGGAAAGGTTTAAAAAAAAAAAAGAAGTAACTATTTACCACAAGTCTCAAGGGGTCCACGCAGATTCTTAGGAAAGCATTGTTTACCAAGAGTTGTGTCTTCCATCTACCCGCCTGGGCGACAGTTTCCCACGAGAAAATAAACCCAGGTCGTTACTGTATTTACTCAGCTATTATCTCTCCTCCCAGAGTGTCTTCCTCCTCACCCTAAAGTTTCAAGAAGAAACAGTCCAGCAGACAGTCGTCCCTTCCTGTGCAATCTCCCCTGCAGACTTCCTAGTGGCTTCTCCTACCCTCATTGAAAGTAACAGAACAGTGAGGAGTGATTCTCTCATCCACGGCCACCCACAGACTCGCGAGGCCACCCCTGCACCCTGACACCCTCAGTCTTCCCCTTGGCTCTATTACCGAAGTGCTCCTGTACCCATTTACAAATGTTTCCTGTCTTGCTAAAAGTCAGATCGTGGCTGGCTTTCGATGGCACACGCCTGTAATCCCAGCACTCGGGGAGGCTGAGGCAAGAGGACTGTAAACTCAAGTCCAGCCTGAACAATTTAGTGACTTAGTGAGACCCCGTCTCAAAAATATTTAAAAAGGTGAAGGCTGTGGCTGAGTGCAAAGGCCCTGGGCTCCATCCCCAGTACCGCAGTAAATTGTTACATCATGACATGGATAAAATCTGTCAGTACAGGCCAACTCCTTTCCTTTCACATTTTCTATGAGAAGTTAAAAGCCCGGATGGGACAAATGCAGAGTTTAAAATAAGCAGCACAAGCATCACAGGCCGCCTGCCCTGCTGTGGGAAGTGGCGGGAGGCTCAAGGTGGCTGGGCCTTGAGGTCAGCTAGCCATCGGGCTCCTCACCAAAAGACCTTTTCATTTCTAGAAAGGAAACCCTAAATCTCAACGCCACCGCCTTGCTGCCAAGATGGGCCCCTCCTCCAGGAAG
This sequence comes from Heterocephalus glaber, assembly GCF_000247695.1. The sequence goes on from NW_004624756.1 coordinate 15,163,191, forward strand.
GTGGCCGGACGCCACTTCTTTTAGGACATGCCTTAGGCTGTGTCACGACGGGAAGTGAACTTCTCTTTTTGCTACTTTCCAGGCCCCTCACTTCTTACCCAGAGCCTCTTCCATTAGCTTAAGACCGAGCTCCCTTTTCCCCTCCCGGAATGAGCTGCTCTCGTCTCCTCTGTCCCTCCCTGTCCATGTTTCTCACTCCTCCCGTGGCGCATGTGGCCGGTGCCGCCGTGTGTGCGGTCCTGTCTCGTACCCACTGGTCAGCTAAAGGCTGTTCCGGAGAGCCTGGTGCCATGCTTGGCACTTCTAGAGGCACTGGGCCTGCCTTTTCTTAGGAAGCTTTTTGGTGGACAAAAAGCAACATGGCCAGGTGACCGACCAGACTGCACCACGGGTTGGACCTGGGCAGTCTGTGCGCCCAAGGTGCTGTGAGCCGAAGGTGCTCACCAGGGCCGTGCGCTCATGAAGCTCCCCTGCGCTCTGCTGGGGGAAGCCGCGCCAGGAACATAATACAGCCCGAGTCAGCGTACAGGTGGGTTCGTTTCAGTATGGACACAGTATGCTCCACGAACGACGCCCCTACCCCACTGATAGATGTTTGAGTCCCAAGCGGCGGGAAGGCGCATCCCTGGGAGGGACAGCCAGAGAGGGGGCTCCTCGTCTGAAGGGAGGAAGGGGTGGGGAGAGACAAAAGACATCAGAGCCCTCTGTAAAATGATTTACTTCTTTGTCATTTGAGATGTCGACGCAGCTTTAGCTTATCAGTTATATAACAAAAATTTAAAAGTTTTTGCAAAATTATTTAGCAATAAAATATATGAATAAGGCTTATAATTAAAAGTTTGGCATCCACAAACAGGTTACCATTTAAGGGGGTTGTTTTATCACCCGTAAGTATTCTAATATAAAATGAAGTTTCTTGCCAAGCAGTGCCACACACCTGTAATCCCAGCTGCTGAGAAGCCTGAGGGAAGAGGGTCACAAGTTCTAGGCTAGCCAGGGAAATGTGGCTACACACAGTCTTCAAAAAAATTCTTAATTCTAGAAAGTATACTTTGATTTTCAAAAGGAAATTAGAGCTCCATATGCGTAGCTCCATGAGGCTAGTTTTATAGGATTCATAATTCCAAATACAGTTTCCATAGAGATACTGTGTCTGAATATTGCTTAGCTGTGGTATTATCGTCTGACCCTGTGGATGTCACTCATTGACTTTAAACCAAGTATCTCTCTTGGTCATCTTACAAAGTGCTGCCTATCTTAATGCAAAGCAATGGAAATATCAGCAACAGCAGAATGAAAATTCAGAAAGAATGGCTCACTCAACAGTATGCGGTACACAAGAAACATGTTTAACACACAAAAAAATTCATAGCCTAAAAATCAAAGGCTGAAAAACAATATTCCATGCAATGGGAACCCCAAAACAAGCAAGAGTAACTATCCTATTCTCAAAGAGAATTTCAAGCCAAAGCAGATCAAAAGACACGAAGGACATTACATATTGGTTAACAGAGCTATTCAACAATTATAAACAATACCAATTATAAACATGTACACATCAAACCATGGTGCACCCACCTTTATAAAACAAACTAATAGACATAAAATGATCAGATAAACATCAATACAATTATAGTAGGGGATCTCAACACCCCACTATCACGAACAGACAAAGCAACTAAACAAAAAGAAGCATCAGAGTTGAAACAAACCTTTGAACAAATTAACTTAATAAATATAGACACAGTGCTCCAACAACATACAGAATACATATTCTTTTCAGCTGCACATGGTACTTTCTCCAAAATAGACCACATGCTAGTTAATAAAACATGTCTAAGTAAATGCAAAAGAATCAAAATTTTACCGTAGATATTATCAGATCACAGTGCAATGAAACTAGAAATCAATACCAAAAAAACCCACAGAAACAAAAACATTTGGAAATGAAATAATACACTTGAATAATCAATGGGTCACAGAGAAAATTCAGGAATAAGATAGTTCCTAGAATTAAATGATAATGCCACTACAACATACCAAACCTGTGGGACACAATGAAAGCAGTCCTATGAGGGAAGTTTATAGCTGTGAATGCCCACATAGGAAAAATAGGACAGACACAAGTAAATAACCTAATGATGCACCTCATAGGTCTTAGAGGGGCTGGGGATTTAGCTCAGTGGCACCGCGCCTGCCTTGCAAGTGCAAGATCCTGAGTTTGATCCCTGATACCGAAAAAAAAAAGTCTTAGAAAAACAAAAACAGTCCAAACCCAGAACTTATGTAAGGAAGGAAATTATAAAGATGAGAGCAAAAATAAATAAGATGGAGACTTAAAAAAAGAATCATTAAATCAGAGTGCTGGTTCTTTGAAAGAATAAACAAAACAGACAAACCCTTAGCCAGTCTTGTCAAAACAAAGGAAATAAAAGACACAAATTAATGCAATTAGAAATGAAAAAGGTTTCAGACTGAAAAAGTAAAAAAGAAATGCAAAAGGTAAAAGCACAATGGATGCTGCCAAAATCCAGAAAATTTTTACCAACTACAGTGGCACCTCAGTTCACAAATTTGCCAAAATTGCCAAAATTTTGTTTCTGTTTGCAAATTCTACATCAAGTGACAAATGCGATCGCAGCCATTTTTCGTGCACAAATACAAATGTGGCCATCTTTTCCAAAATTGTGGAACAAATTAAGTTTGTGAACCGAGGTACCACTGTACTTCAAAAACATATATTCCATACAATTGGAAAACTCAGAAGAAATGGAGAGATTCCTATACAGAAATGAATCGCCAAAAGTGAACCAAAAAAGACCTAAAAATCTTTAACACTCCAGTAACATGCAATGAAATTGAAGCAGTAATTAAAAAAAAAATACCACAATAGGCTGAGGCAGGATGGCCAGTTTGAGGCCAGCCTGGGCAATGTAGTTACTAGTGAGACTCGAGTGTCTCAAAACAAAAAATTTAAAAAGGGCAGGATGTAGCTCAGTGTAAGGCGCTAGGTTCAATCCCAGCACCGCAAAAACAAACACATGCAGAAATGATAATAAAAAAAGAACTCAAAGACCACTGAATTAATCTATTTATGATAAATTCAAATTCCCCTCATAAAATGAGAGGATGAATTCGTTTATTTTTGGTAATCAAATAAGTAAAATTCTAATTTCTGATTCTGATTTCTTTCAGAGTACATCTGGAGCACAAAGCCTGGTCGGGGACAGTTTTTGGGGCCCGCGTACAGCCCGACCACAAAACACCTCCCCATGGTGAGGGGCGCCCAGCCGGTGCCCTCGGTGCATGGGAGGACCGACTGGGCAGCCAAGTACGGAGGGCACCGGTAGGGCCAGGCCTGCAGAGGGAGCTGGGCCTCTGGCCCCGGCCCCGGCCGTGGCCATGTCCGTGTCCGTGTCCACCGAGTTCCTGAAGGGACCCGCAGAGGTGGGCAGCTCCGAGCACGGAGCGCCTCCTGTTTTCTTTCTTTCCTCGAAGCAAAAGGCATTTTCACAGCACTGTGGCCCGCAGTGCTGATACATGGGTAGGACTTTACAAAGTATTGAATAAACTATTTGCCAAAGTATCGAGTATCGGATCGACGAGTTAATAGACAGTAGGAACAATAAGAAGAAAGTGAGCGTGGAGAGCGTTTGGTTTCCACTCCTCCCGCCCTGCCCTAGGCTGTTAATGTTTCCTCCTGTGCAGTGACTGGCCGCCGGCTGTCTTCTGTCTGTTTCCATAGCCGCAGAGGCCGCTGTGGGCTGCAGCTCCGCTCCCCGACTCGGCACTGCCAGAGAGACTGTCGCTGACATTCGTTTTTCTACTTTAAAACTATAGCATCAGTGGCAACTCCGGTCTGGAGAAGATCATCTTTCTTGGAAATAAATTTATTTGTAACATAGACAGGAACAAAATGACACCACCACATTTTAGGCGGCTGTGAATCCGCGGTGACTGTCAAACCAGTGGCTGAACGGCTGCCTGCTGAGCAGTCCCGCGGGTAGCGAAGTTCTGGAGCCTGAGTTGGACGCTGGCTCACCGCACTCTGAAAATACTTTGTATCCGCGTTCCCGCCACTCACCAAGTGATAAAGTCCACGTGTGCCAGCTGCACCCCAAAGCAAACCCTGCCGCTGGGGGCTCCGACCTTCACTTCTGCTCCCGGGGCACAGGCCCTGGGCTGCCATAGCAGTGGGTTTTAAAAATTTTTAGTACACCTTGTTTCTTAGTTTGACTCCTACATTAGTATTTAAAATAGAGATTTGGGACAAAGGACTATTCTATCTTTATGGACTGGGCCTTATTTAATACTGTATGGTCTTTTAAAAGAATAGTAATGTTAACTGTGATACTTTTATGCATTTTATGACTTAGAAACAAATGCTAACGTGATCGATATCATCTTATGGCTGTTATCCACAGGCACACCGTAAAATAATTCTACGACATTTCCTGTGCACGGCAGATTCAGCTGTTCAGAGGTCACATGTTGAAAATCTAAAGAGTAATTTATCCTCACAGGTACAGGTTACAAGTATTTGTACAGTTTTAATGTCTCAAAGCTTCTATTTCTTTTGTTTCTGAGGAAAAACTGTGAATATTTAAATAAATATGGCTAACTAATGTGTTTTCTTTACATTTTACAATTTTTTATCCTGAAGCCTGTTGTTTTAACTAGTGGACTTTTTTTGGGGGGGGGGGCTGTTTTGAGTTTACAGAGATATTCATCAAAATGTACAGAGAGAGCTGAGTGTGGTGACACACACCTGTAATCCTAGCACTGGGGAGGCTGAGGCAGGAGGATTGCCACAAATTTAAGGCCAGTCTGGGCTACATAGTGAGACCCTGTCCCAAAAAACCAACAAAAAAAATAGTACCGAGAGTTCTCATACAGCATCCCTCATCCTGATTTTCCCTATTATCAACATCTTGCATTACTAGGGTGCATGTGTTACACTGATGAGCCAATATCGATACAATGTTAGAGTCCATATTTTCCATTATAACCACTCCAGTGCACCATTACAGTGTCATGTAGGGTATTTTCACTGCACTAAAAACCCCTGTACTCTACCAGTTCATCCCTCCCTGCCTTACCCTGAACCTCTGGCAACCACTGATTTATTTATTGTCTCTCATAATTCTTTCCATAATTTCATATGGGTGGAATCATGCGGTATGTAACCTTTTCACGATGGCTTCTTTCACTTAGCAATATGCATTTAACGTTCCTCCATGTCTTTTTGAGCTTGCTAGCTCATTTTTAACACTGAATGGTATTTCGCTATGCAATGTTACCCACCCACCTGCTGAAGGACGTCTTGGTTGCTTCCAAATTGGGGCATTTGAATAAAGCTGCTATGAACACTTACGTGCATGTTTTTGTGTGGGCATCGGTTTTCAGCTTACTTGGGGAAATGCTAAGGAGCACGATTGCTGGATTGTATGGGAGAAGTGTGTTTGGTTTGTGAGAAACTGCACACTGTCCTCCAGGGTGGCTGTACCAGTTTGTCTTCCCATCGGCAGTGAGAGCTCCTGTTGCTCTGCACCCTCACCAGCATTCGGGGCATGGGTGTTTCAGACTGGGGCCATTTTACCAGACATGTGGGGGTCCCCAGATGTTGGCTTTGTTTGCAGTTCTCTAACGACTGGATGCATGGCATCTCTGCATGTGCTCACTGGCCACTTTGTGTCTTCTTTGATTAAGCTTCTGCCCAGCCTTTTTTCCATTTTTAAGGTGGGTGGTTTTTTTTTTCTGTTGATTGAGTTTTAACCACTTGGTACATTTTGGATAACAGCCATTTTTTCAGATATGTCTTTCACCAGTGTTCTAAGGGCTGTGTCTGGTCTTTATTCTCTTGACAGTGTTTTGCAGAGCAGAAGTTTTAATTTGAATGAATTTCAACTTCAGGGGTAGAACTTCTGATGTTCTATCTAAAACATCTTTACCAAACGTAGGTCACCTATTATTTTTTCCTGTCATCATGTAGAATTTTTATAGTTTTATATTTTTCACTTATCTGAATGGATCTGCAATCCATTTTAAGTTGATTTTTGTAAACGGTGTAAGTTCTGTGTCTTCATTTCCATTTTTCAGGTCAACGTCCATTGTTTGGATACCATTTATTTAAAAGGCTATCCTTTCTCCACTGAACTGGCTTGCTCCTCTGTAGAGATCAGCTGACTGTATTTATGTGGGTCAATCTCTGAGCTCTTCATTCTGTTCTCCTGGTCAAGTTAGTCATCTGTTCTCACTCCTACCACACTATCTTGATTATTGTAGCTCATGTCAGTCCTCCAACTTTGTTTCTCTCCATCAGTATTGGACTGGCTATTACAGGTTTTTCACCTCTCCTTATAAACTCCAGAATCAGCTTGTCAAGCTGGGTGTCATGGCGCATGCCTGTAATCCCAGCACTCTGGGAGGCTGAAGCAGGAAGACCATAGGTTTAAGCCCAGCTGGGCAATTTAGCAACTTAGCAAGAGCCTCTCTCAAAAAGTAAAAGGGCTTGGAATGTAGCTCAGTGGTAGAGTGCCCTGGGTTCCATCCTCAGTACTGAAAAAACTCAGTTTGTCAATATCCAGAACATAATTTACTGTGGTACTGATTGGATTTGTGCTGAATCTTGATGAAGTTGGGGAGAACTTCCTATACATGTACACAGAATTTCTCTGCATTGATTTAGGTCTTCTTTGATGGTTTTCATTAGTTTGATAGTTTTCTTTATATAGATCTTTTATATATTTTGTTAGATTTATACCTAAGTGTTGGCTTTTTGGGGTGAGGGAGGTTAGTACTAATGTAAATGGCACTGCATTTGTAATTTCAAATTTCAGTGATTCATTGCTAGAATATAAGAGAACAATTGGTCCTTTCTCTGCACTTTTTTTTTGAGACAGGGTCTCGCTATGCAGTTCAGGGTGGCCCAGAACTCCCCATGTAGCCTGTGCTGGCCTCGAATTTGTGGTGATCCTCTCATCTCAGCCTCCCACGTGCTAGGATTACAGGTGTGTACCACTATGCCCAGCTTCATCTTCTATCTTAATGATTGCTATTATTTATTAGTTACAGCAGTTTCTTGGTTGACTCTTTGATACTTTCTACAGATGGTCAAGTCATCTACAAACAAAAATAATATTATTTGTTCCTTCTTGATCAGCACACATTCATTCATTCACTCATTTATTGCAGTGCTGGGGATTGAACCTAGGCTTTGCATATGCTTGGCAAGTACTCTACCATTGAGCTATAGCCCCATCGCTTTTTAAAAATTTTGTTACATTGCTCAAGTTGGCCTGAAACTTCTTCTGCCTCAGCCTCACAAGCAGCTGGGATTACAGGCATGTGCTGCAGCATCCAGCTTCCCTTTCTTGTCTTGAGGCATTAGCTAGGACTTCCAGTATGATGCTAACCAGGACTGGTGATTTGGCCCTGATATTAGTGAGAAAATACCTAATTTCTCCCCGTTAACTAAGATGTTAGCTGGAGGGCTTTATCCAGTTGAGAATGTGTCCCTGTATTCCCAGTTTTCTGGGAGGTTTTGTTATGAATGGGGGTGGAATTCTGTCAGATCATTTTTCTGCATCTACTGATGTGATGATGTGATTTTTCACACCTGCTGATGTGTTAGATTATATTAACTTTCAAAAGTGGACCAAGCTTTAGGTACTGCCAAAAATCCCACTTGGTCATATAATGTATACACTGTGAAATTTGATTTGCTGGCATTTTGTTGATTTTTCATCCACATTTCTATATACTGAGACAGAGAATATGTGCCTTATGTTAATCGGTGAACTGATGACACCACATAAAGGGTATGTGGGAGCTCATTAAAATTATTGTGGATTTCATTAGATTCAAAAATTTCCAAGATACAATGTTAAAGCACACACATACAAAAATAAATAAGGCAAAGATTTATCATAAGTACTGAAAATACATGACCATGATCAAAGAGGAAGAATTTTCTGAAAATAGATCTAGACACCTAAAATAAATACATAAATACTTGAATGTATAACACAGTAAATGAAGAACAACCAATATACACAGCACATACAACTGGAACCTGTAAGGAAAGGACTCACATCCTTCTCTGACACATGTAACACTCACAAAAAATTCTCAACTGTGAAAATACAAAACCACATTTTAAAAATTATGCAATAAAACCAAAGTATAACAATTACATTTATTCACTTAAAAATTTGATAATAGCTGGGCATGGTGGCACACGTCTTTAAACCCGGCACTCTGGAAGGCTGAGGCAGGAAGATGGAGCCCAGCTTGGGCAACTTAGCAAGACACTGACTCAAAAAACAAGCAAGCAATCAAATAAAGACTTGATTAAACTATTTGGCAAACATTTACATAAGTGCCTGCTACTAAGTATAGTGCATATAGTAGTACCAAAAGGGCCGTTTTTCTGTCCTCACAGAATATATCCTAGAGACAGATATTAAACACACACAAATGAAAACTGTGCTTGCAAATTCTGATGGGTGCTATTAAGAAAGTAAACAAGTTGTTACAAAGACAGTTGAGGAGGAATATAAATGTAGTGAGAGGCCACTACATGGTTTAAAATATTCTTAAAATACAGTATGTCTCTGCCGCCAAGGTACAGAAGGAAATATAGGACTAAAAGCATAAAAATAGGGAGCCCTCCTGGATTTTCTTCCTTCCTCCCTCTGTTGTTTTTCTCTTTCCCCTCCTTCCCTTCCTTCCTCTCTTCCTCCTTTCTTCCATTTTTGGGTGTTACTAGGGATTGAACCCAGGGCCTTCACACTGAGCTACACCTCCAGGCCTTTTGTACTTTGCACACATTTCAGAGAAGCTTAAGTGCTGGTCCCAGCTTGCCCTAGGAGGTCAAACCACCATTGAACCCAGCCAAAGGTCACACCTGGATCTACCCACAGGCAGGCAGCCCTCCACTGTGCAATTCTCAGGAGCAGGTCGCTGGTCCTGCCCATCCCCCGCAACACCTCTCCCTCACCTGGAGTCCAGCCTGCAGCCCCACCCCGCTGCAGACCCAGAGAGCAGCACGGCCCAGCCAGGAAAGATACCCTGCCCTGCCTGACCAGGGCCATCCCAGTACCCAGCTCTACCTCCCAACGCCCAGCAAGAGCAAGGATTTCAAAGTTTCTGATTGTTCTCCTCCATGATTTATCTTTAATTCAGTGCAATCAGAATAGGAATTCCAAGTATAGTTTTTAAATTAAATGTTAATTCCGCATTTATCTGGAAAAGTAACCATCGAGAAAAATCCGGCCAGGCCTGGTGATGCAGGCCTGTAATCCCAGCATTCTGGGAGGCTGAGGCAGGAGGACTGCAAGTCCAAGTCCAGCCTGGGCAACTTAGCAATTTAGGGAGACCCTGTCTCAAAATAAAAAACAAAAATTGGATTGGGATGCAGCTCAGTGCAAAGGGACTGAGTTCAATTCCCAGAATTGGGGGTGGGAGGAGAAAATCTGAAGTGTAACAATGGCAGGCTTGACTTACTAAATATCAACGTATGGTACAAAGTTACACTGAGTAATTAGATAACGTGTTTGGCATACATCATGCGTAGGCACACTATGGTCAATGAGCCAAAGCTGCTCTATTGCTCCTGTGTGCGTGTGTGTGTGTGTGTGTGTACTCTACTGTCCCTGGCTGGTTTTCATATTTTTGGTGGTTGAAAAAAAAACAAAATAAGATTGCTATTTCAAAATATGAGGAACTTATATGAAATTCACATTTTTGGCCAGGCTTATTCATTTATCTACTGATTATGGCTGCTTTCACTCTACTATGGCAGAGCCGGGACAGAGAACATGGCTTGCAAAGCCTAAAATGTTCACTGTCTGGCCCTTTATAAAAAAAATTTGCAGACTTCTAGATTAATTTATCAAAGATAAAAAGTCTAATTACACAATATTAGCAAAGTAAGGGGAACAAAATCATTCAACCACCATTGATGGGAGTACAAATTGATACAACCAGTCTTTAGGAGTCTCTCTCTCCTCTCTCCTCTCCCCTCTCCCCTCTCTCTCTCTCTCTCTCTCTCTCTCTCTCTCTCTCTCTCCTCTCTCTCCTCTCTCTGTGTGCTGGAGATAGGCATTGTGCATGCTATGCAAGCACTCTACCACTGAGCTACATCCCCAGTCCAATTTCACAATGGTAAGTGTTCCTATGCTCTTCATCAGCTTTTAGGAAAGTAACTAAAGATTATGTGTCTTCCAGGATTTAAAAAGTACAGCATCCTTGTGACAGAAAAAGGCTTTAAACAAGAGATATTTCCATCAGTAGGGCAAAAGTAAACTAAATAGATCCGTATCATTAAAAAGCTATTAAGAAGAATTAGGTATATTTGTATGACCAGGTAAGGGCATTGTCAACGATGAGTGTTGTCAAAAGAAAGGTGATGCTGAGTACAAAGTGAATACTGTATGTGATCAGAGCTCCCGGGTCTCAGGCCTTTGGACCCGGACTCCACCACACCACTGGTCTTCTTTATTCTCCTGCTCACAGATGGGTGAAGGGACTTCTTGGCTTCTATAACTGGAGACATTAATATGTGAAAAAAATGTGTGTTGAAGAATCAATGAAGGGAGTGTGAGCAGCAGAGAAAGAGCCTGAGATTTGGTGTCCTGACACTGGAATATAATGGCATTAGGAGGAGAAAAAGGAGGAAAGTGGATCCCCGAGACCCAGAAAGGATCTGAAGCAAGAATTGAAGTCCACAGGGAGAACAAAGATAGAGACTTCAACAAAAAGGAGGGAGATAGCAGGCACTCTCCCAGAGCCCGGTCTCATGGCATGGGAAGAGCAGATCAAAGCTGCAGATGCACAGTGACTACTGGTTACCCCAGAGGCCTCCACAGAGAAATGCACCAGTGGAATGGAGCAGTGGATACAGTGGACTGCAGTGGCTGGAGAGTTATTCAGGTTCCACTGCCCTTGCCCAAGTGAGGGCAACTGGCCAGCAGCCATCTTGGAGAGGGGCCAACTGAGCTTGGAACTCAGAACAGCAGTAGGACAGCTCCATCTAGTAGCTCCTGGTGTCACAGTGAGGGTGCTGAGTTCCAGTCGACAGGAGGTCAGGGAGCAGAGTTCAAGTCGGCAGAGAGCTGAGCTCAAGTCAGCAGGAGGTACACGGACTGTTGCAGGCTCATCAAATCAGTTTCAGCCTCATAGCCAGAAACCAGTCTGAACTTCAGTGGAAATAAAGGTCCAGGTTTGCTGGGATTGTCCACTACTCCACCATAAAGCTATGGCTGGCTTGCTGGGATTAATCAATTTGGATCTGGACTCTGCTCATGTTGTCTACCAGTGACAGCAAAAACATACCTTCAGTTGGACTTTTTTTATTTTCTCTTTTTTTCTCTCTCTCTTTTCTAGTTTTGTTTTGTTCGTTTTTAATGAGTGCAAACAAGATTTCTAGTTTTATTGTTGTTGTTTTGTCCTGTTCTTGTTTTTATTTCTTCCTTCTTTCTTTCCCTCCTGTCTTCTTCACCAGTTTTCCAAAGTTTTGGAATCTTCCTTTGTCCTCCAGCCTTGCTTCTAATCTCTTCTTCTTCTATTTCTCTATTTTCCCCCAAAACCCTTTTAAATCTTCTCCCCAGGAGTAAAATCGCCATATTGAGGGCTTATTTATTGCATATAATTTTCCGGTTCATTTTAGATTTTGTTATAGAAACACAAATCTAGTTCATACAGTTAAAGGTGGCAAATTAATAGTTATCACAGTTCGTCATTTTCTAGGCTCTGTTTGATGCTATTGTTATTTCTGATTGTACTATTTTAGCCAAGGGGACATAATTGTGCTAATCAGTTGTTCTTCCTGGTATACCAAGACTGAGACTGCCTAAGGGTCTTAAAACAGACTATAGGCCAGTGCCGAAGAACCAGGGGCTGGGTCATGTAGGCAGAAACATCTCATCCACAAAAAATTGAAGAGGTAGGATCTTGCAACAGATTCAAAACCCAAAAGCCACGTACACCTAGAAGACACCTCTGAGACGTAGCCATTTCCAAAGGGTTCTGAATACTGGCAATAAAGCTACTACTTGCCGTAAGCAATTTACAAGCTCCAGCCCAATAATTAAACTAAAAAAAACGAAAAGAAAAAGAAAATGTGAAGACACTTAAACAAGATGCAACCTCCCCAGACTTTCAGCTCACCAAAGGCAAACCCAGGGAGCAATGAGGTAGAACAAACTGAAAGCCACCCACCTGGACACTCTGAAATGGTAACAGCGGAAGTAACAAAGAAGATGAATGAGGCTCTAGGAAAAATCAAAGCAGAAATAATTTCTCAGATAACTAGAGATGATGACCATAATGAAAGACATGCATGCTTAGAGACTCAAGAGCAGATATAGATATTTAAAAATAGAGGAGCTCAGGAAAAAAATGGAAACCATGAATGCCCAGCATAGGAAAGAAATGAAATCCATGAAATATTCAAACAGATATCCAGGAGATTAAAAATTCCACTGAAAGTATATGCAACAGAATGAGCCAATATGAGACAGACTATCAGATACAGATGACAGGATTGTGGCTAGGAACAGAATGATTTCTTACTGTGTGTTAACAGTATACATCTATGTTCACAAGAACCAAAAAAAGATACCATTTATAGGAGATATATATATATATATATATATATATACAGAAAATTTTTAATGTTATAATTTTGTCATTGATTGTGATATGTCGACTTCATTGAACAAAGAAACACCTGCAGATTTATAAAGTAGTTTCCAAGGTGTGTTTAGGCCAGTCACAGAGACATGAACTTGGGTGCTCTGTATGGTCCCTTGCCTGTTCCTCTCTGGTGCTGTTCTGCTTTCCTGGTCACCATGAACCAAGCAACTTTGCTCTACCACACCCTTCTTCCATGAGGTTTCTGACTTGGAGCCTGCCAACCATGTACCAAATCTTGTAAAATCATGAGCTGAATTAAACTTTTCTTCCTGTCAGTTGTAGGTGTTAGGTATTGTGTGCCAGTAATGAAAAAGCCAACTAATACAGAAAATTGGTACCAGGAGTGAGATCATTGCTGTGACTATACCTGACCATATGGGTTTACAATCCTTTGGAACTTGTTTGCTAGAGGAATTTGGAAAGGTTTGGAGATGCAGGCTAGAGAAGCCTTAGAATACAGTAAGCAGAACCTGATCAGAAGACCAGAATGATAGGAAAGCAGACAGCAAAAGCCAGGCTCAGGGTTCAGTTGAGAACAAGAACTCCACTGGCATTTGGACTAGAGGGCATATGTGTTATACTCTGGTAGAAAATCTGTCTACATCTTGCCTGTGTCCTAAAACTTTTCAAGAGACTAAGGGCAGTGGACTAATTAATGTGGCAGAGGAAATTTCAAGATAGCCCTACATTCAGACTGTGATATTGGTACTTCTGGCTGCTTTTAACAAGATTTATGAGAATCAGAGGCAAAAGGCAGAGCAGAAAAGTTTGAAAAACTTAAAGTTTGACCCACAAGGAACCATGTATAAAGTTGACCAAAAAAAGTGTGACTGCTGAGCCAGGGATTTAGCTCAGCGGTGCCACTGCCTGCCTTGCAAGTGCAAGGTCCTAAGTTCAACCCCTGGTACCAAACAACAAAACAAAAAAACAGACAGGAAGGGTGACTGCTAAAAAGATTAGCACCACTAAAAAGAAGCCAAGTATATTGTGGAAGGACCAGAAGATGCCTTCAGGGCATTTTAGGAATCAGCAAGACTCCACCCATTGCAGGCTCAAGGGTGCAAAAGTGTAAACTGTTCCTTTACAGCACTGGAATGCTTACTTGAGAAGGGCCTTCTAGAAAACTGGTTCCCTGGTTCATTTTACTGTGCTCAGCCAGGCAAAGGTTGCTGCAGCTGTTGTCCAAGGAGGCCCAGCTACTACTTATGCTAATGATGTTGTCCCCATTGTGCTGGTTTTACTGATATGCAGAATGCAAAAGTTGTAGAGCCAAAGAGGCTTCCACCCACATTTTAAAGGAAGGCCTGGGAGAGGCCAGGTAAGGAGCCCTTGAAAGGGCAGTGCATGTGAGAATAAAGCCAAAGATGCAGTGCAGAGAACCCAAGAAGTCAGAGGCCAGGAGCAAGCAAGGTCTGCTGAGAAAAGCCACAGGCCATGAATGGAGCCAATCCAAGAGAGGCTCTGTAGTCTTCACCAGCAAGGGTATAGGGGTGGGGCTACTGTGTCCCCCAGATGCCACATATGGAGCTACAGGACTTAAATGTTTTCCCTTCTAGGTTTCAACCTCGCTTCTGAGCTTTTTCTACCCCTATTCCTCCTCTTTGTGATGCAAATGTTTACCCTGTGCCCTTATACCTTAGGATTATGTAACTTTACAAGATTTCACAGCTAAGAGTTTGCCTTGAGGGCTGGGGATTTAGCTCAGTGGTGCTGCCACCTGCCTTGCAAGTTCAATCCCCAGTACCAAAAAAAAAAAACAAGTGTGCTTGCTGAGTCTCAGGTGAGATTTGGACTTACATTTCTAAAAAATACTGGTATTGTTCAGACTCTAGGGAAAGGATTATGGCATATCTGTATGCGGGATTGTTGTACTGTTAGGTGGAATTAGGAACTTGTTATTGTGTTTATTTGGAGATTAAGTATGATTTAAGGAGATGTGTTTGGGTCTGAAGTTGACAAGCGGTGGACTGTGACCATTAGTCCTGATATGGCAACTTCATTGGATTGAGAAATGCCTAGCAGATTAGTAAAGCCCTCCTGGATGTATGTGGGTGGGTCATGGAGGTGGTGCCTTGGGTACTATATACTGTCCCTCACACTTCCCTCTTTGGTGCTGTCCCCCTGCTCTTTTGGGTCTTGTGTCCTACTGAAGGAAAAGCTGACAATAGTTGCCTCTGAAATTGAGACTGTCTTGGGTAGGAAGATTTAGTGTTATTGTATACCATTCTGTCCTGCATATATACCTTTATCACAAGTACACTGTGTCTCAATTTTAACCTTATTAAATGAATATTTTTCCTAATTTAGAGAATGAGCTTTATAAATGCAAGCTACCACATGACTATGTATGAATCTAACACTATAACCCAAGTTCAAAGACAAGAATAGCCTGGGAGAAAATTTAATACAGATCAAAGGATTAGTATCTCCCATATGCAAAGAGTATCCATAAATCAAGAACAAAAACAACTGAAATGAGGAATTTGTGTTTTACTATGTAAAAAATTCTGATTCTGAACAACTCAAAAAAGGAATCACAAGGAAAAACCAGTGAGACTTTTGGAGGAGTAAGGATTGAAAGGATCAAGCATAGCACTGTTTTCTGCAATTTTTTTGCTAAATTTACTACTCAACTAAGCACAACTGATCACTGAGTGGGGTATTCTACTGTCACCAAAAACAATGCTGCATAGGCTGGGGATTTAGCTCAGTGGTGCCACCACCTGTCTCGCAAGTGCAAGGTCCCAAGTTCAATCCCCGGTACCAAAACCCCCAAACAAAACAAAAAAACAATGCTGCATATCCAAAACCGCACCACTGCAAATGCCTTATATCCAACAAACTGTAGAGTCTTTGTATAAAAACCATCTCATAGCAAATACATCCTCCTGTGATCAGAGGGAAAAAAATTCTTTTTTGAGGGGAAAATGTAGGTATGAGAGTTAGAGTGGAGTTTCCATTTGATTTCAATTTGGGATTTATCCCAGGAACTGGTGGGCACACTTCCAGTGCACTTGGCTGGGTCACCAAGGCATGGCCTTAGGGTCTGTATTTGGTTCTTTGCCCCTTCTGCTCTCACCTTCTTTCCCTGCACTGCTTCTGGGCCACCATGAACTATGGAGATCCACTGTGCCATGCTCTTCTGCCATGATCTCTCTGCCCTTGAGCCAGTTGATCATAAACTGAAACCCTGAGCAAATGAAACCTCTCCTTTAAGTGTTGGGTATTGTGCCTTACTGACAAGAAGCTAATAAAGTGAAGTAAAACCTGCCAGTATCCAGCCAATGTGACCAGTGTAGAGGCCAAAGTGATTCAAACCCTGGGTTTAAAAGATTTTTTTTCAGTACTATGGACTGAACCCAGGGCTTTCGTACTGAGCTACATACCGTCTTTTTAACTTATTTATATTTTGAGACAGGGTCTCACTAAGTCCCTAAGTTGCTGAGGCTGGGATCCTGGCATGCACCACCATACTGAGCTTGGTTCCACATTTGGAGATGAACTAGTAAAGCCAAAAAAACAAAAACAAAAACAAACACAAAAAACACTTTTTTGTGTTTGTTTTGTTTTGCCACACAGTCCTTATCTTGAAAAATGAGGGCCGAGGATTTAGCTCAGTAGTTCCACCGCCTGCCTCGCAAGCACAAGGTCCCAAGTTCGATCCCCGGTACCAAAAAAAAGAAAAAAAGAAAAAAAAGAAAAAGAAAAGAAAAATGAACCCTCACAGAGCATTTTTAAAACAAGCTACCAGGAAACATCTAATAAAATAATAATCTTTCTTTGTTCTTATTCAAAATAAGTAACTCCTAAATATAACATTAACAAAATACTTCCACATTACTAATTTGTCCGGCTATCCACATCTCATTCTATGTTCCAGGCAGGTCTGGCAAAGAAGACACCAAAGAAAATGTTTTTTGTAGTAAACTTTATTTTCATTATACCATTTAACATAATTCCAAAGTAGGTCTGTGCTCTAAGATGAGCAAAAGAACACACATCCCAAGTCTCGCCAAGAGAATTTTTTCACACTGTTCTGAGCAAGGCATGAAGCCCTGGGGACCCCAATGTTGACTCCTAACTTTTTACCTCTTGTGGTTTTAACTACTGATCCAGAAAGAAGAGATAACATCACTAGAGAAGAACCGACCATGTGGGCATCACTAAGCTCTTTTCTTACACATTCACCACCTCTGAAGGGTTGTGATGGCAAAGACCAATGTTTTTACCCATCAACTTCAGAGTTTTTTGTTTTAAGTAAAACGCTGAAGTATGTAAATATGTTGCATTTCTTTAATACATTTAAAAAGTGGAAGTCTGGAGATTTTTAATTCTTCATGAGTTCCAGCCGGGATGTGACTACTGTGCACGTGGTCTATTCAACACATTAATTCCAATTTTAGCAACCATCAGCAAACTGTTCAAAGGAAACACAAACAGGAGACATCAGGAAAAGGACACGGCCGGTGACCTTCTGAAGCGATTAGGGGTCCGCAGGCCCCTCACAACTGCATGGCAGGGAGGCACTGGGGCAGAGCGCTCGGAAGCACACATGTCCCCTGGCAGCACCACAGAAAAGACAGGCCGGGGGACCCTGTACGGGCGTCTCGGGGGCACGTGGGTGTCCCTAACCCGGCTGCCAATGACTTGAAGAGAAGAGGAAGCTGAAGGCGAGAGAAGCTGAGGCTTCCAGGTCACAGAGTTAATTAAAAGGAGATCTCTAGCCTTCCAATTTACTTTTTATTTTTCAAATTTTAAATTTCGTGGTACTGTGGATTGAACCCAGACACTCACACAAAGCGAACCCCACGTCTTTTTATTTTTCATCTGATTTGTTTTTTATGGTACTCAGGATTGAACTCAGGGCCTTCACACAGCTACAAACCCCGCCATTTTTTTTTGGTACTGGGAATCGAACTCGGGACCTTGTGCTTGTGAGGCAGGTGGCAGAACCACTGAGCTAAATCCCCGGCTCCTGCCAATTTTTTTTGAGACAAAGTCTCACTAAATTTCTCAGGCTGGGCTTGAACTTGTAATCTTCCTGCATCAGCTTTCTGAGTAGATGGGATTACAGGCAGGCACCACCACACCTGGCCCAGTTCACTGCTCTTGATCTTGGTATAAAGGATTATGATCAACAATGTAACTATGACCAAAGATGGGTATATAACTTTTTCCTGAAACAGATTTTTTAAAATTTCCCTACCTTTGGGATGTCCTGAATTATACCCCAGGATGACTAAATTTGAAATAATTAGCTTTGAGTTTTATCATCAAAGGTGATTAGAAAACAAGATTCAATCAAAATTGTCTTCTAGCAAATTTTCAGTAATAAAGTTCCATAGAGCTAAGAAATATGGTCACAGCTTTGCCCTGAGGCTCCATCCACTGTGGGAAGGGGGCTGGGAAGGAGGCAGGACCCACCAGAGAGCAAATCGGAGGACAAAACCATTTCCCCAGTGAATATTCAAGCCATTCTGACAATAAATCAACTCCTGTTTTTTTGTTTTTTGGGGGGTTTTTTGTACCGGGGATTGAACTCAGGACCTTGCGCTTGCAAGTCAGGCGGTGGGAACCACTGAGCTAAATCCCCGGCTCTCAGCTCCTGTTTTTGTGGCCTTTCCAACTTGTGTATAAACTAAATAATCTGAGTTGATGTCTAGGATCAGGTATAGTGAAACAAGTACTGTACGTTTTTTACTGTATTGGGTATCTTGGGAAAGAAACCGAACTCTTATCCTGGTAAATAAGAGCAACAGAATCCAAAGTACCTGGCACCTGCAATTAAACCTGCAGGCATGAATTTTCCAGAGCGGTAGAATCTCATTCCCATAATGGTAGCCAAGGTCCCAGATGTAGCTGACAAAAAGAGAAAGATCAAAAGTCATTACCTCTTATATGCAAGGGACCAGAAGTGAGAAAGCCCCACTGCCCTTTCAAGGCCCAGACTCCCCCATCCTTCCTCCTCCTTCCTCCTGCAGGGAGAGCTTCCTGGCTGTCCACATCCTAGTCTAGGTACAAACACTGGCCAAATAAGGTCCCCCCAACCTGGCCCAGCCTGCCTTCTTGGCCTCCTCTCTCACCCCTCTTCTGCAAAACCCACAGTTCAGCCATCAGTGTCTCAGTTTTTCCCCAAATGCTTCAGGATTGGCTTACAGACAATAATGCTTCTCCCCTGACATGCTTTTCCTGGTGGATATCCATTAAAACACCTACTGCATGCTAACACTGCTCTCTGTGCTGGAAAATACAACTATACTGGGCCGGGGATTTAGCTCAGTGGTTTCACCGCCTGCTGCGCAAGCGCAAGGGCCCAAGTTCAATCCCTGGTACCAAAAAAAAAAAAAAAGGAAAAAAAAAGAAAATACAACTATACTCAAAAACAGGCTCTAGCCTTTTAGAGTGTTTCAAGTTTGATAGGGTAAACTTGTCTTTAAACAGTATAATTTGTGCTATAGCTGGGTGATCTATCTACTCAGGAGATCATGCAAGGATTAGCTGAAGAAGTAAAGATTGACTCATTAGCAAAAATCAGAGAAGTCAATGAGCTGAAGGAGGGAAGCACATTCTAAGCAGAGGAAACAGTTTATGCAAAGGCCCTGTGGCGAGGAGCACACACTCAAGGAACTAAAAGCCAGGGTGACACAGACATCGGGATATGACTCATGTGGAAGAGGGGGCAGACCACACAGAGCCCTGAAAGCTGTATTAGGGACTGTGGTCTTCCTCCTGAGAGCAGTAAGAAGCTGTTCGAGACTATGAAGCTCAGGAATATGTGAACAGAACTGCATTCTGAGTATATAATTCTAGCTGTGCCATGGAGAACAAACAGCAAAGGACACAGAAGGCAGGAAGGGAAACCAAGTAAGAAACTCAGGCATGCAGGCGAGAGGGAGGGAGAACTGGAACTTGGAGAGTGGCCGTGGAAATGGACAAGGGGACGACTTAGAGTATGTGCTGGAGGTAGTGCCGGCAAGAGCTGCTGCTGAATGTCACGGAGACACTAGAAGAGCAATCAAGACCTGAATGGAAGGAGAGAAGACCAGATGTGTGGGGCCACGGGTCAGGTCTGGGCAGATGCCCTGAGGCATCAAAAGACCTCAACCAGGCAGCTGCACACACGAGACCACACACTGGAGGAGACAGGCATCTCTGAATCACTTGTGCATTGCAGGTAATTTAAGGAATGGCCTTCAATTACAATGCCAAGTGACAGAGTGTAAAGGAGACAGAGAGCCTGGTCTTAAGTTCAATATTTACTTGTAAGAAAGGAAGATTGATTAAAAAAAAAAAAGGATGAGAAGACAAAAAGGAAAACCAGGAATGATTGGTCAACTATGCTGAGCACAGCCTACAAACCAACCATGTAAAACAAGGACTACACACTGTACTCTAATTCGGTACAAAGACAGGTCACCAGCAGCCTCAGGGAGTGGCACTCCTGTGGACAAAAGGGACAGAGTGGAGGGAAGTGGGCCAATCATGTGTGAGGGGGGAGAAAGGAAGATGGAGGTGAGTAGGTTTTTAGAGAAATTTCCGAAAGGGAAAGAAAAGGCAAACAACTCAAGGAGGAAGTGGGTTGCAAGAGCTCCTTTGCTTTGTAAATGGGTGAGAGATGAACACGCGGCACCACTGGGAGGGATCCACCCAAAAGAGGGCACAAATAGAAGACGAGATCCTCGATAGTGTGAAGTCCCGAGAAGGTGGGACACAACAGAGCAAAGCCAGGTGGCGGAGGCCCTGGGAGGGAAGGGACGCGGGACAAGGAAGGGACCGGGGATGAATCTTCGCCTGGGGCTGCTGGTTCTTCAGGGAGCTCAGCATGAGGACATTTGCTGAGACTGGAGAAGGGACAGGCTGCAGGGAAGAGTGGTCTGCGGGTCATGCATAAGGAAGCTTCGAGGCAGAGCCAAGGGCTGGGCCTGACCTCCTCCGGCCACTGCTGGGCCCTCTCCCCCTCTGTGGTCTGGGACACACTTGTCCCCACTCCTGCTTGTCTTAGGGCCAGAGCTGCATGTGTTCTCACCCTGTGGGTGCAAAGACACACTAAGGCACCCACACTCCTGGTGCTGTGTGACGCACGGGTGGAGCCCAACGAAAGTGCGTCGAAAGCCACCCTGATCAGAAGCAATCTTCCCATCCACTTTCCTGCAGCCCCAAGTCCCGTCTTTATCAGGTCTGACTTCCCCAGTTGGGCTGAAAGCTCCCCGAAGCAAGGCCTGTGTCTTCCACAACTAGCTGCTAAAGAGAAGAGCGATTTCCCAAAGGGAGAAAGCAATCCGAATGCAAAGCTCACACAGTGCGTGTTATTTTAGTAACGCCTAGGCAGACATCTGCAGTGCCTAAGCCCAGTGGCTGCAGCTAACAGACACACATTTGCCTGTACGAGTCCAAACTAATCTTACTGGGGAGATGTAAATATTCACGAGGTATGAAAACCCTCCCACATTCTATACATAAACGATGAACAGAAACCAGACCCACTCCCCACTGGGAGTTCCCTTGGGCAGAAGTAGTCAATACTGTTTTGGGTTCCACGTTAGCCACATCCCCCCAGAGCAGGGTCTTCTGGTAGAGCGGATTAGGATTACAGAGCCGCCTTTCAGAGACAGGAAGCAAACATACCTAGGAAAACCCAAATGTTCCTGGGGTCCTGAGACAGCTGGTAAGCACCCAGGCCTGCCAAACTCCCGAAGAAGAGCCCAGCGGCCAGGCTGGGCACACTACCTAAAGGGAAGCAAACACATGCACTTGCGTTATTTCCAACACTTGGCTCACTTACCAACTCCACCCGAGTGCCCTTCCCTGCAGAGGAAACTGGCAAAGGGAACTTCACAGTTTATAACCGAGGCGCTCTCAAGCAGGAAAATGTTTTGGGAGTTTGCTGATCTCACCAGGAAGGCAAGGTCTTACCACTTCGCTTTCTAACAGGTAGGGCACTTCCATTCCAAGCAGAAAAGGAGAGTTTCCCTCCTTGGGAGGAACTGTGGGCAGGGCTTTTCCTTAACAAGTCCTGATCAACTCAGCAAGGGTGGAAGTGTGGACAGGAGGACCCCAAGCATATTACAAAAGGAGTCGGAAACAGTGTCAGTTAAAAAAAATCAGGACAATAAGTGCTTCGGGGCGTGTGTGTGTGTGTGTGTGTGTGTGTAGTCAGGGAAGAGGGCTGAAACAAGTACATTCACTGATGCCCCTCCTACCTCTCTTAATGAAGAGCTTCCATAGTAGATTAAATGCCTAGGGAACACAAGGCCCTGGGTTCCATCCCCAGCACGAATTAATCAAAATAAAACAAAGAAAGAAAGGGAGAGAGAAAGAGAAAAAAAGAAAGAAAATGGGCCAGGGATGTAGCTCAGTGGCACCACACCTGCCTTACAAGTGCAAGGTCCTGAGTTCGATCCCCTGTACCAAAAAAAAAAAGAAAGGAAATAGAAAAAGACAACTAGAGGTTTGCTCCTCCTTCAGAAGCTCAGAGATGGCGCCTAGGGGGTCAAGGCTGATGGATGGCAGTCGATGATAATAAAAGTCTACTACCATGCCTGCCTAAATGCAGATAAAGGGGCAGACCCAGGCAGCCTGGCTCAGCTCAGCCTGATAACCAGAAGGCAGCGGGGGGCCGGCAGGAGTCAGGGGGCTCACAGGGCAGGCACACTTGACCAAACAACAGTGCTCTTCCGGGGACCTTGGCATTCATTTGTTGCTGTCACTGCAACAATGACAGATTTTTGAAGTTTGTATTCTTGTGTGTGCATGTGTGTTTCTGTGTGTGATACTAGGGATGGAACCCAGGCTTTGACACGGAGCTACAGCCTTACCCTCTATATTTTCAAACAGGGTACTGCTAAGCAGCTAAGTTTCCCAGGCTGAGCTCTAACTTGCAAACCTCCAGCCTCAGTCTCCAAGAATGCTGGGATTACAGGCAGACATCATCTAGCCTGGCTATAAACAAAGATTTTTAAGAGGCCAAGTAGCTACATAAAAACCCTTACCTGCTTTTACATAGCCAATGATCCCACCAGTAGCAACCAGTGCTGCATAGCCAAAGCCAAAATAATGTAAAGGCACTCTGAAACGCAAGAGGGAGAAAACAGCACCAACGATGTTTTAAAAACAAGCCATATACTCACTGGATGGACTTTAAAATAAGGCCCACGGAGGGGCCCGGGATTTAGCTCAGTGGTTCCGCCGCCTGCTTCGCAAGCACAAGGTCCCAAGTTCAATCCCCGGTACCCCCCCCAAAAAAATAAGGCCCACGGAGGTTGGAATTCTTGCCAGATCACCCAATCAGTCAGTGGCAGAGCGGGGACTCAAATCCAGGTCTTTGGCCTCATGCCCAGAGATCCTCCCACACCTCACGCTGTCCCCAGAATCCCACGCTTAGGGCTCTTTCCCGAGGGGACAGGAATTCTGGCTTTAGGCGCTCCAGGCTATTCCGTGTCCATTTACCGTACACTTACAGTGGGCCAGTGTTCTTCTGCATCGTTCTGTGTGCAGGCAGGAGACCACACCAGGGCTGCACCTGCAGAGAGGACGATCAGAGGCCGTTACTAGCACGCTCTCCAGCAATCACAAGTGCGCCTAATCTCAGGCTCCAGCCCGCGGTGGGAAAAGAAATGGACTCCTAGGCGGCACAACCCCCCAAAGCCTCAGGCTCCTCCACTGTACCGTGAAGATAAGCTAGGGGCCGTTGTGAGCATTCAGAAAGGTGCCTGGGACACAGTAAAAGGTGGACAGATACCCAGCCTGTTTTCCTAGCAAGAGTCCTTACAGAGGCCTACGGGAAAGTAAGATCCACTGAGCCGGCTGGCCGGGAACCGGGTTAACCCTTCCACCACCTAACCAGGTCATCGCCACATCAGGGAGCAAATACTCCGGACCTCGGGAGGGTGGGAGGGCGCGCGGGTGATTTTTATTTCTGCCCCAGGAATCAAACTACTTCAACACTCAACGTTTGCAAAATGTTACCAACTTGCCCCGACCCACAGCTCCGCAGCTCTCGGTAGACTGCGGGCGAGGAGGAGCAGACACCCGGAAGCCCGAGTCGGCGCCCTTAGGAAAGTAGCAGCCCTCCTCGTAAGGACGGGCTCGGCGTCCAGGGCCACGCAGCGCCCACCGCCTTCGGCTGCCCTGGAGAGAGGCGCAGGCCTCAGGGCCGAGGATTCGACGCCAGTCCAGCACCCAACTCCAAATTTTTAAGGAAATGGACCCTAAAGCCCTCAGGAACCGGACCAGTGCCGGGCTGCACCGGTCGGCGTTTGCCAGAGCTCGGGCTTCCGCGAGGTCCCACTTATGTGAAGGGAAATGCACGACTAGAAAAGCAGCGCGACGCGGCCTAAACCCTTCTTGCCTGGAGAGGGAGACGAAAAGCAGGCAGTCGTGGAACCTCCCCTCTACTTCCCAGAAGTCAGACTCGGTATAAAGGAACAAACCCAGCTTCCCGAGGAGCTCTCGCGAAAGAGCGCGTACAGCGGGCGACGCATGGACCGACGTCCGGGTCAAGGTCTGGGCCCGCGCAGCGAGGTCTCGGCGTCCCGGGGCGGGGCTTGGGGAGGGCCTTGAAGTCAGGTGCCCCGAGCTCCGGGGGGGATGGGCGTGGTTAGGGCGGGGCCTCTGGCGACGACTCGCGGATAGGCCCAGCACCTATGGGCGGGTGCGACGGAGGCGGGACCGGTATCCTTCCGGAGCAGACTCTGTGTCCCCGGGGCCAGGTGGAACTTGGGGATGAAATTGGGGTTGAAAGTTAAGGGCAGTGGCCAAAAGCCAGGAACCCAGAGTTGGACTCCGAAGTTGCTCGAAGCCAGAGCGTCTGGGCAGGTCGGAGGTGCAGGCGGGAGAAAGCGTCTGCGGCTGGGTTCTGAGGCTACGTCAGTGGACATGCAGGCTTCCTGGTGTGAGGCAGATGGGGACCCTGGAGGGTGAGTGGCACCCTAGCCCGGACCTGTTGCGTGCTCCCAGCAGGACTTGCGGGGAATAAGGTGCACAGGAGAGAAAATAAGGCTCGCTTGGTTGTTGGTATTTTAGGAAATGAGGCTCCTGGAAGCATCTCAGAGGTGAGTTAGTTTCCAGCTTCCTCTGTGGGACCCAAGTCCAGAGTGACATTGCCTCTGCCGCAGACCGGCTCTGCATCTCCTGCACGACCACTTATTTAGTTCTACACCAAAGTTTGGCGTCACCCCTAACTTCCTCTCTCTTTTTTTTATCCCCTACATCCATCCATCAAGTATCCACATAGATGCGTCTCATAGTCTTCAGTGAATAAAGCTAATTGCAGCACATACTTACTCTAAAAGAAAAACTTCCTGCTTCCAGAAGCCGCTATCTTTCAGATAGCATAACTGAAGCCCAGGTTTGCTGTAGCTGAATCTAACCAGCCAACGCTGATCAAGACTGGGAACTTGAAACCATCCCAGAATACCAGACCCCCACCAGTTTAATGGAAGTTTCTTCAATAATGAACAATGGAATTTGTTTTAAACAGCTGGAAATGGATTTGGAGGTTCAGTCCTCTCTAGTCTGGTTCAAGCTTCGAATGTTAGTTGTATCCAAATCACCATGACCCATCACCCACCTACCCTTTAAAGAAACTAAACCTTAGAAAATGAAATTATCTGTGTCACCAGCTAGCACAGGCCCTTGCTTCAATGATAATGTAAATTAAAACAGGCATTCAGCTCAAATTCACAGGAAAAAGCTTTAATTGAAAATTAAGAGCCAGGTGTGGTGGCTCACGCCTGTAATTGCAGCACTTGGGAGGCTGAGGCAGGAGGATTGACGTGAGTTCAAAGGCAGGCTGAACTACATAGTGAGACCCTGTCTCAAAAAACAAAACAAAACAAAAAAAACAAAGCAAGCAAAAGTAAGACAGCGAAGAGATGGAGGAAGGGGGGGGGGAGAGAATTGGATATAAAAAGAATTAAGATGTGCTATGTACCTGTACCAGCTCCACAAGATGAATATAATCATTATGTACTGCAAACATACATAAAAATTAAAATTAAGGAGACAAAACTAAGAGCAAAGGGGGAGGAGGGTAGAGTTCTGACAAAAGTCAAACCAGAGCTGGAAGTGGTGATGCACACCTGTGATCCCAGCACACTGGGAGGCTGAGGGAGGGGATCACAGCTTGAGCCCAGCCCAGCTTGGGAAATTTGGTGAGACCCTCTGCTAAGAGAAAATATCAAAAGGACGAGACTGGAGATGTCACTCCGTGTGCGGGCCCTAGTTTCAATCCCCAGGACCAAAAAACGAAACATCAAAACAAAAACTGGTCTTCTAACAAAGGAAAGAGAAAATAAGAAAAGGCTTCAGTTTGAGGAAACTTAGCAGGCCCAGGTTTGAAGAGGTGGGTCAGACTGGCCTGCCTGTGCACAGGATGGAAACCCGTGTTTTGGGGGGCTGCAGCAGCCTGGGGTCTCAGTCCTAGTTTCCATGGTTGCTCTGGCTCAGGGCAGCCTCCGTCTAGGGGCTGGGCTCTGCTGGGATCCCAGGGGACCCTAGGATTAGGCAGGGAAGACTTCTATGCACAGCTGAATGTCCTGTGAATCTCTTTTCTTGGTGCCCTCCTTCTTAAAGGGCCAGGTCAGTGTTTTGCCAGCTTTTCCTCAATGACCAACACACGGTACCTATTTCCAAAATACAAAGTAATAAAGGATACAAAGCAAAGGCCAATCTTTGTTCTAATTACCCATTGGGCACCTGTGGGCCCATGTGGGGAATCACAGGTTTTAGTGAAAACCACTTTTAAGTCTGTCTGCCTCAGAAGCGAACACAAATCATGCTTTTTATAAGTAACAGGTTAAGGGTCCAGGAGTTTATCTGTCCTCTGTCCCTGCAGTGGTCTCTGACCTTGTCACCTAAGTCCGGTCATTGCTAGAGCTACTACTTGAAATAAGATCTGCCTGACTTAAAAGGCAGTGCCTCTGGAATATGCTGCCTCTTTGTATGTTTTGTTTTTTGAGACAGTCTTGCTATGTAGCCCAGCTTGTCAGCCTACCCTACCTGCCATGCGTTTCTTGGTCTCATAGGGGGTCCTAAAACAGTGTTACAAACCCATGTGCCATGTTATTGCATGCTGGACTCTGCAGTGCTTTACGCCGAGGAACTCATTTAATCTTCATACCAACTCCATGCAGAAAGGACTGCAGTTTCCTGTTTGATACGTGGAGGAAATCAGAGGGGAGCCCAAGGTCACACGCTTCGCTGATGCTGTAAACCTTCAGTCTGTTCTCCGCACCGTGCCCAGAGCCCTCCTGTTTTAAATCCAGGTCTTCCCAGTGCTCAAAAGCCTTTGGTGGCTCCCTTATCTGAGGCTGGGGCTTGCAAAGCCTGCGCATGGACCTCCCCAGCCTCAGCTCCTTCTCTCTGCCCTCTGTTTATGCTGCCCCAGACTCCGTGCTCCAAAGTCCTGCTTCATTTGCCGGGAACTCTCTGGCCCACTTGCTCCCTCACCTCCTGTTCAAGGCCAGCCTGAACTGCTTAGTGAGACCCTGCCTCAAAGAAACACACACACACACACACACACACACACACACACACACACACGATGCTTGGTCAGTAAGCGTACTGGGTGGGTCAGCAGATGCACAAGAGAATGAGGGAAGGTCAATAGTGAGAAGCAAGACAATGGGCACAATGTGCAGTCAGAGACGAGGAAGAGCTTGCTTGGGCTTCACCCTGGCCTCCCACTTCCTGCTGTTAAACTTGACACTAAGCAGCTTCTGAAAATAGAGCTTCTTGAGCTGAATGGATGAAGCCAAAGGGTGAGAGGGCTGGTGCCGAGACAAGTTCCCTAATTCACCTGCACCATGGCCAGAGGGCAGGGGAAACATGTCCGCTGGTCCTGAGGGGTCAGGGCTTACAGTGAAATTTGGGGAGGAAACATAAGTCACATACATCGAACCCACTCTGGTTTTGAGACTTGATCAAAATATAGTGAATGATTACATTAAATATTTTATGACTGTAAAAGCTGGGTGTGGTGGTGCACACCTGTAATTCCAGCACTCAGGAGGCTGAGGCAGGAGGATTGCATGTTCAAGGCCAGCCTGGGCTACATAGTGAGTTCAAGGCCAACCTGAACTTCTTGAGATCTTGTCTACAAAAAAAAAAAAAATTATGACTATAAAAGATACATTGCCATGAATCCCCTCAAAATACTCCCCCTCACTTCCAAACACTCATCCCATTATTCTTGCCTCTTTCTAAAGCAGTTCTGGAAGTGTTTTCTGAGTGTCTTTACAAGGTGTGATTAAAAAGATATATATGGCGAGTGCTGCTGCCGAGTGCCATCCAGCAAAGGCCGGTTTGTAAAAACATGACAGTGCGTGGTGTTCTCATCCACCTGTCACTGGATCTGGCACTGTTCAACTGCTGGCTCTTCCCCAAAATCAAGATGACCAAGAAAGGGAAATGTTTTGAATGGAATTAGGACACCTCAGCAGTCACTTGACAGAGCAACTAAAGACATGAAAGAGGATTTTGAGAAGTGCTTCAGAAAGTGGCCAGAATGATGGGATAAGTGTGTTCAAAGTGTGTGTGGGGTTCATAGCAATGTCTTTTATTGTAATACATTTTAAAAGTTTTAAATATTCACTGTATCTTTCTATCACATATCATAAGTAACAGGAATAGGACAATGTGCAGCAGGGAAAGTCCTAGGGTGGGAGCTTAGTCCATAAAAGGAATTTTTGCTGCTGCTTTGTTGGGTAGCTCTAAAGCAGAAGGCTATGTGGCCTCCATGCGTAATCCTCAACCCTCAGGAAAAGAAGGTGCAGTTTTGGGTTTTGTTGTTGTTATAAAGAATCTTATCAAAAATAGGCTTTTGAAAGGAAAGTTTATTCCAGTTATCAGGGACTAAAATCAGGAGATTCTGGCAGCTGGCTGGGAAAAGCCCTTTATCACCTCTGACCCTGGGAAATAGCAGCAGCTGGCTGGGAGAGATTTCATCCCACAGTGGCTGGGCTAACACCAGCAGAGAGCTATCAGCAGCTCACTGGGAAAGGAATTAGGCTTCTGTGGTATTGAAGGGGCCAAGGAATCTGGGGTGCAACGTTTATGACTCGGATGCCCAGGACGGTCTGCTCAGGTGTGTAGACAATCACGGGCCTTCTCGGCGCCGGGGGTTGTGTACTTCCTTTGGAGTCCATCTGCCCTATTTACTGAGGAGCTGCTGCTGTTTGCGGAAAGCAGCCTGTTTGCTTTCCCCCTTTGTGAAGGACTCAGTTAAGTTAGGCCTGGCAGTTGTTACTGTTGATTTACATGAAGCTGTGAACTGAGATGAACTTTTCCCCCTCCCTTCCCTGACCTGTAACTTACTCTAGGACACGATCCCCAACCTTAAGGCACCAGGGACTGGTTCTGTGGGAGTTTTCCAGGATGGTGCGGGGCCAGGGCGTGAGGCCTACATCCCTGGTGCGGCTTACAGCAGGGTTCTGCTCCTGGGAGAACCCACACTGCCCCCCCGTCTGCCTGCGGGAGTGGATCTCATTCTGCAAATCCCAGGCAGGAATGGCGCCGGGGAGCTGGGCTGTCCAGAGAAGCTGCCCTGGCTGTTTACTCCTGCGGATGCCTGACTAACAGGTTGGAGGGCAGAGATCCCAGCTTTCTTTCAGACATATCAGAGTCCGGTCTGCTGAACTCCAGGGTAGCCAGAGCTGCTTTTGCTTCTGGCTGCTCAGTCCTCCTAACTAAGGAAGTGCTGTTCCCTCTCACAACCAGCCTACCCTCTTCCGAAAACCAAAGACCATCTCACCTTTCACAGGAACATCAGTCATGCTGCCCTGTCACCCCGTGCTGTGGCACTGAATACACTTTATTCCCCAAGGCTTTTGTCCTTGGGCAGGGAGCTTGTTTTTTCGCTTTCAGCCCCAGGGCTAGGATGGTGGACAGTTGACACAGGGCTGTTGGGTAAGCAATGGACAGGAAGGCGCAGGTGGTGCATGGGGTGGTCTAAGGAAGGAACAGAATGCAGGGAAATCTGCCTCTACATAATCAAAGGAGATTACGACACAGATGGGATGGATGGGGTGGCCGGGTGATATGCAGACCACAGGTACCTATTGGGAAGAGACAGAGCCGACTCCCCTCGCCAAGGAGAGCTGTGTACTCTGACTGGAACTATCGTGGGAAACACTGGGATTACAGTTACTAAAGCAATGAAAACCCCACAGGGAGAAGCAAGTGGAAAAGACCAGTGAGCAGAAGCCATGAGGAGAGAGCACAGGCCTATTGGAAGAGGACCAGCCCTCTGCCTGCCCCAACCTCCACTCTGCCCTGCAGCCTTCCTGCAAACCTCTCCAGAAAACAGGACGACTAAGAGAGCAACACAAACACCGGAAGGAATGCCGAAAGTGTATCCCTCAGACATTACTGGCAGAAATGTAAAATTAGGTTTTGCCGCCTGCCTCGCAAGTATAAGGACCAGAGTTCGATTCCTGATACCAAAAAAAAAAAAAAAGAGGAATGTAAAATCACACAGCTGGAAAAGTCTGCTTTCTTCTTAAAGAACTGCAGGTGAAACACCCTATGACCCTGCAGGTGCACTCCTAGGTGAGCCCTGTGGATGAAAGCAATGTTCTGTATCTTCCTGTTATGTTCTCCATCTTCCTGTTATGTTCTCCATCCGGGTGTGACACTGTACTGTATCTGGGGACACGGGATTCCTGGGTTCCTTACAACTGTATGCCAACCCATAATTAACCTCAAAAGGCTGAACTTGGAGAAACAACCACTTGTTTTTATTTTTGTTTAGAAGCCCAAAATCAGTTGAGGGGCAGTCTGAAATATCGGACCCGGAAGTGGCTTCGTGTCCTAGAGGACTTCCTTGTACATGACAATTCCAGGGCCCAGATGTTGATTCCTCGCTGTCTAATCAGAAGCCATTGTCCTTGGGGCCTAGGTATTTATCTCCCCAGCTAATTCAAATGAAGACATCTGGTATTAATGTATCTTTTCAAAACATCTAGTCATCTAAGAAAAATGCTTACATTTTCTAGGTAACAGATGACGAAATTACAGTCACAGGCTAAATTCAAGACTACTGTAGATTAGTTAAGTCAATTTTTTTGATGAAAGACATGAAAAAATAATAGATGTCTGTTTTCCTGCCCTTAAAATGTCTTGTAGGCCACTGCGTGAAAGCAGAATAAAAAGTAACCTTCATCCATCTGTTAAAAACAAAAATACGGTTGTAGGACAGAGAGGGTAGCTCAGGAGTAACACTTCCATGACACACAAAAGGCCCTGAGCTCCACCCCAGCGCCACACCAAACAGTTTCAAGATTTTGTATTAAGTTACACTGAGAAAGGAGAAAGACCTTTATTTGCTTTGCATAACAATAAAAATTATATATTACAGGGCCAGAGGTTTAGCTCAGTGTCACCGGAGCCTGCCTGGCAAGCACAAGGTTCTGAGTTCAATCCCCAGTTCCGCAGAAGAAAAAAAAAAAATTTTATAATTTTAAACTACCAGGATGAGTAATTTTCTTTTGGGTGGGCAGCACTGGTACTTAACAAAGGTCCAAACTGTGCTACTGTCCCTAGCCTTTTGTAATTTTTTTTTGGACACAAGTTCTCCCTAAGTCATTAATGGACTCAAACTTTCAATCCTCTTACCTCAGCCTTCCAGAGTGCTGAGATTACAGATGTGCACGACCACCTCAAAGCTCACGATATATAATTATTTTCATCTGTCAAAAATAATTTTATCAGTTAAAAACAAAAAAACCCACCTAAAAGTGGTTTCTTTAAAAGCTATACATTTTCTCCAGAAGAAAAAATTCCTTGCTTTTACTCAGAAAAAAAAAATTTAGATACAATACTTGAAAATGACAATTCTGTCTAAAAAGAGTTCTTTGGAGGAGGGGAACTCTAGGGTTCACTGTGTTATATTTTCTTCTTTTTTCCCTTCTTCTTCTCCAACATTTCCACCACTTTCCTTTTCTTGTTTGACCCCAGGCTGCGGCCTCTGGCTGGCTTCTTACTGTCACTGCCTAAGCCACGTGTCTGTGGGTCAGGTCTTGATGCTGCTTCTGCCTGCACCACGGCAGCAGATTCCTTTTTGCTGATCTGGGCCTGTTCTTCACTTACTGAAACACAAGAGAGTGCATTTAAGACTGTGTCCCACTCTCTGAGTAAAATAAACACAGGCTGACCATCAAGCGAAGCTATCCAGACAACATCCACTTCAACAATCCCAGAGGTCAAGAATGATCAATTTTTAAAAACTATCAACTTCATTTACCAGGAGAAGGCTCTGCCGGTGGAGGAAGGCTCTCCTTTGTGTTTGCCCTTCTATCCAACCACACTCCTAGACACGTCAGCCTGGCCTGAGTGTTTACTCCACACAGTAACGACGGCGGAACATCCTAAAAGTGAAGGGAGAAAAACATATAATGTAGGTAAGAGGAATTCTGAGTGCTCTTCTTTGTCCATAACCAAGTCAGCCTGATTTAAAATCTATTACAGCCATGCACCATAGAGCAATGTTTCAGGCAATGACAGACGCACGTGCAGGAGGCTGTACCATCTGGGCGTAAGCACCCTGCAATGTTCTCACGGTCACGGTGACGAAACTGCCTCCTGAAGCATCCCCTAGAACGTAACCTCACCACTAGGTGCTGCTTGTCTCTATTTTCTTGAGCGTAAGACATGACGTCGAGAAGTAGTCTACTCTCTTGATTTATGACTGTTTTGATTGTTGCATTCACAGGTCAATTTCTGAGATGTACACAGAAATGATAAATAGATTTTCTATGGAATATTTCTCACTGATTTCTAGGGCTTAACAAACCAAAAACTTGTACAAAGTAGTCTCCAAAAAACTGTATTCACAGAATGTGTTTATGAGGGAATAAGCAACAATAAACTGAAATTCTAAAGAGACTTCTGGGAACTAATTGTTAGTTCCACAGTCACAATCAGGGTGTTACAGATTCGGTGTAGCAGCGGCAGTGTTTTCACCAGGTACTTTCCAGAGAACACTCATTGCCCAAGGAGCAAGTGACACTTTTCTGAGAAGAGCAGAGGGCAGATTGCCATCAGCTCGGACTCACAAATGCCAACCCACAGCTCTATGGGGAGCCTGATTTTAAAACCATTAATATCAATCATGCCCAGAAATTTTAAAATGCTTGAAGACTGATGTCTTACAACAAAAATATTCAGCTTCACTTAACAAAAAGTACTGGCAACAAAACCTGGGTGAGAGTGTACTCACACTACACTACGGCACCGACCTTATTCTGCTTCAGCTTCCACACTTTGATGAAACCATCGCTGGACGCTGTAACAAGAACACGATGCTCCAGAATTTCAACACTGATCATGTCTTTTACCCTAGGACAGAAACATGGATGCCACACAAGACCATCAGTTCCAAGGCATGTGGTATCCTCATAAAACTATGCATAAAGCAAAACCAAAACCCTCTATGCTCACTTCTATGTCTCTTGCTTTTGCAATGCTATCCCACACTGCTCAACTGCGTCTTAACATATAACCATGTTTCATATACCTGTTGGTTGGTGACTCATTTTCAGGACGAAAAACAGGGTAAAATTGACCATCAGCCAGGTTGTAAGAAAAACCTAAAGACGCCTATAACTAACTGGGCGATCTCAAAGGAAGTAAGTATGACTGGAGTCCCTGGCCCCAAGCATTCTCAGTGCTGTGAGGAAAGGGAACACAAAGGAGAATGATAGCCCCTTCCTAGCAGCCACCTCCCTCTCCTCCAGGGTCTCCACTCTGTGCAAGCGGCTTTTCTCTCTGGGTTATGGAGGTCGCCTGACTGGCTTTTCTGCTCCCAGGTTAGCTCGCTAACAGTTTTTCATGTGAAGTCAAATCATGTTACTTTTAGGCTTACAACCCCACAAAACTGGGCATCTACTTTAAAATAACACAGCGGGTGAGGAAGTGATGAAGATGAGGATGAGGCCTGGCCCTGACAGGATCAGGGCTGAAGCCGGTGCTGCGCCTGTGCAGCTGGCTCCTCACACCAGTCTGCCTGCCTTAACGATGCCAGGAGTGGTGGCACAGGCCTGTACTCCCAGCACTGGGGGGGCTGAGGCAGGAGAATCACTGCACGTTTGAGGCCAGCCTGAGCTACGTAGTGAGTTGAAGGTCAGCCTCAACTACATAGCAAGACTCTGTCTCAAACCCAAAAAAAAAAAAAACCCAGCAAACAGAACAGGGGCTAGGGTACAGCTTAGCAGGAGGATGCTTGCTCAGCAGGCTCAAGGCCCTGGATTCGGTCTCCAGCACCACAAAAATAGAAAAAACAAAAACAAAACCTACAGAGCCACTCAGAATGAAATCTAAGCTCTTCACTCTGCCTGCAAGCATCAGTTTGCCCCCTGCCCTCTCCCTTCTCACTCTAATGAGCCCTGCAGGCCCTCTGCCTGTCCTTAAAACCTACCAAGCTCTTTCCTCCTTGGGCTACTTGGGTCTGGGCTGTAGCTCAGTGATACAGCGCTTGGCTAGTGTGTCCGAGGCCCTAGATTCAATCCCTAGTATGGGGTGGGTGGGTGTGGGTGTTATCCTTTATTCCTTTTTATCCTTAAGGTTTATTTTTCCTTCCCTTATCATCTTATCTAAATAAATGACCCTTTTATTCTTTAGTCGTATTTGTATTTCCTGTGCTCTACCACTGAGCTGCATACCTTGCTTATAATCTGTTGCCTTATACTGGATATTCAGTGACTCCGGCATGAATGCATGAACAGATGGCCAAATATCCTAAGCGTTAGTAATGCATCTGAAATGGCCTTCCTTGAATGTGTTTACTCCCCAAATCCAGAGCAACACCCCATATACTGACTGTAGGAGTCCATTTACAAAGATAGGGTGGGACATGCCTGTAATCCCACCCCATTGAGGCAGGAGGATCCCAAATTCAAGCCCAGCCCGGGCAACTTGGTGACTTAGCAAGACCCCACCTCAAAAATTTAAAAAGGCCTGGGATGTTGCTCAGTCTGGATGCCCTGGGTTCAATCCCAGTTCTCTGGAAAATAAGACTTAAGATTCGAGACAAAGAAGAACAAGAACATGCAGATGAGGGCCGGGGATTTAGCTCAGTGGTTCCACCGCTTGCCTCACAAGCGCAAGGTCCCAAATTCAATCCCCGGTACCGGAAAAAAAAAAAAAAAAAAACGGGCATGGAAAGGAGGAAGTGAACAAGGAGAGTTAAGAGCGGCTGGGACAAAGCAAGATTGTTTAGGGCCTTTGTCTTTTGTAGTCTGGGGGATGAAACCCAGAGCCTCCCACCTGCTAGGCAAATGCTCTACCACTGAGCTATACACCCAGCCCTGTTTATTTTAATTTTCAAGCTCCAAGTCTAACAGGTTTACCTGAAAAAGGTCCAAATGGTCAGTCTTAATCACAGCCATCACTTCTGCATTACAAAGTCCAGGAATGTAACATTCTTTGCACACATTTCTAATTGTCTCTGCAGTTGTTCTAAAACACTCTGCTTTCTGAAACTGTTACCTGTACATGTGTAACATTCATTAATGCTCTACACCTACACAGAGGAATTGGTAAAATACCTGTGTTCATGGGCTTTAAATTCACAGAGGCACATCAGGGACTCGCAGTCAAAAAACCTCACTACCTCTTCGTCTCCAGCCACTGCGAGGATGGAGTCCTAGGAGAGAGAACAGGAAGGGTACTCGTGATGCTGTTGGCAGGCCTGGCAGTCTTTAAACTCCCCCAGCTAGTGTTTGACAACTTACTGAGAGAAAGGTAACAGAAGAAACCCGCTTCCCATTGGTGATGGTGCCACTAACGGATGCAGTGTGAAGCTGGTAGACATCTATCTTATTCAGGATGACAACTACATATTTCTCCCCACTCGGGGACCATTCTACTATGTGAGCATCTGGAAGTTATAAAAGCAAGATTTTATCAACAGAGAAATAAGATGATCAGAGTAATAAAAAGAGCAAATATTTACACTATTTGCATTTTCATATCCATTTTCCTATTAGATCTTCACAACAAATTTATGGTATACATTTTGCAAGTTAACTCAAACAATTATTGAAAATTACAGAGCTGACTCACGGCAGAGCCACAAGAACCTACATAAGAAAGTGAATGGAAACATTTCGTTCACAGGAAACAGTACCAGTATATAGAAAACAAACCTCTGTTCTTTGTTTTTGGTACCAGGGATCAAACTCGGGTCCTTGCGCCTGCGCAGCAGGCGGCAAAACCACTGAGCTAAATCCCCGGCCCGAAAATAAACCTCTGTAAACATATACATAAGCATGTGTTTGTGAACATTCATGTTCCATTAGCTTATTAAACAAAACTACTCACTTCGTTTTATATTTTTTATGAAAGCTGATCTTCCCTCCACAAGATTCCACGTTCTATAAAACAAGAAGCTTGCTTTTGGCATGATCATCAATTGAAGCACAAGCAAAATGAAGACTTGCTTAAATGACAATTTTACCAAATCCTGACTATTAAGAACCTGCCATTTTTCTTTCAGCAACGTCTTGATTTTTTTTCCTTCCCAATAATGGGGATTGAACCAGGGCCTCTGCACTGAGCTCACTTTTTAAAAATTTCAGACAGGGTCTCAATATCTTGCTCGGGCTAGGTTTGAACTTGCAATCCTCCTACCTCAGCCTCCCAGAGTGCTGACATTACAGGTGTGTACCACTTCCAACTTGAAATTTTTATAATCAAACAGAATTAAAGTACACTTTGTTCCCACACTTTTAATATGTTGTGCTTATTGTATTTTCAAAAGCTTTCATCTCCTAAACCATTTCATCTTAAGACTATCCTCTTCCTTGGTCCACAATTTAGGATGACAGGAACATTAGTGCACATTTGAATGCAGGTCATTTTTAATACTACCATTATGAAACAGATCATTAGCTTTCTACCTTTTCCTGGTATCATAGGGTCTTTAAATGACTGAAAACTGTGGAACAACACAGCAAACAATATCTAATTATTATGGCAAAAGATCCAACTTGGTAAAGACACTTCTGAGCACGAATGACTTACCTTAATGTCTTATCTGTGCCTACAGACAGGGCCAACTTGCCAGAAGGGTGAATGGAAAGGAAGGTCACATGTCCTCTAAAATGAAACCAACAGTTAGCTCCCAACTTGCATGGTGCCTGGAGAGCGCCAGCGGGAAGAGCCAACTTACTTGTGTGCTTTAACTGACTTTAAGCATTCCCACTTCTTCACATCCCAGACACAGATGAGTCCATCTTCGGCCCCACTGATTAAGTGCCTGTTGCCATAGAACTTCAGGCAAGTTATTGTGCCTGCAGAAAAAAGAGAGGCAAAATTAGATTCACTCTCAACAAGGCTCCATTTCTGGTTGGAGGCCTACACTATTGTGAGTAAAACACTGGACTTGGGATGCAGCTCAGCGGCAGAGATGCAGATCAAAGCGAATCAGTTCCTTCTCCGTCTGCCATCACAGTTGGGAGATGGCTGGCTAGGGCAGTCAGAGTTGAGTTCCAACAAAATGAACTGCTTCCTCAGTTAACCTGGTGAACAATCAGGACGCAAAGCCATGACTTCTGCTTTCTAAAGAGGGTTAGCTACCCAGTCAGCCACAGTCCAATCACTATCAGAGCTGTTATGACTGGACTTTCGTTCACTGCTCACTCACTGTCATGAGAAGTTATTTGGACAATTTTATAAAATGTTATACGTTTCAGATGTGCCCCCTGGAAACTCCTTCCTGTGGTTAATAAAATTTCCTTCATCTTTCAACCTCTTCACAACATTTCCTTCTTCCCACAAAAACTAAATTGTAGATCTCCCCCAAATTTCCCCTATGGGTCAAATATTAAAAGACAGGAGTCAGGTGAGGAAAAATACCACATTCCTCTAGCCCCAAAGCAGTCTACATATAACACTTTTACCCTATTCCTTTTGTTTGCGTTATTCAGCACACCTGCCCCACTGCTGAGGGATCTACCATCCACTGCCTGCCAACCCAACTCTGGCTGGCGGTCTGTTTCCTCAATGCAATTTTACTGAAAAACAGCCAGTTCATTCAGTTAAAACACAGATAGCTACATACACACAACTGTGACAGAGCTGAGCAACTGGAACATAGGCCACGTGGTCCACACAGCCTATTTACTGCTGGGTCCTTTACAGAATACAAGCGAAACCCTTGGGTTGGTATTCTCTCCCTAGGCACCTCCCAGTCCTTTAAGCTACACTTTTTATGGAAAGAGCCAACATTCTTTAATAATTCTGCAAACAACAAAAGTGGTAATATGTGGGTTTGTGTAGCACCTTCTTAAAGTAGAAGCCATTAACCAGCTTTGCCCATGTTTTCCTCTTTCCCTACATCCAACATCTGACCTTGGAAGTTTTGTGCTCCCACATCTTCCACTCGCTATGTCCCTGACTCCATCTGCTCCCCAGAAAGAGAAGATCTATTTACAG
Source organism: Heterocephalus glaber (assembly GCF_000247695.1). The sequence continues at coordinate 15,201,321 of NW_004624756.1, forward strand.
CTATTAGAAAAAAGGATTTACACAAAGAATGCAGGAAACCAGGAAGTGTACTTCACTCATCCCCAATCTACTGCCTAAGTTCTTTTCTTATTGTTGAATATTAGTGGGTTGGAACATACTGTATTTGTGTAACTTGTTTCGTCCAAACCTGACAAGGAAGCCTTCCTGATAAGAACGAGGGGAAAAGGAATATTATGTTGAAATCACTCAAAGCCCAGTTTCTGCTGAAGAGCAAGACACTTGTTGAAGTGTCTAAGGACCAGTAATAGAAGGCAAACATTTATCACTCTCAATTTAGTGCTAGAAACCAATGCTTGGTACAGAACCTTTGAAACATATAAAAGATAGGATGGGAAAAGGGATCTTATCTTATCTTTGCAGGAAATCAACCTCCCTGGCTGAGTTTCCCGAACTAAGCATATACCTTATTTATGTATTTGACGGTAATGGGGGTTGAACCCAGGACATTCACAGAAATACACCCCACCTCAGGCTCCCAGAGTGCTGGGATTACAGGCGTGTGCTGCCACAGCCAGCTAATCCTACTACTCTCACTTCTCCCTTTCCTTTTTCTTCTTGAACACATAATAAGCCCCTCATTTGTCCCCTAGAAGTGCAAACAACATATGATTTTCAGTCCTGAGGGGGAAAAAATTACCTAGAATCTTTCCACCCCTTAATCCTGCCAGGCAACTTCACCATCAGTATGGAAAACCCAACCGTGAGTGGGAGTTACTACTCTGTGCCCACCTCAACTCCAGGGACCTCTGCCTTCTGTGTGCTTTAGTCCTCTATACTTAAGGTCTTTGGTGGTAACAGTGCCCAGGCTGTGAGGCAAATGACACTTTCTATCTCCCAGCAGGACTGTGAGTGGCCTAAATCTCCTGGCAAAAAATATGCTACATAATAGATATGTACTTAAAAAGTCCAACTGAAGCCAAACACTGAAGTGATAACACCTCCACCTTACCTTGCAGGATACAGTCCTTACCGTTGTGATGTACTAGAGCCCCGTGGTCTATCTTCTTTTTCATGTCATATATGTGAATTGTTTCATCTTTGCTCCCTGTGACTACAAAACGACTGTTCACAGCTACTGCTGACAAGGAGGCAGTGTGGGTGTGGTGAGTGAAGTCGGCCACTGAAGTCCATTTCTGAAGAGTACAACATATGATCAGTTATGTCACAGTTGTCTAGCAACATAGTTCTACAACCCATAAAAACTACCGATGGATCCTATAAACGGAAGATAAACTACGCAATGATATGCAAAGAACCTGAAAACTGAGTGATTTCAGTGGGACAGCAATGCTGGGTATCATGACTCCAGAACCCAATGATGGAGAAGGGACTAGGCACTATTTACTCGTATGTGAGATTTCCATGTCATTCATTCATTTATTCATTCAACTGTGCAAATTTTTATTTGAACTTTTTCATTGAAAAAATGGCAGGGCACAGTGGCACACACTTATAATCCCAGTGCTCAGGAGGCTGAGGTAGGAGGACTGCTTCAAGTTTGAGGCCAATCTGGGACATATAATGAGTTCAAGGCCACCCTGAACTACATCACAAGACCCTGTCTCAAAAAAACAAAGGGCTGGAGATTGAGCTCAGTGGTTCCGCCACCTGCCTCCCTCGAAAGTGCAAGGTCCAGAGTTCAATCCCCGGTGCCAAAAACAAACAAAAAAACCAAAAAACGTTATCTACCATGTTTGGTACTACTTTAGGCAGCTGATATATAACAGTTGTTACAGCTCATGTCTAGATGTCCCCCAAAGCCTCAAGCGGCCATAGCTGGGATTTTCAGAGGTGGCTGGATGTAGAGAGTGTGACGCTGGAATTGATTCATGGTGTCATGATCAAGGGCACCAGGATTAAGGGGGTGAGTGCTACCCGCCCTAAGCAGCCTGGGTAAGATGTAAGGGACAGAAAAGAGCTGTGGGTTGCCCCTTGTTTCCTTGCTTTTGTTGTCTTCTGCCTGCCAGGGACTGTTTCTCCTCTGTGATGCCCCTCTGCCATGCCACCCTGCCTTGGAGCCAGCTGATTCTGGGCTGAAACCTCTACACACTGTGAGCTAAACCTTTCCCCCTTTAACTTTGGGTGTTGGGTATTTTTGTCTCAGCAACGACTGAAAAGTAACTAAGGCAGTAGTAAACAAAAATCCCTATTCTAATAGAGCTTCCATACCAATGGGAGAGACATAAAATAAATTAATGTGATGGTACATAGAGATAAGTATGACAAACCCTATCAAGAAAAACTGAATATGGATGTTTCCGTTATTAACCAAAATAAGCCCCAGAGAATCAATTACCCTGTCATATAATGTATGCAAGTATTAATATCATAGTGTATTCCAGAACTATGTACAATTATTATATGTCAAAAACAAAGTCACAAAAATGTCCCCGTGGCATGAAGGAAGCTGGCATTTCTGGGCATAGGAAAATGAACTACAGATACAAGGTGACAGCAGTCAAGTGTGCGTAGACAGGGTCTAAGGAAAAAACAGCCTGCTCCTTCACCAAATTTCTGTCCTGCTATTTTACAAAATGTTCGGGCTTTGATCAGTATCAACCCCTCTTAGGTAAAGAAAATGACATACATGCATTATTTACTGGGAACTTAACATGGGTAGGGAAGGAGGATTAAAAAGTCCCCAGAGGTATGGATCTTGCTGTAGAGACCTTAACATAAGGGATGCTGTACAAGGGAGACATATAACATGGAGAGAAATTATAGAACACTGTAAGTACTTTATTAGATGAGAAAATAAAAAAGTAGACTGCCAACACAATAGTCAAAGTGGTACATAAGACAATACCTAGGTTTCTGATCTCCTGACTTCTAGACCAGAACTATTTTATTCTGAAGCAACTAGAAGTACTGTAGCTCCTAGAAAGCTACCTCATTACTGAATGTGTTTTCTTTACTGTAAAACTACTACATTCCACATAAACAGTAGTTTTCACAGCGAGCCTCTGTGACGCGACACAATTACTCCCATTTCATAAATGAGCAAAGAGAAAATGTCCATGGGGGAAACCAAAAGAGTTGATTACCCAAAAGGGGAGAGCAAAACAGTGGGTACTGAAAGCTGAGGAAATGGACAGAGAAAAGTTTTATGGTGTTAGAGGTAAGTGATTGACAACAATCAACTGTACATTTCAAATTAGTTAGTAAAGAGAATTCTGAATGTTTCCAACACAAAGACACGATAAATGTTTTAGGCGATTCATACAACAATTGTTAACTATAACAGGCAGATATTAAGTGGCATTTTGCAAAATGTGTATTCCGTGTCTCAAAGGGTCTGTTTTTTATTCAAGGCCCGAAAATGGTTCATCAAGTAACCCATGGACAGCAGACAACGAGAAGTAGGGGCGGAATGTTTACCTCGGCCGCGTGGACGCCAAACACGCCGTGCCGCCCTCCCCGGTAATCCCTCCGCTCGTCCAGTCTCACCTCGTGGCCGCCATTCGCCTCGGGGTCCGGGTGTACAGTGAATCCAAAAAGGACCTGCTCGTAACTACCAGCCAGCAGCTCCATGCGGCAGCACACTCGCCTCTCCCAGGAATCCTGCGGCGCCCCGGCGGTGACGGAGCCGGAAGCAAAAGGAATGGCGGGACCTTGCTGCGCCGGCGTTGAAATTGTCGTCACTGCGCGGGGCTGCCTGGATCCGAGGAGACGGTTTCAGCGCCGTAAACTTTCCAGGCAGAGAACAAGAAGGGACACCAGAAGAGGAGTTTCTCATTACAACGAGAAAGAAAAAATGGGAGCAAGCAGGCAAATTGTAGGAAGACATAAGCAGGGCTGGGCTGGGGGAGTGGGGCGGGACTTCCTCTGCACAAGGCCCTCATTTCCGGAACGTCACGGAAGGGGCTGGACCAACTTCCGGCCCGGAGGGCTAGGGTTTCTGGAGGTGCGGAGGGCCCACGGAGAAGGGGTGAAGAGTTAAGTTCTCTTTTTGTGCAAGAAGCCATAGAAGGAGTCTTTGTTTAGCTACAGGGAGAAGAGTGGGATTTAGGGTTCGTGTCGTCAGTGTCCGGTCTGCAGCCACAGGCACACATGTGCGAGAGTGAAATCGGTACCCTAGAAGGCCGCTTCCTGTGGCCTAGAGCTTTCTGCTGCCAGCCTTTCCTTCCAGCCTGGTTCGCGAGGCTTCCCTCGGGTCAGATCGGCCTAGGATATGGCTTATTTCACCTCAGGGTGTAAGGAGCGGACTGATTTATGGGAGGACACAGTCAACCGTCGTGAGCAATCTAGAAGGAAGTCTCATCTTTAGACCTGTTTGACCTCCTCCTAACCCCATATAGGGAAATTAAGAAAAAGCAAACAGCCTTTTAGGTTGGAGGTTTTCATAAAGTCGGAGATGTAGAGATGTGTTAGAAATCACAATTTTCTTAAAAACTCAATGCAGTAATATTAGCTCGAATATTTCTCATAGACACCGTAACAGGTCTCTTGTAGACAGCTAAATTAATTAGATATTTGATAGGCAGTTAAGGCGGGGCCCTAGAGGGAGTCAATGCAGAAAACAATTGAGACACATTTACTAAGGCTAGGATTCGCAAAAGAGGAATTATTACACTCACTTTCCCTGGGGATGAACAGCAGGGATTGATATTCTAAATAGGTATCAATCACCTCGGTGGGGAACCGAAACCTCCCTAGCCCATTTCTTCCTGGATGATCCTTGTTCATTTCTTACAAGCTTGAGGGTGACTTGCTTCCCCATTTGATCTCCATTTAATCAGTATTATTACCTAAGCGACTATACTTGTAGTCTTATTGGTTGGCCATGGTTTTGACCCATCTCATACCGACCTTGTGATTTTCCATTGGATCTTATTAGTTGACTGTAGTTTTGTCCCACTTTGTACTCCCCTCACCTTTGTGGCTTTGCTCCCTAAAAGTCCCTTGAGAAGCAGGGTCCTGGGCAACCCACTTCCTGGTGTCCCCTCCTGTCCCTCTCAGGCAAGAGCTGTCTTTCCCTCAATAAACATTCCCTACTCTTTTTTTTTTTTTGGTACCGGCCATTGAACTTGGGACCTTGCACTTGTGAGGCAGGCGCTGGAACCACTGAGCTAAATCTCTGGCCAAATATTCCCTACTCTTAATCTTCATTGTACCTAGAATTCATTCTTTGATTTTAGAGAACATCAATTTGGCGTTTTGGGCATCTAGCAGGTTGGGAGTTAGGATATTTCCTTTACATTACTTATCATTACTTATCATTACTTATCATTCCTTTACATTACATTATCATTTATTTGGAGGTTCTATGATCATATGCCCTGTATCAGGTCAATTTCATAAGCAGGGGTTAGTGCATACATCCATGGTAAGTCTTAAATGCCCTGTTTGAACTGTAATAGAATCCTCCCGTGCTTAGGTGCTTTTCTTTGGTGTTTGGGTTGTCTTATGTATTTAATTCAGGGCATATTTTAGTTCATGTTTGTTTGCATTTGGAGAAACAGTTTTATTTTCTGGTGCGTTGTCATTGTTACCTAGGGAATGGAAACTGTTGTATAGGCACCATATATGTAACTCAAAGTGATTTTTACTTTTAAAAAGATTAGAGATTGGTGGAACTAATCACAGCTCCGAAGAGCTAGCATCTAGGCCAATGTGGGAAGTGGGTGACTCATGGATAAATTCCAGGGGTTCTGAATCCCCAGAAATTATTTGCAAAATTGTGGATGTAAATTTTTAGAAAAAAGCGTTCAGTTTTCAAAGCAAGTAATGCCTCATCGAAGGGAGAATCCCTATTTTAGTCTTAACTACAGGTTATGTAAGTGCTGAACTATGTCCAGAAAAGTGACTTTTTCAAGACCACACAACTGAGTAACAGTACTGCTGCTGCTTTTACATTTCCTTGGCCTTGAACATTCTTTTTCACAGAGAACAAAGCAGCAGCATTTCATCTGTGGCTGTGGCAGTAATTTCATAACTTGCTCAGATTGTAAGTATTCATTGGATAAAAACACATAATGCAAAATCATACACCTGTTCAACTGGATTGAAATGGAGCATACTTCCTGTAAAACCTCCTGTTCTCTCCACACACAGGATGTAAAAAGCCATCTGATCTCATTATGAAAACTGCAGTTGCCAAGAAACGACCAACTGTTGAGAGTTAAATAATAAACACTAGAGCACGTGAGGATTTATTTTTAGTTTTGCTTTTAAATTATTGATTGATTTTTGTCCTTGAGCCATGCGTTGATTCGTTTAGTCATTCAACAAATACTTATTAAATGCCTGGATTTTGTTCACCAGAGAAGAAACATTCAGCTTTCCCTTTTGGGTGGTGGTGGTCAGGTGGATATTCTGAGTTAGGAGCAGAATAGTATGGAGAAAGGTCAGCCCTGCTACAAATACCACAGCGCTAATATTCCTGCACAGTGACCCTCAATTCTTAATGTGAAAAGTTGTAACTCTTAAATTCTGGTAAGCTGTATGTGGTTGTAGTCCCAGAGGACTTTGCTCCCCTTTGTATTTCAGAGCTGAGGGAAGCAAAGATAGAGGGAGCAAGATTGCTCCCCCTGGACACTTAGACTTTGCCCTGATAGAAACTTGCTCCCCTTGCTTCATAAGAGTAACCAGGTGAAATAATAATAGGGGTTTGGGAGCAAAATAGTGTGAACCCTTTGTCACTGTTAGCTTTAAGGCCCCTCTGTCCCCTGCTCTTGCCATCTTAGGTGGTTTCAACATGGCACATTGGCCTCCACCTCCTTATCAGTATTCTGCTTCCAAATCCCTTTCCAACTACAGCCTCAACTCACCCAGTTATAGCCACGGGTCTTATTTTCTTTCTGCAAAATCAGGCTTATAATTGATACAGGGGAAAATACAACTCCCAACTGTCTAGATGTCCAATAGGCCAAGTTCATGTTCCCTGAAATCAAAGAATGAATTCCAAAAGACAAAGGAGGTTAAGAGTAAGAAAGATTTATTGGGGAATAGAAATAGCTCCCGAGAGACTGAAGGGGTCCCGGAAGTGGGTTGCCACGAAGGCCCTTTGTCGGGTAGTTTATACAACAGGGTCACAACATGGGTCAAACTATAGGACTACAAGTATAGCAGCTTAGCTAATATTGGTCCAGTAGGGAAATGGTTCACATAACCATGGGTGCATAGAAAGAAGCGTTTTGGGAAGGGATGGGTCTGATGCCTTGGTCACTCGCCTGGGTGGCTGATGCCCATCTGGACTTCCTGGGCAAGGTGATACCAATTACAGTATAATTCCAGGTTCCTGCTTACCCCTTAGGGAGCTACATAGTCCCAGCCATCGCATCTTTATCTTGAGGCCTGGTCTTCAGATGCGCCTCCAGCCACAATTCTGGTGTCTTTCTTTTCTTTCTTTCTTTTTTTTTGCTGACTTCCTTGACAGCCTAGTCCCTCTCTGATTGCATATTAATTTCTTTCTAACTTAGCTGCCTATACTAAAATGGTAAGGAAAAAAACTAAAGAAAGGATCTTAACCAATACGTTTTATTGAATGATGCTGAGCTGCTATAGTAGTTAGGAATTGTTTAACTTGATATAATAAAACATTGGATGGACATTTAGCTCAGTGGTTCTGCTGCCTGCCTCACAAGTGAAAGGACCAGAGTTCAATCCCTGGTACCAATAAATAAATAAATACATAAATAAATACATAAATAAATAACAAAAATAAAACATTAGTGGCCTGGGTATGGTGGCACATGGCTATAATCCCAGCACTCGGGAGGCTGAGGCTAGCCTGGGCTACATAGTGAGACACTGTCTCAAAAAACCAAAAGAAGGGCTGGGGATTTAAGCTCAGTGGTTCCACCACCTGCCTCGCAAGAGCAAGGACCTGAGTTCGATCCCCAGTACAAAACAAAACAAAAGAAAAAAACCCAGTGGCTTAAACAAAACATTACTTAAGTAAAAGAAAACGGGAAGTAGGACAGTTTAGGGCTGGTGGAGGACATCTACAGTAGTCAGGGTCCCAGGCCTGTCCAGTCTTTCAGATTGTTAGAAGTATCTCACTGGCCTGAGCGGGGGTCCACACAGACCTGATGTCCTTGCCCCAACCTCAGCTTTAGCACCAAGTTCAGTGAGAAGGAGGAGGGGGCCTAGGCCTTGGGCAAGTACCTCACGAATGCAGTGTTACCTTCAAAACACTTCTGGGAAACCCCAGGCCAAGTCCTCTGGTATGCAGGCATACCCTGCCTCCCGGAGGTTGCTGCTGAAGGCCCCTCTCTGCAGCTCTGTGCTCCAAGAGTCAGAGGGCGGTTCATTTTTCAGGTTTGTGGGAAGTAGTTTTGTTTTCCGAATTTGTAGATTTTATTTGAATATTGATTCAAAGAAATAAACAGTAGGGAGTTTGAATAGTGACTTATATTTGGATATTAAAGTTTTTTAATTACCTTAATTATTGCAAAGCAATTATGAAAATACTTTCAGTGGCCTAGGGAGTAAGGTAAAGCATCAGAATTGTCCAAATAACCAGGGCCTGAAAACATGGGGGACCTCACATGATTTTGTTCGGCAAGTATGGAGAGCCACACCACCCCAAAGACTGCAAATAGCAGAGAGTACTGGAGGGAATTCCTCTTCCTGACACAATCAACCCCCGACAGCACATGTGGACAAACCCAGGAGGGCTCCCTGGTCTGTTTAGAGCAGGGCTGCTGGGCGTTGAAAGGGAAGGTCTTTGCTTGAGGTACTTTACCTGAGCCCTTGGGATCCATGCCAGTGTCTTTGCTTGACAGCCTTCTCCCCTGGGGAGTCTGGCTGTCACTGCAGAGGGAGCTCTGCCCTCCCTCCCGTTGGTTTAGGGGTGTAATGTGACCAGTGACCCACACTCCCTGTCCCCCAGGACTGCCACGTGGGGAGTATCTCTGCCTCAGGTACAGGCCGTCATCCAGAGTGCTGAGCCAGCACCGCCTCTGTCTGTTCCGCAGAACCTGGTCCTTTTCCTGGGTGTGAGGTGAGGCCAGCCTCCTCTGAACTGACTGACTTTCTGCACAATCCTAATTGCTCTTCAGTGTCAGCAAGGTGTAGGGTGGAAGCAACAGAGATGCTGCGTAGGGCTGAAGGGACACCCATGCCCGCCAGCATAGCCTTTGATCCAGACCTTTGGAACCATAGCTGTCACTTGTCTGAACAAAGTCTCAAACACTGTGACTTTTATGGGGGGGGCAATAAAGATATGAAACAAACAACAAAAACAGTCTCTCGCTAGAGCTCGTTAAAGTGCAGCAGGAAGGAGGGCCTAGGGCCACGCCATTGGTATAGTGATGGGGCGCTCGGGTGTGGTGGAGCGGTCAGACTCGACTCCCAAAACAACCTGGCCAACTGGGAACGTATAGCCCAGGAGCAGCAGGTGTCAGTGGATGGAAAATTATGAAGAGAAAACATAGGCGGGGAGGGGGATTCTGGCCAAACCAACCCAGCAGGAATCTTGCTGAAGATCGCTGAAGTCCAGCCAGGGCGATCGAACATCACTGGGGAGCATGGAGGGTGAGAAAGCCAATCAGCTATCTGAGACGGTCAGATACCCAGGGCCAGGGGCTCCGGCTAAAGGACTCAGCAGGGTTCTTCGGCTACAACTGGATTTTGTAAACACAAGCACAGATGGGCCCAAGAGAAGTTTCAGCAGCATGGCTGGAGCTTGGCCAAGCTGAGTGGCAGTCCTGGTGTTCTTGTGCATCATTCCCACTTGAGGTCGCCTCCTCGTCCAGGACAGCTGCAGTTGTTTTAGCTCAGGGTGTTGCACCTGCAGTCCCTGCACCAGGTGTCAGTCGGGAAAGGGTGGGGGATGAAAGGCCTCCATCTGAGCAGAAGCCCTTTGTCCACACAGCTCTTTCCAACCTCTTTCTAAGGGCTTCATTTGTAGCTTAGCCAGGCCTGGCCATCTGACCAGAAATACCATCTTTTTTATTGGGCCTATTGCCACCTCCAAATAAAATCAAGGTAATGTTTGGTTTTTGTTTTTGTGGAGATTGAACCCAGGGCCTTTGCCTTGAGCTGCATCCCAGCTCTTTTTATTTTTGAGACAGGGTCTCATTAAATTGCCCAGCCTGTCCTAAACTCACAATCCTCCTGCCTCAACCTCCTGAGTGGTTGAGATTACAGGTGTGTAGTGCTATGCCTGGCTCAGGGTTCTGTTATTAAGGAAGAAAAGGAACCAATACTGGGTGGTGCCAGGCAGTCTGCTTCAGCTTCTAATCAACATCTCCCTGGAAGATGGGAAATTCCGAAGACTCCAAGCTCCACTCCATCACCAATGGCAGTAGCCCTGCCTTCAGTACAGGAACTCAGTGAATAAATGGTGAATAGGTGAATGGTCTGAACTCACCATGGTTATTATTCTTCACATGACAGGTAATATATAACACACTAGGCATTTTAATAGTGGAGCAGTTAATGAGCTACAGGGAAATGGCCAAACCATAAATGCCCTTATTCATACCAAAAATTAAGTTTTGAAGATTTGCGTTACCTTGCTACTTAAAGTGGTATGAGCCAGCTAGAATTGTAGAATCTGAGGCTGCATTCCAAATCTGTTGAAGTAGAACCTCTATTTTATTCATATTTAATTACTTACTGTGCTGGGGATTGAACCTAGGGTCTTTTTGCACTGAGCAGTGTTCCCAAGCCCATTTTTTATTGAGACAGAGTCTCACCAACTTCCTAAATTTCCTAGGCTGGGCTCAAACTTGTGATCCTCCTGATTCAGCTCCCCAGTATTGGGATTACAAGGGATGCACTACCACGCATAGCTGAGCCTCCATTTTTTTTTTTTTTAACGCGTTAAAGTCTGGAATACTGCTGGCTTCAGCATACTTTATTTTTCCTGAAGAAAAAAATACTGAACAACAAAGGCTGGACATGGTGGTATGCTCCTGTTATCCCAGCACTCTGGGAGGCTGAGGTAAGAGGATCACAAATTCAACCACCACCTGGGCAAATTCCAAAAGTAAAAAATGAGAAAAGGGCTGGGGATGTAGGTTGGTGACAAGGCCCTAGATTCAATCCCTACTACCACTAAAAAACAGGAAAAAAAAAGCCTGAATGATGGAAATATTTCTTTAAATTTTATCCTGTACCCGTAGTGATGTAGGGGTGTGTGTGTGTGTGTGTGTGTGTGTGTGTGTGTGTGTGTGTGTGTGTGTGTGTGTGTGTGTGTGTAGGAGGGGGCTTCCTCAACCTCTTTTGCAGCTGATTGGAATAAAGATTTCAATCTGTAGAGGATTAAAAAGAAAACCACCAAGTGTTGGTTCCAATAGTTCTTGTTAGCAGATAAAAGGGAAGGAAACATCGAACTGCGATATTTGTCATAAAGTTTTAGTTATTAAAATCTATATATTATGGCAGGGGGTGTAGTGGAGACATCTGGGTTCTTCATAGTTGGTGATTGTGTTTGCGCATACACGCACAAGAACACGCTGATTACCCAGACCTGACGCTTAGGGGAGGAGCAGAGTCCCCCCAGGTGGCTGCAATGCATGCCTGACTCCCCCCACACCTTTGCCCAATTTTCAGGGAAGCCGAGTCCTTAACTCCCTGGCACGACCCATAATTCCTCCACCTAGGTAGCTGCCTGAGGAGTTGGGAAGAGGTCGTCCACCAGCTCGAGTTTTTGACTCAGGAATAAAAGCTGTGGGTTCCAGTGTTCTTTGGAAAGTTTCTGCATAAATGGCCAGGTGGCAGAACTTTGCAGATTTTGCCATAGCTCAAGAAAATAACTATTACTACTACTGGCAAAGGTGAGTGGATTTTTTTCCTGACTTTGAATGGAAATGAAAGCTATTAGGGTTCTAATTAACACAATCCTTTTGGCAGCTTTGAACATAAGTGTTTTTGAGCAGATGAAGCAGAAATCACTGTTACTTCAAATTTCCTGGATAAAGGGAAGGTGTTGAGCTAGGTGTGGGGATGCAAGCCTGTCATCCTAGCACTCGGGAGGCTGAAGCAGGATGGCTGGGAGTCCTGGACAACAAAGCGAGTCCTTATCTCAACCTCGCTCCCCCAAAAAAAAACAGAAAAAGGGGGGTTATTGTTGTGAATGCTTACGCCCTGATTGGCGATGGTCGTCATTACTGTCTTCTTGGCTCCACCCTTAGAGAGAAGCCTGAGCTCCAACCTGACCAGGGTTACGGCTGTGGCATCTGGTATGAGCAGCCATGGGGCTCTTACACTCCATCCAGGTACAGCTACAGCTGCGCAGTGGCTGGAAATGGACCTCAGCCTTTTATGTACAAGGTGGCCGTACACTCAGCTGGGACTTCAGTGATTCTCCAGGTAACCCTTGCTGAGATGAATCTTGTGACTGCATGCCCAGTAATGCAAACATTGTTTCTTCTCTTTACCCATATGCGTCCACTCCTTCAAAATCCCACAGCCTGTTTGGCTCTGTGTTTGTGATAGAGGACATACAGTTCCCAACCTTCTAGATGTCAGATGTGCTCAGTTCATGTCCCCTGAAATCAAAGAATGAATTCCAAAAGACAGTGGTGGTTAAGAGTAGGAAAGATTTACTGAGAGAGCTCCTGAGATACAGAAGGGATCCCGGAAGTGGGCTGCCATCGAGGCCCTTCGTCAGGGTGATTTATACAGCAGTGTCACAATGTGGGTACAATGTGGGTCAAACTGTCACCAACCTCTAGGATTACAAGTATAGCCTCTTAGTACTGATCCAATAGGGAAGCCAGTCATGTAGCAAGGGTACATGGAAAGAACAAAGGCATTTTTGGCAAGGGAGTGGTCCGAATGCTCTTGTCACCCACCTGTTTGACTAGTCACCCACCTGGGTGACCAATGTCTATCTGGACTTCACAGGACCAGGTGATACCAATCACAGTACTATCTCAAATTATTGGGTTTTTTTTGTTTTGTTTTGTTTGGTATCAGGGTTCAAACTCGGGTCCTTGGGCTTGCAAGGCAGGCAGCAGAACCACTGAGCTAAATCCCTGGGCCTCTCAAGTTACTGTTTAGCCCTCAGGGAGGCATATAGGCCTGGTCTGCGTCTTTTCCCTTCAGAGGCCTCTCCAGCCACAGTTTTGGTGTGTTCTCATCTTTTGCACTGACTCTTTCGAGGGGTCGACCCTACCTGTCTGCCTATTAATCAATTAGCTGCCTATAAAAGTTTATTTATTTATTTATTTATTTTGGTACCAGGGATCAAACTCGGGTCCTTGCACTTGCGAAGTAGGTGGCGAAACCACTGAGCTAAATCCCCAGCCCCTATAAAAGTTTAATACCAGAGACTTAAGGTGATGATCATTTTAAAAACCTGGAAAGCTTTTGCACACATTTAATGTACACAATTTGATATATTTGGATAACCTGAGAAATTTTGACTTGCAAACAATTTAAATCCTCACTCTCTTCCAGAAACAAAATAGTAGGCTGAAAGATTCTGGCTGAAATTTTTGCTGCTAATTTTGGATGGTACTGAGGGCCTTGCCTGTGCCAGACAAGTGCTCTACCCCTGAGTGCGTCCTTAGCCTCTTGAGTTTTAGATTGTCATCATAAAACATTTTTATTTATTTATTTATTTCGGTATCAGGGATCGAACTCGGGTCCTTGTGCTTGCGCAGCAGGCGGTGAAACCACTGAGCTAAATCCCCGGCCCCAGATTTTATTTTTTAATATTTAGGACAGGAAGTGGCTTCTGGTTTTGGCCATAGCATGAATGCACTTTAGAAAGCCATGTTAATGCTTTGACTACTAAACCAACATTTCTAAGCCACATGAAGATGTCCTGGAATAAGGGAAAAACTCGGCCACACCCCGCTTTCCCTCATCCCCTCCCCACAGGCAAGAGAGCACCATTGGAATGGATGGATGGAAGTCTTCTAGGGTCCCCCCATACTTTTGCTACATCTGTGTGGCTGGGCTTGTTTCTATAGGGATGGCGCCGCAGGGCTTTAAGTGCGGGCTATGGAATGAGTGCGGGCTTGTTCATTGCTTGCTTCTGCTTATAGGTTTAAGGAGAACTGTGTTTTAAAGATCCTAAAAATTCCCCTCTAGGGCCTCGGGTGTAATCCATTGTTAGACCTGCTGCTTCGTATGAGGTTCAATCCCCAGCACAGGGGGGAAACCCCAGCTTCTTTAGACATCCCGTAGTTTTTATCTCATCCTTTATCTGACATTTGAAATGTTTTTAGTGCTTTAATAAACTTCCTTTTACCTGTCTTTGCACATTTGCCTGAATGCTTTTGCTTTTTTGGTTTTTTTGCTGAGAATCCATTTCTGGATGTGGAAGGGTTAAATTAAAGGGTGTAACACTTAAAATGTACTTACCAAAAGGCCTGCCCGAGTTTCTTTTGTTCTGTATATGATTAAAGAATCTGACAGGAAGACATCGGTCTGTTGTTGAGGGGGAACATCTTTTAGGATGCTCATTGGTGTCGTGCGCCATGGCTTATTCCTGACTTGTATCTGTTATTTTCTGTCCCCTTTACTGGACTGCATAAATATTCACATGTTGAGGAAATTAGCACTCTGCAGTCAAAAGGCTGGGGCCTTTCTGTTCTGACATGCCTGTGATACTCTCTGTTGATAACCTGTGTGAGCACACTCGTGTTGAATTCAACACCTAGACCCTTGGTTTGTAAAACCTAACATTCGCTTGATATGTTTTTCCCTACACTTTCATTTTCAGTTTTTAAACTCTGTTTTAGGTGTGCCTCTTGCATAAAATCTTGTTAAATTTCTTGCCTTTTCTTCTTCCCTTTTAATTCAGCGTGGGCTTTTCCCTTTTAGCACATGTTCAGTGTTCTGCCACTTAACCATTGCCTGAGGTCTAAGCACACTGTTCTTCCTTTTACTATTCTTTTTTTCCTCTTTTATTTCGTGGTTCCATTTATAGCTTTAAATAGAGTGGTATGGGTATATTACCAACTTCTAAAATTACAGTTTAAAAAAATGTTTCCATGGCGCCTGCCTTGCAAGCACAAGGTCCTGAGTTCGATCCCTGGTACCAAAAAAGAAAAAAAGTTAGTATTTTTCTCTCACTCTAACTTTTCTAGCCAGTTTTGTTGGCACATTCTAGAATTTTATCCCAGCTCTAATCAAATTATGACCATAGATAGCATTTATTAATTTAAGAACTAGAAATACATTCTGTGGCTGTGGCCACCATACTGTGCCATCCGCCTCTCATCCTGGTGGGTGTTCTTGACTGAGAAGCTGATCGGCAGGATGTGGAGGATGAGGCTCTGTGGTGGGTCTTTCACTCCACGTCCTCATTTTGGCTTCTCTAATGAAGCATGTCCTCTGAGAGATGCTGTAACTTTGTTCCTCACTGTGGTATGACTGTCCTTACCTATGCCACCATGTCCTTGGCTTCCCAAGTTAAGGGGTTAGGTCCCCAAGAGCCTCCTTCTTCACTCTTTGACATTGTGACTTGCCTTAGAGGAAGGAGATGTCCTTAGAATGATCCTCAGGTCTTTAGGGCCCAACAGCACAACTTCCTTGGTCGACCTGTAGCAGAGGAAGGCCATTTGTACACATCTTCAGAGACAGCCTGTAGCAGACTCTACCCTGGTAGCTCTCAGCCAGAGAGAATGCTGTCTCCAGTTAGTTTCCGCTGCCCCAATTTTGGCCACATAGGCTGGAGCTCACTGCAAAAAGGAAGAAGTATGAGATTATTTGGATGTTGTAGTACATACAAGAAAGTCCTCTTTAATCAGATTCTGGTGATCTTAGCCGTTTCTAAATAAAAAAAAGAGAGACAGATGGTATAATAACATTTATGGTAACTGCATGGTTTATTTTCCAAGAGTGAAAGAGAGGCATACTTTCAGATTGGTTGAAGAGGTAGTGGGTCTTTGGCTCTCAATATCATCTCATTCTTATTAGCATAGGGAAGTTAATTAAATTCACTGGTGCTGAGAGTGAATGCAACTTTCCTGCATGGGATGGTTTCTTGGAATAGCTGCACAGACTTAAAAAGGAAGCTTCCCAGCAGGTGTACACACAGCAGTGCCTTGAAAACAGAGGCAGGGCTCACAGTCTGAGTTCAAACCAACCAAGATGTGTGTCGGGGGTGTTTCTGGAATGGACTCCTCTTGTTAGGTAAGAGCAAGATTGATTGCTTTGCTCTTCTGCAGGCTGTGCATCTCCTGGGTACTTTATTGTCCTCACCCTTAGCAGAGCCCTATTTAGGGCCAGGAGGAGACTTGGCAGACTGCCACCTGCACGAAGGGCAGAGCTGCAGGTGGTGAGTTCTGCCACAGGAAGAAGTCTTGATCCCAGGGCTCTCTGTGTCTGCTTCCAGGCTGGGTGCTAGGATGCTAGGGAGTTCCCAGCAGCTACAGAGAGCCCACTGGCCTTTGGCAGACTTGTTCCTCCCTGGTGACAGTTTTTCTTTTGACTCAGTTCACCCATTTCACAGTTGCAATATTAAAGATTCTTCTCATCAGAACTCAGGTAAATCTGCTTTAAAGGGATTTTAGTGTTTAGAGTGCTAGATTTTCTTTTCCAAGAAAGTATTTGTTGGTAGTAAATGTTAATAAAGTGATTTTTTCCTTAAGATACTGATTTTCTCTGTAGGAAGCCAAGCTGAAAACCAACTTTCCAGCTGAAGGCCAAGATGAAGACTCACTAGAAGGTAACCGAAATCATTGTGGTCCAGTGGTTGGAAACAAAACCCCTCGCCCAGGCTCCTCACTCATTCAGGCAACTCGATAGGAACGGAGAGCCTTGTGGAACGTTCCAGCATAGGTTGTGGAAGCCATTCTCTTGTCATTTGTCCTGTTTTCTATGAGACTGTTCTGATGGGGTCCGTGTCAGCTGAGCTACCACTAAGGGCCTTTCTGAAGGGTGGGGAAATGGGGACATTCTCAAACAGTAAAAGAGATATTATGTAGCTTTGAAGGTGTGTTTCCACCTTAAGTTTAGACCATAAGATTAGCTATGGTTTGAACATGTCCCCTAAAGTTCTTATGTTAGATATTTAGCACCCAGTGTAACAGTGTTGAGAGGTGGAATCTCATATGGAAGTTGAACCCACAGCCTTTACATGGAGCTGCCTCCTCGGTCTTTATTTTTTGAGACAGAGTTTTACTAAGTTGCCCAGGCTGAGCTTGAACTTGCCATCTTACTGCCTCAGCCTCCTGGAATCCTGGGGTTATTGGCTTGTGCCACCACACCCAGCTAGGAGCTGGGACATTTAAGAGGTGTCTGTGACTATAGGTCGTGATAGCGGGGCCCTCCTGAGCAGAGTCTGCAGTTACACAGGAGTGGGTGCTTGATAAGAGGACGAGTCCAGCCTTCCCACCCCATCCCCTTAGCTCTCCAGTCTTTTGTTCCCCACTGTGGGAGGAGGCAGCAGGAAGGCCCTCGCCACATACAGCCCCTCAAGTTTGGGCCTCTGGAGCGTGCACCAAATACACAAACCACCGAGTCTCGGTACAGGACGGGGAAGGCAGGAGTAGTGACACTTTCATTGGCTTTCTTTCCTCTGGGTGCTGGGACTGAACCCAGGGCCTCATGCAAGGTACACATGAGCTCTACTATTGAGCTACACTTCCAGCCTAATTTCCTTCTTTTTTTTTTTTTTTATACTGGGGATCAAACTCGGTCCTTGCTCTTGCGAGGCAGGTGGCAGAACCACTGAGCTAAATTCCTGGCCCCAGCCTAATTTCTTTTTAATTTATTGAGTGACTGATTAGTGTACTGGGGATTGGGCCTCGGGGTTTACAGGTGATCAGCCAGCACTCTACCACTGAGCTATATCCTACCTCTTATTTAAAACAGAGGCTTGCTGAGTTGCCTGGGTTGGCCTTGAACTTGTAATCCTCCTGCCTCAGCTCCTTATTTATTATTTAGGACTTAGGATTGACCCGAGGATCGTCACACTGAGTTACATCACAGCCCTTTTAAATTTATTATTTTAAGGCAGATTCATGCTAAGTTGCTAAGTCATCCAGCCTGGGCTCAAACTTTCGATACTCCTGCTAGAATTACAAGTGTGTGCCACTCCACCTGGCTTTTATATTTTTAAGGAGGGGGAAAAAAGAGGTGGTAGGGGTGGCTCCCATTTCCGTCTGGGCTGCTGCTTCCTGGGGAACTGACTGTGGCCCTCTGGTGACAGTGCTTCCTGTAGTTCTTCATCTGTCCTGAAAAGACAAAGTTTGTCTGCCCAGGGAATGAGCCTGGTTCTAGAAGTGTCCTCTTTGTAGAAGGAAAGAAAATATTTTGCTTTCACTTGAACTAAAGGGAAAGAGACATAGAGAAGAAATGCAGAGAACGCAGGTGCCTTTTTCCTGTGCCCTGTCCTTCCTGTCCCTTCGTCCTCCTGAGCTTCAGTCTTCGAGCTCCCTGTGCTGGAAGGGGGGTTGTGGGCTTCCCAGGCTTAGTGACCATCACAGTTTGCACACCAGTAGGAGCTCAGTGCTGAAATGACCTGGAATTGATGTTTCAAAGACACCTTGTGCTGTCGGGCAGTTCTAGTTTTAGTATTCTTTTTGTGTATGAACCGAAGGTGCTTATTTCGGCCGGGGGGCATAGTTCTAAAGTATGAGCTCCTCTTCTTGCCTTTAGCTATGCAACCTGGGAAAGGAAGGACACAAAAAAGCAAGTAAGGCTGCTTTCTGGGTCCAGATTGCCAAGGCTAAATCCCACTTCCCAGCCCTGTGATTCCAGACAAATTATTCTCCAGTGTGTCGGTTTCCCCTTCTGCACAGCAGGTAGGTTCATGTCTACCTCCAAGGATGCATGAGCTTGAGATCTAAAGTGCTCTTAGGTCTCCTAAAGGCACCGTGCACATGAGGCTCATGCAAATGTCAGCTAATCACGCAGCTAGAGCAGCAGCCCATCCACCTGGGTCATTTTCACGTTGCCTGTATCCAAGAGAGGAGGAAAACTAGAGACAGGTGACATTAATTTAAACCATACTTTTTAACCCGACATGTCTGTAATGAACTAAATGTTGAGAACTGCTAATGTGAGCACCCAATTCATACATTGAACCCTAACCCCAGGTGATACAGTAGTTTTAGGAAATGTGGCTCCTAGAAGCAGTGGGATGGGGAAAGCCATGAAGATGGAGGCCTCCAGACGGGGGTTTGTGTCCTCCCAGGATTAGGAGGGGGGCTTGGTTCCACCCCGTGTCCACCTGGTGCTGCTGGGGCCCTGTCCGGAACCAGACCACACTGGCACCCTCGTCCTGGGCTTCTGACCGCAACGCCACCAGAAGTACATCTGTTGTTTATAAGCCACCCAGGCTGTGCCACTTTTAAGGCAGCTTGAACTGAGCAAGATGATAACAAAATATTCCAACGTGTACTCTTTATACCAGGCCTTCCAAACACAGTGTACACTGCGGTCTTTATGGTGGTAAAACACACGGACCATTAATGGTTCCCGTCTTCACCGTTTTGAAGTGTCCAGTCCAGTGGTGTTCATTCTGCGGTACGACCATCGCCACCATGACTCTCGTGAGCTCCCTTCCTCTTAGAAAACTGAAACTGCATCCATGAAACAGAAAGTCCTGGTTCCCTCCTTCCCCCCAGTCCCTGGCAGCCCTTCCTCTTTCAATGGGATGCCTACTTTGTCCTCACATCTTGGGGCCCGCCGTGTTCACTGGGGCCGGTGGCTGCTGTGCCAGCTGGTTAAGGATTTGGGGAAATTGCTCCCCTTGTGGGTTCCTTTGGCTGCTGATTACTTCAAGACAACGGCACTTGGGACACAGCAAAACAGAGAGGCTTTCTCCGAAATTCGGCTCTCTGCCTAGAGACGGTCGTCCTGCAGAAGCTAGGTTGTCCATCCCCACCTGGAATCTGATCCACCAGAGATCAGCTGTGTCACCAGAGAGGGGGCTGAAGGTGGACACCATGCCCAGGCAGGCTCTGTTCTCCCGAGGGCCCATTCATTTTTCCCAGTAATTTTTCAATTGTATCTTTGTTTTTGAGAGTGGGTCTTGCTATGCAGTTAAGGCTGGCTTCGAACTCACTACAGTCCTCCCACCTCAGCCTCCCAAGTGCTGGGATCACAGGCATGTGCCACCATGGCCCGGCTCTTTGCAGTAATTATTAACTCTCCTTCAGGATGCCTACACTCCCCCTTGCTTCCTCTCATGAAGAAGAGAAGGTGTATAGACGCTCCAGAGTTCACTGGATTTTCAAGTATTCACTTTTCTTTCACTCGCCGCCACCTGTGCATGTGATACGTTGCATGCCTTTTCTCCTAATCTGCCTACTGCTAGTTTATTTCACAGACTGGATCACCACACTCTCAGAGAGGGGAGGGAAGGGTTTCACTCTCCACACAGCGCAGGTCCAGGAGGCCCACAGGTTTGGGGAAAATGGGTTCTGTTTCTTTCTCAGACTTCTGTTACAGCTGTGGCTGGTGTCACCTGGGTCACGTGCTCTGGGGCTTGGAGCCGACCACACTGACATCTCTTCCCAGCCACAGGTTACACACATGAGCGTGTCTTCCTGGCATGCAGTCCCTCAGAAGGAGCGTGCAAACACCTTCCAAGCAAAGGAGCTTGGGGCAGGACTTATTTTATTTTGGTGGCGGTGGTGGTAGTTGGAATTGAGCCTAGAGCCTTCGCACTGAGCTATATCCCCAGCCACTTTTAACACTATTTTTAATTTTGAGACACAGTCCTACTAAGCCACCAGGTTGTCCAGGCTGGGCTCAAACTTCTGATCCTCCTGCCTCAGCCTCCCAGAATGCTGGGATGACAGGGATGTGCCACCACACCCCACTGAGCATGACTTTAAGAAAGAAAATAAGTTCAGAGTCAGAATTAGAAATGTGTAATTTTGTGGTGAGAAGCTCTCAGAAGGAAGATTGTTCAAAACGTTGGGACACCCAGAGACCAAGAACGGGACACCACAGCTACCAGAGACAATGGGATGCTCTCGGCTCTGAAGTGATTGATACAGAAGGCACCACGTCCTTCTGCTGGGAGCCCTGTAGCAAAGTAGCACAGCCTGGGCGGCTTAGCTACTAGAGGCTGCGAGTTCGAGATCTAGGTTTCAGCTGATCTGGCCTCTGGCAAGAGTGTTCTTCCTGGCTTGTGGACAGCAGCACCCTCGCAGAGTCCTTAGCTGACCTCTTTTGCAAGTGCATCTTCAAAAGGAGCAAGCTCTCTGGTGCCTTTTCATCTAGGGGCACAGATGCCATCAGACCACGGCCCCACCCTTGTGACCTCAGCTAACACCGATCACCTCCCCAAACCCCACCTCTGAATGTCATCACGTTGAGAGTTGGGGCTTCAAGATGCATTTTGTAGCAGACACAAGCATTGAGTCCCTAAGAAGCCTACAAATGACCAGCATGAACCCATGAGAGTATTAGGTGCAAATTATGGTCCTTTGTACATCCAGGCATGCAGGAATTACAAAGGAGAGAGGCTTCGGTTTCATTCAGTTCAAGGAGGAATGAGACAGACTATATTTTTTAACAGGTCAGTGACCTTGAGAACCTTAGACACCTGGCAGCTTGGGGTGAAAGCCCTGTTCTGATGCCTGCATCACATCCTCCCACCCTCTTGTCACAGGATCCCGAGCTGCAGAGACGAAGGCCAGCTCCTCCTGTGCTTTGGGCTTCATTGCTATAGAAGGTTTATTTGCATACATCAGTCTGTTAAGTAACTAGACATTGCTTTTTTGGAGTCCTGGTCCTGGCGCACCATCTGGCAACCTGTCCTGCCAGGAGCTCAGGATGTCTCCTAACCGTCCCCTGTGCCCTACGTGGTGCTCATCTCTACACTGCCTCTTTGGTCTCCATTTTCCATTTCCCTCCACCTGCTCCACCATCCAGATGTTGGTAGAGTCAGATAATAGTGCTTATTCAATCATTAAATTTATATTTATATATTAAAAGGAATTTTAGCGGGGGATTTAGTTCAGTGGTTCTGCTGCCTGCCTCTCAAGTGCAAGGTCCCAAGTTCGATCCCGGGTACCAAAAAAAAAAAAAAGGAATTTAAAAAATTTAACCTTTCATACCTGCCATATTTCTGCTAATGTTTGGGTTTTTTGGGGTGGAGGAGAGCTTGGAAATGCTCTAGCTTTCCCCTAGTTCCAGTCTGTGCTCTATTTTCCTCATGTCCGCTATTGACTTCTGCAGATCCAAATCTCCCTTTGAATATTGAGGAATTAAACAAGGAGTTCATGGCACAAAGTGAAGAGCTCTACGACTCTCTCATGGATTGTCACTGGCAGCCCCTGGACACAGTGCACTCTGACATCCCCGATCAGACCCCAAAGTGAGCGGGCTGTTCCTGAAGCTACCCAGGTATCATGTTCATCCGTGTCTCATTTTGGTTTAGAGAAGAAAAATTCTTCCCAGAGGGTACTGGATCACAGATGCCATTAGACACAGACGCTGTGGACACAAACTTTCAGGATTTAATGTGACTGACGTGGTAGACTATGACATAAATAAACTTTCCCAACACGTCCATTTCTGGAAGTGTGGTATTTTAAGATAGTGCAGGAAGACTCACATGAATTTCCCGGTAGAACATGTCCCATCAGACACTGCAAAAGAAGCTGACTAGGCAGTGATCTTGAGCTTGCTGATTGTGGCAAGAGTGACTCTATGTTTTGCTGGCTTCCTGAACATTAAACTCTCCTGGTGAGAAATCGCATTCACAGAGAATACAAGGTCCTCTTGCTTGTATCTTGTCTAGAAAATGTCAATTATCTCCACTGACTGTCTGGTGCTCTTTAAGGAAGCTGGGTGTAGTGTTACACATCTGTCATGTCAGCCCTGTGAAAAGCTGGGGCAGGAAGATCTCAAATTTGAACCCAGCCTGTCAAAAAAGGGCTATGAATGTAGCTCATTATGAAGGCCCTGGGTTCAACCCCTGGTGCCACAGAAAAGCAGTGAGTGACAGTTGAGACTCTCGCATCTCAGCTGAGCAGATTCCTAACTAAGCACGAAAAGTTTGGTTTACCCAAATGGCCTGCTGGTTTTCTAAAATAGAGGAATTGGAGATTGATAAAGGTAAAAGCCAGTTCTGAAACTTCAGTGTGCATCTTGGCTGTGCACCTTCTCAGGCATCTTTTTCTGGGAGGGGTCCTCGAGGGTGAGCACTGTGCCCTGCTGCATTGCTTTGCCTTGGGTGGGCATCGCCTAGAGAGCTGAGCAGGCTGCAGGCAGAGGCGAGCACCAGACACCAGTCCTCTCACTGACTTCGCTCAAAGACCGAATCCGTTCGCAAAGCCTGGTGGGCTGCAGGGGTGTCCAGCAGTGTCCTGTGTCCCCAAGTGAGGGACAGGGCTTCTCAGCCCCAGGCCTGTTCCATCTGGGCTGGACACAGCTGTGCTCCAGGGACATCCCGTGCTGGCCTGACTGTACCTCTACAGGCCACAGCACTTCCAGTGCTGGGTGTGCCACTACAGTACACCCAGATGTGCGGACCGGGATGTCTCTAGACACTGCCAAGTGTCCCTGGCAGCAAAACTGTCCCAATTCAGAACCACTAGGACAGGGCAACTTTTCAGACTCCAGAGTGTGCTCGGCTCCTGGAAAGTTTTGTTGGGACCCAAGATCAGTTTTTGCTGAATGTTTGTCACCTTTGCCTCACTGTAAACCGCAAAAATCATATGTCCAACCATTATAATTAGGGACTTTTTAAGCCACTTTGAATTTTTGTCATCTGTAACAAAAGCATCCTAACAGATACAGTAACAGTGGCAAAGAACTTGGTGTCCTGGAATCCAGAGGAGGGCTGTGTCCTGAGCCTGTAATCCCAGCTGCTTGGGAGGCTGAGGTAGGAGGACTACAAGTTCAAGGCCAAGCTGCCCACTTTAGTAAGACTTCATCTCAAAGTAGAAAAGGGTAGGATGAGGCTCAGTGGGAGAGGCCTCACCCAGTGTGTGTGAGGCCCCGGGTTCATCCCTGGCTTCGCAAAAATAAAAACCCCCTCAGTACGTCTGGAGCTTTGCTGATATGGAAGCTGGGAGTTTCGAGTGGCTGTGGAAACTTGACTGTAAAATGACGCATCGCTTCCTCTGCTGCATCAGCCGCCCTTTCACGGGTTTCAGGGCCACATGTGGCTAAGTGCTACCAAATTAGGCAGCAGAGACTATAGACTATTTCTGTCATGGACCAGCGCTGTACAGTGAAACTGCTCACAGAAAAGGGGAAGCAGAGCCTGAGATAAAGGCAGGGTAATTTCTCAACCCCTATTTAGACATCTTTTTTCTAATTCATTAAAAAGAGCAAGAATTTTTTCCTTCCCTCTCTTCCCCTCCACAACCAACTTCCACCTCCCTGGGGGCGCTGTTGTTCCTGCTGAGAATGCCTGGACAGCCTGGCAGTCATGAGCCTGTTCAGCCAGGGCTTTTAAGCTGCCATACAGAATCCAGATTTGATTAAAACTACTGGGGGCCAAGGACAGCAGCGCACACCCCTAATCCAGCTGCTCAGGAGGCCAAGACAAGGGGATTGCAAGTTTGAGGTCGGCTTGAGCAATGTAGCAAGACCCAGACTTGGAATAAAATGCCCTGGAGTTGTAGCTCAGTGCTCCAGTCCTTCAGTCCCCAGTACTGGAAAACAAGCAAGGAACACAAAAGTATGGGGAAGCAACTACAGGATTTTAAGGAGGGGACCTGTAAGGTTTATTCTGTCTTTAGAGAGTCACTTGGATGATTTTCTGTGGCGTAGCTTGGGGAGAGGGTGGAGGTTTATCCTAGGGTGATGGAGGAAGATGGAGGCAGTTGAGGTGCGTTTTGGAGATGAAACAGCGGCTCTGCTTGATGGTAATGGGGGACCTCGGAGTCTCCAGACCTCCCCAGGATTCTGGTGTGACTGCGAGTCGAGTGGTTCCACTGACTGAATAATAACCGGCAGAGTGGCACAGTGGTGGTTTATCGGAAGTTCACTTATGATGTCAGACTCGACCTGTGGCAGGAACTGCTAAAGTGGCGACTCCACCCATGTCCTGGATTTGGCTTTCCTGGGGAGTGGCCTCAATACCAGTCCCTCCCCTTCCATCTTCTCAGCAAAACGTGGCCTATCCTAGAGATCCCAGCGTTGGAGAACCCACTGAAGGAGAAACCCATGTGTGTGTCTTAGGTAACCAGAGTCCTCTCTAATAGGAAGCAAGCTAAAGGAAGAACTTCTGCAGAAATGGAAAAATGGCAGGGTGGGCTGTGTACCTTTTTTTTGTTGTTTTGAGAGACAGAGTTTCACTCTTTTGCCTCGGCTGGTCTCAAGCCTCCGACCTCAGACTCCCAAGTAACTGGGACAAGAGACCAGCCTATGCCTTTATTCTGGAAATTCAAAGTACCAAAATGATGTGGGTGGATATTTCTTTTAATATGAAAGAAACACACACAAAGTGAAGGTACCAAAAATTAGGTGACAGTTACATTCGCTGTTCCACCAAATGCGTTGTTATGCTGTGTAGTGAGAGACAGTGAATATCTAAGCTCTCCTGCTGAGATGTCCCGGTTACCACACCCAAAGAGGAAAGGGATGGCAGGTCCCCTGCTGGTGTTCCTTTGGATAGGTTGCAACACAGCATCCCTATGCGAATCCCCTCTGCGTGGATCTGCTGTTGTGCACCCCCTGCATTAATGCTGGGCGTGACAGCCAGACATGCTGTCACCGTTGGGCCACCAGCAGGTGTGATGGCTGCAGAGACTCCACAGCACAGGCTTTGCTCTTTTGGAACCCATCTGCCAGCCTGTGAGGACGCTCATCCGCAGCTAAAGGACAGGAGGCTGGGTGGGGATCGGAAGTGGCAGCCAGCACCGACTGACAGACCTAAATGAAGTCACGTTTGGGACTGCAGAAGAGCAGAAAATGCCACCCCGCATTACACCTTTTTCGGGCACAGGTTATTTTGAGCTGATTCCTTTGAGAAACAACATATAGAGGAGAAGCTCTGAAAAGCTCTTGTAAGAACATTCACATCTGTTAATCAAGAATAAAATCAACCTAGTGGAGAACAAAGAGAATTACGTTTATTGGAGGCTAAGTAGGACTGCAAATGGGGAAACACAGGTTGAAGCCATCTTGAAAATGTGCTCTGAGGTTGGACAAGGTGGCCCCTGGGTTGATAGTTCTAATCCACAAGGAGGTGGGTAACGAGACACTTGGTCAGGAGTTGCGATCGGTGCTGGCAAATGTTAATCCGTCTTGGTGTCTGGGTAGCCGAGGAAAGAGACCATTGTATAGAGAGGCAGCAGAGATGAACTTGTTCGAAGGTGGAGTCACACAGGGCGGGCAAATCTGCAGCCCGTCAGACACTCAGCTGTGTCCGAGATCGGGCCTCCCAACCCCATGGTAAGCTCCCCAAACCATGCTGCTCAATTTTGATTTTTTTTTTCTTGGTGGTACTGGGGATTGAACCCAGGAACTTTGTACTAAGCTACATCCCCAGCCCTTTTTGTTTATTTTTTTCTTTGGAAAGGGTCTCACTGAATCACTGAGTTACCAGGCTGGGCTCAAGCTTGCTCCTCCTGCCTTAGCCTCCTAGAGTACTGGGGTTCCCCCCGTAACCTCTTTTAATTTAGCAATCTCCACTCATATGTGTGTTGTCCTCTCTGAACCAGGAGGAGAAGGATGACTGAATCAGTGGGAACTCTTACCAGTATGGAAGGCACCTAAGTCTGTACTTACCCATATTGACTGTGCTTTTCTTGGCTACCTCCCCTTGCCCTGCCTCTCCACCCCCTTCTTCCTTTGAGTGAAGGGTGGTATTGAAACCTGAGTTCTGAGCCACCTCCTTGATTGACTGCTGCTCATTTTCTCTGGGTGTCTCCTGTGTGTGTTAACCATGGTGATGAGCTGTGTTTCTCTTGTTAATCTGTCCTGTAGGAAAGGAGTTGACTGCCATCTCAGTCTTCCTTTCCTAAAAACTGTGGAGGGTGGAGGAAAAGTTCTCTTTCCTCCACTGCAGACCTGTCAGGTGCCTCTAGCCCCAGAGGTGAGCCCAAGGAACCAGCCCGTACAGCTGATCCCATTTGATGTAACTCCACACAGGTCACGCTATGATTTGGCAGTGAAATGAAAAGGATACAAAAACAAATCAGCACAGCAAACTTTTGACTTTGGTGAAGCAAATCTTTCTTGTTAGAGAAATGATCACAAATGTCTTTTCTTGTATATTTGTTTTAAAAAAACCATTTATTTCATTTGCATCAATCTTGTGTGTAAATATAAAGGAAAATATTTATAAGAACAGGTTGGATTTGGCCCAGAAGCTATAGTGGGCTAAACCCTAGCATAGAAAACTCCCTTTTAAAATTTTTGAATAAAAATTGTAAGTGTTAAGAAAACATTGCAATTGTTTAATTGGCAGTTTTGTGTTTCTTAATGATACCAAAATTATTCTTACCGGTGGTATTTTAGATTGAATAAAATACAGGATGTGGATCTGTAAGGGATACAGTATCACATGTGGCTCAATGGGAACATGAAGTTCCCAAGTTTAGATCACACTTCTAAAGTTGTAGGCAGCATTGTAATGTCCTTCCAGTTTGGTGGGGCAATATGTGACACGATGTCCAGAACTTGATGAAACCTGATTAACAGGATATTTACATATATATATTTTCAAAATTTAAACCAAAAAATACAAAAATTGAGCTGTGTGTCATGGTACATGCCCGAAATCCCAGCATTCTGGGTGGCCAAGGCAGAAGGATCACAAATTTGAGTCCAGCCTAGACAACTTAATGACTTAGTGAGACCCTCTCTCAAAATAAAAATAATTTTTAAAAGGGCTGGGGGCTAGGGATGTAGTTTGGTGTGAAGGCCCTGGGTTTAATCCCCAGCACTAAAGAAGAAAACAGTTTTACATATTTAGGGTGTCCTATGTGATGTTTCCATGCACGTATACATTGTGTAATGTCTAAATCAGGTTAAACTTATCTATGCCCTCAAACACCCATCATTTATTTTCCCCCTATCATTTCTTTATGGTGAAAACATTCAAAATTCTTTCTTACAGCTTTTTGAAATAGTACATGCTTATCATTTGTAGTCACCCTACTGCACAACTCTATACCTGACAGTTGGTTACCATTGATCAGGACCATGTGGATTTGAGTGATAAGGTCTTTCCTCAGCGAAAGCACCGGCATGAATTCACACGCCAAAGCGCTCCTGCTCTGCTGCTGGAGTAGCTGACAGGGCCTCAGATACCTCCCTCTCACCATTACTCCTCTGAAGTGATAAGCGTCCAGCTTACACATGAAGTTGGTCCTTATATCCTTCTTTTACCAAGTGGAATCAGAGTAACGTGGAAGGTAACCAGTGCTGGATTGTGGGGCCAAGAAAGCACAAATGGCTTGATACGTCTGCCTCCTGGAGAATGGTGATTCTTTCAGGATTTTCTGGGTTTGCAATGATGGGAACAAAAAGTCTAGTGCAGGCAGAGAGGCTCCCTCTCATAGCAGTGATGGGTGATTGAGCCCAACTGTAAATTTCAGCTGAAGAAAGGCCAAGTGCTCCACGATTTTAAAAAAGAGAGGGGTTAACAAGAGCAGGGGTGCTCACATGGTGTTGACATTATTTACAGCTATTAGGATTGGGGTGTAGATAGTGAGAGGCGAGCTTCCACTTAAACTCTGGCTGAGCATGGTCTTATCAGGCGTGATTGTCAAGGTCCTGGCGAGTCCTTAGACCTTTAAGCCTTTGTGTTGGAAGTTAGAAGTGAGTCACCTAACTGATGGTGATAAGCTCCCATTTGGCCTACTAAGTGAAGCAGCAGCGGTCATAGGTTATCAACTGTGGATGCAGTGATCCTGTTTGTCACTAGGAATGAGCACAAAAGAGCAAAGACAGGCAGTGTTTCTGTGCTTTAGCAGAGAGATAAGAAAAGCAACCTTACTCTCATGATTGATGACCACTTCTTGGAAATGTGTTGATTTCTGGTGTTGCTACTGTTTTGCTGTATAAAGAAAAAGAGTATTGAGCCAATAGGGTTGAATCCCCAGTGGCCAATGAGGCAAATTTGGAAGTGTATGGACCAAAAGTCAACAGGCTTTTGCTTCTGATTGAGTAACCTTTGGAGAGGTGGAGAGCAGAAGGACTAAGCTTTTACTTGTAATAAAGCAGAGGTAAAATACCAAGGATCTGACCACCCTGTCCCTGGGTTGGGACTGTGGTAGTATACACAGATTGTTTTAGGATGCCTTGAGATCTAATACTATGTCTCAGTTTCCCCTGAATCAACTGCAATCTGGGCTTCAGCAGCAGACTTCTCAGGCCAGCAGGAGTCCTGTAATTACTCAGATGGGCTTTGTTTTTAAAGACAAAGAGGAGCTCCTAGAGGGAGAGGGGATGTGTGGCCGGTGTCACAGTCCCTGGGTTCATTGTATCTCCACAAAGGGCTCTGCCTCGAGTCTGCATGGGCATTTGGGTTTTTCTGGATGGTCCTCTTCGTGTCTGTTTTAGGAAATGATATCCTCACTTGATTTGATTCTGGTGAGGACTTTTCCATCTTTACTTACCTCTCATCTGAGTTGATGGCTGGTCTAGGCATGGACTCCAACCCAACCTAAGCTAATCACAACCAGCCTCACTAGCTGATCTCTCTGTGGCCCCCAGTGATTGGTAGATGTCATTTTCATCCATTTGGCTGGCAGTAACAAACATGCTTTAAATGAGGTGGCTTATAAGCAGGAAATGTTTATTCCACAGGCTGGGGCTGGTCTGCTCTGGCTAAAGTTGACATTCTGTGGCAAGATAAATGCAGGAACTGGGTGGGTCTGAACATTATCACAATATCCAAGGGGCATTTCATTTTTCCATCCCATTATGAGTTACAAGAACATCATTCCACAGCTAATTGGAGAGAAAACCACATGGGTCTTCACTGAATGTGGTTAAGAAGCATTTTTCAAAAGAACAATGGCCTGGAGACTTTGTCAGATATTTGACAGATATTTGGTTTTCATGGATTAGAAATACTAAGGAAGAATATTAACATATAGGTAATGGTCAGCCTTTTATTTTACCTTTTAATTAAATGACTTCCATCGTTTCATATTTAAATGTGGCATCTTAATAGACAAAGAGGAAGAGGGCTAGGGATATAACTCAGTGGTAGAGTGAGAGCCTAGCATGCACAGGCCCTGGGTTCAGTATCCAGTCCCTGCCCCCCTGAAAAAAGAGGAAAAAGAAAAAAAAATCATATGGTAAGTCCCTAACTCAGGATCAACCCTGCTGTGATAGAATATGTGCTGCTGAAGTGAGCACAACCCTGCTGTAATAGAAAAGCCATCAGAAACCCTGAACAGGCCTGGGGTTAAGTGATGCTTAGCATGTGTGAGGCTCTGGCTTCCATTCCCAGCACCAAAAATATAAAAAATAAAAAAGAGGAAGGACTTAGTTTTGAATAGAGGAAAGTCCTGTAAATTTACTCTTTTTTAAAAATTTTTTTTGGTACCAGGGGCTCAAACTCGGGTCCTTGTGCTTGCGCAGCAGGCAGTGAAACCACTGAGCTAAATCCCCGGCCCAAAGTCCTGTAAATTTAGAAATACGGCTTTATGAATAGTTTGGTACACTGCCTTTTGCTTCTCATTCAACCAAGGGTCCGTGATGGTGTTACCACAGTGGGCTTCCTCATGGCTAAGCTGTGAAAACCGCTGACTGAGAAGACAACCCACAGGCAGAGGAAAGGGAAGGGTGACAGGCTTTCCCATGACCACTTCTGAAAGTCCCAAGGAGAAAACCAGAGCAGCTCTACAGTGCAGGTCACTAATGTGAGGTTCCCTCTACACCTGCCTGTCCATTAGGGTGACACAGCAACAGCCCACATAATTTTCTTTCTTTTTTTTTTTTTCCTCCAGTACCAGGGATCAAACTCAAGACCTTGTGCTTGCGAGGCAGGCGCGGTGCCACTGAGCTAAATCCCCAGCCCAAGGTCACACACGTTATTTTATAAGTGGTCCTACCTCCAGCAAATATGTGTGCGCTGGGGCAGGCTAGTCACTACTCCCATCGCAGTGTGTTCCTAGGACTTCGGGGGCTTGCAGGACCTGTCCGTCTGCTACTGCAGGAAACAGGCTCGGCGGGAGGCGGGTGGCAAACCCTAGATTCAGAATTGGCATGGCCACATCTGTTCCACATTGGCATGTCACAGGCTTCTAGGGCCTCAGTTTTCACATCTGTAAAATGACAAGGATCAGATGATTTCAAAAGCATCTTGGAGTTCTAAAACTCAAAGTCTATAAAATGAACGAATTGCTGCAAATCTGCCGGTGTGTATTCAAACCTGTTTTTTTTTCTCTCCCGATACTGAGAACTGAACTCAATCCCTTTGAACTGAGCTACATCTGCAGCCTTTTTTTTTTTTTTTTTTTTGAGATAGGGTCTCACTAGGACACTAAGTTTTCTGATTTGGGCTTGAACTCACAATTCTTCTGTCTCACAGGGGACTACAGGTATATACCACCATGTCCAGCTTCAGAGCTATTTCTTCTTTCTGTTGGTGTAGTGGTTGTTGTTTTGAGACAGGGTCTTGCTGTGTAGTTCAGGCTGGCCTTGAACTCACAGTGATTCTCCTGCTTTAGCCTCCCAAGTGCTGGTATGACAAGTGTGTGCCAGCACACCCAGTAGAGCTACTCATTCTTGACCACTTTATGACCCTGTCCCAAACATACCCACAATTGTTCTAGCCAGGCACTATTGTTCTAAATGCCATTTCATTTGTTCTCTTTATTCTAATGGCAGAAAGACCATTCCAATGGGGTGGGGGGAGAACACATTACCACAGGAGCTTTCATGAATATTTTCCTAAGAAATCCACCTTGCATCTCTAAGACTTGTAGAGATTCTTGGCCCATGGATCCAGGGGCACTTGCAGAGTTCATACAAAGACAGAAGTGACTGAAACAAGTCACCATGAGCTGTGGAGGTTCCCTGAACAAGGCACAGGCTTCAGGACCTCAGTGGACGTGCGTGCATGCCCTTCCCCATTTGCCCTGTTATGGCCTCCTTTCCTTTAGAAAATCAACCCCTGAAAAGAACCAGACACACTGTACTTGATCCAGCTCCACTCACCTTTTACTTAACAAGATACTAAAATTTACTGTTTTAAAGATTAATTTTTAAAATTCAGTGTATTAGTTATCACTCAGTATCCATGAGAACTGGTTCCAGGACACCCCAAATACAAATCCATGGATGCTCAAGTCCCTTTTATAAAAGGCAGACATTTGCATAGGACCCATGCATGATGATAACAGCCTCCAGTACACTATAATTCTCTAGGTGACTTCAAATGCCTAATACCACACAAATGCCCTGTAGACAGTTGTCACACTGTATAGCTCAGGGAATGAAGGACAAGAAAAGTTCTGTGCTCAGTAGATGCCATCTTTTTTTTCTGAATATTTTCTATCTGCCTTGGTTGAATCTACTATAGGGAAGGTGCAGATAATGAAGGGCCCACTATATTAGCATTTTAGTAGGATTTAGCATCTAGAAGGATTCAAATACACAAACTACTATCAGAATTGCTTAAAAAAATTCAAAGAAGCTTTTACCCATGTCAGGGTTTCTCAGAGGTCAGCACATGTGAGAGTCACCTGCACAGCATGGTAAACATAGGCTTCCTCACCTGCAGTCCCACCCCGGCACCCTGATCTCATCGGTGTCAAAGGGGAGGAGTTTCTGTACCTTTGAAACTGTCCTCTGACCTTGGAGAAATCTACTGGTGCTTTCTGAGATTTGTATCCCGAGTCTGTCTTTTCCCACCTACCTCTGTTCCGTCTATGCTGCTTTGGAAGCCCTTGCATCTACTTTGTGTTTTAGAATATCATTTCATTCTCATCCTATTAAAATTAGACCCCCTATTTCTCATTCTCTTGTGGCTTTTAGATATTAACCATAAAAGTGGACTACTAATTTTTATTGACACATTCCAGTGATCCTAGTACTAATTTATAAGAGTGCAGATCAAAAATAGACAAGAATAAAGGAGTAGGGGAAGTGGAAGGAGTAGGGTAAAGGAAAGAAGGGAAAGGAAAAAATATGAGAAAAGGAAAAAAATGGAAACAAAGTCTTTGTAAATAGGGAAGGGTGGAGGGGGTGAAGGGAAGGCAGGGGAAGAGGGAAAATAAGAACCAAGATACATGATGTAAAGTTACAAGTTCCCAATGATAAATGTAAATGTATTATATACCTAAAATGTACCAATAAAAGAATTTAAGGAAAAAAATAGCCAAGAACATTCTGAGCAGACTAATGGCAATTAGAAAAACAGACAAAAAAAAGGAAAACAGACTAGTGGGCTGGGGAATTAGCTCAGTGGCACTACACCTGTCTCACAAGCACAAGGTCCTGAGTTCTACCCCCAGTACAAGAAAAAGAAAAGAAAAAAGAAAGAAAGAAAGAAAAGCACACTAGTGGAAAATAATTACTTAGAAACTGACTTGAGGAACTTCAAGTGGGAAAAAAATATCACTAGAAGTCATTGGGTATCCAAGTGGATAAAGATAGTTTTAGATTTATTGCTATATTATACACTTCCCAGGAATTTCTAGATATATTAGAATGATAAGTGTGGAAATAAAACACCAAAACTTTTCATAGGGAACATAGAAAAATAACTTCATGGTCTTTGGGTATAGAATTTTTAAAAGAAAGCCTAAAATGCACAGACCAGTGCAATACCAGGATGGCCAGAGTAAGGAAAGAGGGGGATGAGAAAATAGGGTGAGGAGGGAGAGGTATTGGCTGGTTAGATCCTTTGGCAACCTGGAGGTTTTAATTCCAGGAAACATTTCTAAGAAATTTAAACTTGATAAATGAACATTGTTTTGTGACACAAGTAATACATCATGCTGAATGTCACATGATTGCACTTGGTCCCCCTCCTCCCCGCTATACAAGTGCTTTGGATTATGAATGGAATGAATTATTCTTGCAAACCAAGTTTTACTGTTAATTGATTTTTCTTGACTCTATTATGAATGGTATTGTTTTCCTAATTTTTTTCTTGGTGGGTTCATTGTTGGTGTACAGGAATACTATTTATTTTTGTATTTATTGTGTATTCTACTTTGCTTAATTTATTTAATAATTTTATGGGTCTTTCCATGGAGTTTTTGAATCTTATATGCAAAGGGATCATGTCATCTGTGAATAAGGATAGTTTGACTTCCTTTCCTATACATAGTCTTTTTATTTCTTTCTCTTGCATGATTGCTCTGGCTAAAGTTTAAAATACTAAGTTGAACAGGAGTGGTGAGTACGGGAATCCCTGTCTTGTTCCTAACATTAGAGAAAAAACTTTCAGTTTTTCACCGTTTAGTGTGATGTTGGCAGTAAGTTTGTCATAAATGGCTTTTATCAGTTTGAGATAAGGTCCCTCTATACCTACTTCCAGTTTTTTCTTTAAATCATGAATGTATGTTGAATTTTGTCAAAGACTTTTTTCTATATCTATTGAAATGATCATGTAATTTTTGTCCTTGCTTCTGTTTATGCACTGTATCACATTTATTGATTTGCATATGTTGAACCATCCTTCCATCCCTGGGATGAAGTCAGCTTGGTCATGATGGATGACCTTTTTAATGCTTTGTTGCATTTTCTTTGCTAGTGTCTCATCAAAGAATTTTGCATATATGTTTATAAGAAGATTGGTCTGTAGTTTCCTTTTTTTAAGTCCTTGTCCAGTTTTGTTATCAGGGTAGTGCTAATGTCCAGGAATGAGTTTGGCAGTACTTTTTCCCTTTCAATTTCATTGAAGAGTTTGAGGAGTATTGGTGTTAAATCTTCCCTGAAGTTCTGGTAGCATTCTGTGGTTAATTCATCAGGTCCTGGGCTTTCTTTGTTAGTACAGGTGTTTTGTTTTGGTTTTTTTCCTGCCTCTATTTTGTTGCTTGTTATTGGACTATTTGGATTTTAAATTTTCTTGGTTCAATTTTATTAATTCATATGTGTCTAGGAATTTCTCCATTTCTTATAGGTTCTCTAATTTATTGGCATATAAGTTTCTCAAGTAGTTCCTTATATTTTTCTGGATTTTGATGGTATTGGTTGTGATTTCACTTCTAGTTGATATGAGTTATTCTCTTTTTTTAATTGGTTAAGGATTTGTCTATCTTGCATATGCTTTCAAAGAACTACACTTGTATTCACTGATCCTTTATATTTTTTTTAGTCTCCATTCATTGATTTCTGCTCTGATCTTTATAATTTCTTTCTTTCTAAAAATTTCTGATTTGGATTGCTCTTATTTTTCTAGGACTGTAAAATTCATCATTAGGTTATTCATTTGGAGTTGCTCAATTATTTTAATGTGTGCATTCACATCTATAAATTTCCACCTTAGAACTGCTTTTTTTGGGAACCACAGGTTTTGCCATGTTGTGTTTCCATTGTCATTTGATTATAGGAATTTTAAAATTTCTTCCCTAATTTCTTCTGTGATCCATTGATTATTCAATAATGTATTGTTTAATCCCCATGTGTTTGTATAGTTTCATGTCCCAGCCATGAGCTCATGAGGGCTGAGAAAAGAAGATTATATCTTCTTCCCTTCACTTGTATGACAAGGAAAATGAAACCAGGAAGAAATGAATGAAAAAGGAGAAATTAGAGGGATTAAAAATGTGTAAAATGAGTATGATGAGAGGGGTTAACCAGGCAAGTTAAAAGAAGATGAAGGAAGTGGTTAGGTAGGATGATGATGATGATGATTATTATTATTATTATTTTGGTACCGGGGATTGAACTCAGGTCCTTGTGCCTGCACAGCAGGCGGCAAAACCGCTGAGCTAAATCCCCAGCCCTGGTAGGATTATTTTTCTCTTGGGGCAATGGACAGAATTGGGGCATGATTGTGGAAGTTTCCTTTAGCATAACATTCTTATTCTAGAAATGTCAAATAATCTTCAAAATGGAAAATTTTACTATGTGATCATGAGATGGGGCCAGAAGTAATTGATGCATGTCAAATAGTCCAGTCTGAATGTTCATTCCATTACTTATTAGCCATGTGACAAAGTTTGCATATGTCTAAGGAAAATCATGTATTAACAGTCACTACAAACATGATCCCAAAGCCCCGTGAGCATCATTGCTGTAGTCTGTGAAATATTGGATTGCATATTTTTTCTTATAAATAATATTACTGACACAAATTTATGTTTTAAATTTATTTTAAATATAATTTAATATATCAACGAAGAAGAGATGAAAAGATACTACTTTTTTATACTGCTATTCAAATGTTTACTATTGGCTTTAAGAAAGTACCTTCATTCTACAGTAAACTTTTCATTTGATCATGCTTTAGGGATTTAGAGCACTGAATAAGACTTAGGGTCTTTTAAAAAGGTTTCCAGTCTAGATATGAAGAGAAATACATATTATATATAATGTGATAAATCCAGTCATAGAGGAATAACAAAAGCGAATGAGGGTAGAAAGGCAGGAGTGATTATTCTGCCCAGGGGAGTCAGGAAAAGGAATGTACTGGAGTGTGACCATCAGTGGAAAAGAAGTGTGTAAGATGTCTCAGAAGACTGCCTGGAACAGAGACAGATGGTAGAGGAAGAGGAGCAGTTTAGGAGCAGGTGGGGGTTCTCTCAGGGCTGTGTTCAGTGGGCAATTAAGAGACGTGCATCTGTCTGAAGTCACTTATTAATTAAGACAACTGGCCATTATCTGTATTCTGATCCATGCAACATGAAGACCTCAATAATGCCCAGACACCCCCCCCACCAACACCACCAATGGAACCCTAATTTCATCAAGTCTTGTCATCGAATTTCTGATCTGTAGGATGTGATAGGCAAATTAAAAAACAAGAAAGCAATCTACCAAATCTTAAATGTGAGATCTTCTACAAAATAAAAGGTCTGTTTTAGAAGGAAAGAAATTTCCAAGAGATTTAAGAGACATTATGAGCAAATTCAATGAATGAAATGTCTTCAGATTTTTATTTTAAAAAATTAACTGTACGGGCCAAGGATTTAGCTCAGTGGTTCCACCGCCTGCCTTGCAAGCCCAAGATCCGTAGTTTGATCCCCAGTACAAAAAAAAAAAAATTAACTGTATAATTTTGAGACAGTTAAAGAAATTAGTTTGAATTGGGTATTCAAATGTACTAAAGGAATATTGTTAATTTTATTCAGATGATAATGGCATTGTGTTTGGGTGAAAAATGTTCTGTTTTTTCCTTTGAGATGCATAGTGAAGTATTTCAGGGGTGGATAACATAATAACAAAGCTCAGGATTGCTTTAAGTTATTCCAGTTTTTTTTTTTAAATAGAAAGAGATAAAGTAAAAATTATAGCATAATTTGCATGGTTGTGAAATGGATTGCCACAATTATGAGAATTTATTATGCTTTCTTTTAAAAGTATATCTAGATGTTTTCTATAAAAACATTAAAAATCAACTGCATCAGAAGAAACGTGTACATGGAACTCAGGAGAGAAGGTGGAGCTAATGATGGAAAAACAGATGTGAAAGCTGCCTCAGGGCAGAGTTGTTCTTGTAAACAATGTGCTGGTGCTGCATAAAGTGGACAGCTGTGGCTTTAGACCATCCAGAAGGTAATAAGATTTCCTTGTTACCAATCTTCCAGTCCTTTTCCTTCCAAGTTCCCAAGATCCAGACCCACACTGTACCTGCCCAGAGTGGAGCGAGTGTAGATCCATATGTCTGGCTACAAAGCAAACTACCAAAGGTATTACTTGAAGTTCTAATGATTGCGGGATTTTCCTTCACCACTGTCTTTAGATGCAGTATATACATTGACCAAGGGGCAGTATGTACTTTGAATCAGAGACCATTATAAGATGCTGTCATCTTTCTAGCCAAAATATATGAGTCTGGGAATCAAAGACAAAGTAGAAGTATCCCCATTATTATTGTATTTATAACTCACAGGATTTTTGCTTCCTAGCATACACAATTTTGAATTCTGCTGGTATGAATATCTTGGATTCCAAGAGTGGTGGAGGGATGCTTTCATCAAGGGACACAGTAATGGATCCCACAAAGATGAAATCATCATTCTGTATTGCTATGTCACTTAATCATTATGGAGAAATAAGTGCAACTCTACAGGCTGGAAAGATTGACCTAATTTCAAGAAGAAATTGTATATCCAGTGCTGTTTGAAACCTAGGGAGTTCTTGGAGTTCAGAAGCCTCTTATTACTTCCATGCTCAGAATGAAAGGTGAATAGGAAACTGCAAAAAGAGGCAAAAATATTTAAACTCATATAGTTCAGGAAAGGTGATTTGGGTTTCTCCATCAGGTAAGGAAATTCATTAGTCAAGGTCAGGCTGAAGCCAAGGGAAATGTGAAATGAGCTTGGATGAAGGTCACAGATATTACTTACTACCTTGTGTCCAACTGTACAAATGAGTGTAGTGGCTTTGTATGCTTTCTCTTTGCTTGTGTGTATTTGTGTGTTTAGGATAACCATTTCTAATCTCTCTTCTTGCCATTATTTTATGTATCAGTTATGGAAGATTAAATTTATAATGTATTATTTAGATAGCAAAATATTTAATTGGGTTGTAATTGTGTTTGAGCACTAATTAATATAGCCAGTGGTTAATACCATGACTGTTGAGACAGTATGTCATTGACTTCTTGGAAAACTTTGAAAACTTGTTCATTTACACAAAGAATATCGTGGATGGAGACAGAGTCATTTTGTTATTATATGGAAGTTCAGATGTGTAGGGATACAAATGGAAACTAAAAAGCCAAGGGGTGGACTGTGCTAGTTATTAATTTATTGCCTTTTACCTCTAAATGTATTTTTTTATGTGATACTGGAGCTGGATCATGGAAATATTTCTCCTTTGCCAGCTCACAGAATGTCGTGTCAGTAAAGGGTGTAGTATGGTACTGAAAGAGGAGGGAACTTCTATTCTTAGTTATTATAGGCATTTTATTTTGATTCTGGTAGCTTACAGGTACTATTCTTCCCAGATAAATTTGATAGTGCCACAGAGGGTAGATTTCCAGTGCTTTTCATCCTGTGGGTAGCTTTCTATTAAGTTTCACATCAGCACTCCTGTGAGGCTAAAGGACATCCAATACTGCTCATCTTAGCAAGCTTCTTGACTATCAAGTGGGCCTCCGCAATGAGTTCTGAACCTCAGCTTTTGTCAGAGCACTTTCCAAGTTTGTTCCTTCCTTGGTTACTATGCCATAGCCCTAGAGGTAGTGAATGCTCCCTATGCCCACTATTTCTCTATTCTTTGGTGTTGTAGTTAGTAATTAATCCCCTGTTAAATAGTTAATACTTATTTATGTTAATTTTTTCTGTTCATATTATAGGTGGTTTTTAAAAAATCTCTTTATTGTACCCTGGACCTGGATAAGTATACAAATTAAAGACTGACAAAACACATTAGGTAAATTCAAACTAAAGTCAAAGTAAATCATGACATCAGTACTAAAGAAAATTTAATGTAGGTAAAAAAGCATCAAATATGGTAGAATGCAATTCAGTGAGAATAGAAAATTCATTAATTTCTGCAATAACAGCATGAATGTTCATGAGGCTAAAACTTAAAAGGAGAAACAAAATTGTAGCAGATCTTATTTTTTCTTATTTTATTAGTACATGTTTGCCATACATGAAGTTTATATTCATCTTAGAGAGTAGATGAATGTATGTAACACAGCTTGATTCTTTTTTAATCCCCTTTCCCACCTCCCTCCCATCTGTCTCTAAATCCCCTTTCTCCACTTTTTTTCTCCATTTTTGATATTATTATTTTTAGTTCATGTTTATGACATATAATGATTACATTTCATTGTAGGTATTTGGTGCAGGTACATGACATATCTTAGACCTTTTTACTTCCCCTCCCTTCCTCCTTTCCTTGCCCATGGTGTCCTGGACCCTTTCCTATATGTAAAAGATGTATCTCCTTGTTTCCTTCCAGCGGTCCTACATTTTGCTCTTTATTTGTAATTTGCCTTACTCAAATGAGAGAAACCATATATTTAAGCTTGTGTGTCTGATTTATTTCACTTCACATTGTATTTCCTAGGTGTATCCATTTTCCTACAAATGTCTTGAACTTATTCTTCTTTATACCCAAATAGTATTCCATTATGTAAATATACAACCTTTTATTTATCCATTCACCCATTGATTAGCATAGAGGCTGCTTCCAGGATTTAGCTATTATGAATTGTGCTGCTATAAATATTGGTGTGGATGTACCATTGTAATGTGATGTCTTTAGTTCTTTAGGAAGGGGAATATCTGGGTCAAATGCTATTTCTAATTGTAGTTCTTTGAGAAATCTCCATACTGGTTTTCATAATGGCTGTACTAGTTTACATTCCCACCAACAAGATCTGAAAGTCCCTTTTTCACTGCAACCACAGTGGCATTGGTTATTCTTTGATTTCTTGATCATTGGCATTCTTTCTGGTGTAAGATGCAATCATATCATTGTTTTAATTTGCATTTCTCTAGTGGTCAGAGATGTTGAACATTTTTTCATATGTCTGTTGTCCATTTGTACTTCTTCTGAGAAGTGTCTATTCATTTTACTTGCCCATTTCTTAATTGAGTCTTTTATTTTGGGTAGTCTTTTTTTTTTTAATTCTTTATATATTCTAGACATTAGTCCCCTATCTGAGGAATAGCTGGCAAAACTTTTTCCCCATTTCGTTGGCTGTCTCTTCACTCTACTAATTGTTTCCTTTGTTGTGAAGATTTGTAATTTGATATAATACCATTTGTTAATTCCTGCACAATTGGAGTTGTTCAGAAAGTTGTTGCCTACATGTATGACTTCAAGTCTTTTACTATTTTATCTTCCAGTAGGTTCATTGTTTCTGTCTTAATGTTTATTTAGATCTTAGACACATTTTGATTTTAATTTAGTATGTGGGAAGAGATGTAGGTCCAGCTTTAATCTTTTGCATATAAAAGCCAATTTTCCCAGCAGCATTTGTTGAGTAGGCTATCTTTTCTCCAACATATGTTTTTGGCCCCTTTGTCAAATGTGAAATAGCTGAATTTATCTGGGGATGTTACTGTATCCTCTTTTCTGTTCTGTTGATTCACATTTTTGTTTTTGTGCCAATACCATGTCTTTTTAAAAAAAAATCACTGTTGCTTTGTAGTATAACTTGAAGTCAGGTATTGTGATATCTCCTGCTTTGTGTTTTGTTCCCCAGGATTGCTTTAGCTATTCTGTCTCTTCTGGTTCCATATGAATGTTAGATATGTTTTCTCTAGTTCTATAAGAATTGCTGCTGTTATTTTGATTGGGATTACATTGAAGCTAATTATCAGTTTTG
The DNA here is from genome assembly GCF_000247695.1 of Heterocephalus glaber. The sequence continues at coordinate 15,242,539 of NW_004624756.1, forward strand.
AGAGTATGGACATTTTGACAATATTGGTTCCTGCTTATGCAGGAACAGGGGATGCCTTTCCACTTTCTGATATCCTCATCAATCTCCTTTTTCAGAGAACTATAGTTTTCCTTTTAGAGGACTATAGTTTTCCTTTTAGAGGAGTTTTATGTTTACTCCTAGGTATTTAATTTTTCTTAATGATAGTGTGATGGTATTTTTTCCTAATTTCTTCCTTACTGAGTTCATTACTGGTATACACAAATGCTGTTGATTTTTGTGTGTTGATTTTGTATCCTGCTACACTGCTGAAATTGGTTATTAATTCCAAGATTTTTGGGGTAGAATTCTTTGGATTTTCTATGTAGAGGGTCATGTCATCTGCAAATAATAATTTGACTTCTTCCTTTCCTGTACATATCCCTTTTATTTCTTTCTCTTGACTGATTGTGCAGGTTAATGTTTTGAGTATTATGTTGCAGAGAAGTGGTGATGGTGTCCTTGTCTTGTTCCTAATTTTAGATGGAAAGCTTTCAGTTTTTCCCCATGTAATATGATGTTGGCCATTGGTTTGTCATAAATGGCTTCTATAAGATTCAGGTAAGGTCCTCCTATACCTACTTTCTTCAGGGTTTTTATCACAAAGGGAGGTTGGATTTTCTCAAAAGCTTTTTCTCCATCTATTGATATGATCATGAGTTTTTTCCCCTTGCTTCTGTTCATGTGGTTTATTAAATTTATTGATTTGCATATGGTGAACCATCCTTGCAATGCTGGGATGACACCTACTTGGTCATTATGTATGATCCTTTTGATGATGTATTGCATTCTATTTGCCAATGTCTTGTTGAGGATTTTTGCACCTGTTTATTAGGTAGATTGGCCTATAGTTTTCTTTTTTAGTTGTCTAAAAAGGGGATCAGAGTGATGCTGGCTTCCAGAATTGAGTTTGGAAGCACTCCTTCCAATTCAATTTCATTGAAGAGTTTGAGGAGTATTGGTGATAAAACATCATTAAAGATTTTATAGAATTCAGCAATGAATCCATCAGATCCTGGGCTATTTTTAGTTGGTAAGTGTTTTATTATTATCTTAGTTTCATTGCTTATTATTGGATTTTCAATATTTTTGTTTGGGGGGGTTAATTTTAGTTATTTGTATGAGTCAAGGAATCTGTCCATTATTTCAAGATTTTCCAACTTGTTGGAATACAATTTTTCATAGTATTACTGTCTTCTGGATTTTGACAGTATCTGTTGTGATATCTCCTTTTAAATTTTTAATTGCATAGATGTATTTTCTCTCTTTTTGGTAAGTTTGGCTAAAAGTTTATCTATTTTGTTCTTTCAAAGAAGTAGCTCTCTGATTTATTGATTCTTTGCAGTTTTTTTAGACTCAATTTCATTAATTTCTGCTCAGATCTTTGTATTTTCCCTCCTTAATTTTGAGTTGGGCTTGAATTGTTGTTTCTCAAGTATTTTGAAATTCATCATTAGGTTACTCAAACTCACTCTGCTTTCTTAACATGAGCATTGATTGCAGTGAACTTCCCTCTTAGGACCATTGTCATTGTATCCCATAGGTTCCAGTAGGTTGTGCTGGCATTGTTTAATTTCTTCCTTGATTTCATTGGTGACCCATTGGGTGATCAGAAGTATGTTATTAAATTTCCAGGTGTTTTAAAATTTTCTTTGGTTTCTTCTGCTGTTGATTTCTAGTTTCAGTACACAATGGTCTGATAGTGAACATAGGGTGATTTCAATTCTTTTATATGTAAGCAGGATTTGTGGACTAATATGTGACCTGTTTTGAAAAAAGTTCCATATATTGCAGAGAAGAAAGTGTATTCTGTTGTAGTAGAGTAGAACATACTGCAGAATGTTCAGCTCTGATGTTTCTTTTTTTTTTCTTGATGTTTCTTTATTGATTTTTTGTTTCATTGACCTATCTCTTTGCAAATGTGGGGCATTGAGATCACCCACTATGATTGTATTAGTGTTTATTTGATCTTTTATGTCCAGCAGTATTTGTGTTTTATGAAGATAGATGCTCCGGTATTTGGTGCATGTACATTTCTAAGTATCATCTCTTTTTGTTGAATTATTCCCTAAACTAATATGTAGTGACCTTCTTAGTCTCTTCTGATCAGTTTTTTGTTTTTTGGTACTGGGGATTGAACTCGGGTCCTTAGCTTGCAAGGCAGGCGGTGGAACCACTGACCTAAATCCCTGGCCCTCTTTTGATCAGTTTTAACTTGAAGTTTACTTTGTCTGAGAGTACAGTTGCTACCTCTGTTTGTTTGGGGATTGTGATGTGTGAAATATTGTTTTCCATCCTTCAATTTTTTTTCCATCCTTTAATTTTTAGTCTATGAATATCTTCTTGGACTAGATGAGTTTCTTGAATGCAATAGAATGTTGGGTTCTGTTTTTTGATCCAGGCTGCCAACATGTGTCTTTTTTTCTTTTGGTACTGGGGATTGAACTCAGGACCTTGCACTTGGGAGGCAGGCGTTGAAACCACTGAGCTAAATTCCCAGCCCTACATGTGTCTTTTAATTGGTGAGTTGAGGCCATTAACATTGAGAGATATTACCGAGAGGTAGTGATTAATTCCTATCATTGCACTCTTTCTCTATTGTTTACTCCTTTGTTTTTCTTTTCCTATTTTTTGTTTATCCATTTGCCCTTGCTTGCTGTATTTATTCCATCTGGATTTTTGGCTTTGTTGGTTTCATTGTTTCTGTCTAGGATATTCTTGAATATTTCCGGAATGCTGGTTTGGTATTCATAAATCTCTTTGAGTTGTTCTTTTTTATGAAATGTCCTTATTTCTCCATCTATCTAGAGGGAAAGTTTTGCTGACTATATTAATCTGGGTAGGAAGTTGTTTGCTAACGGGGTTGGAATACTTTACTCCAAGCTCTTCTGGCTTTTAAAGTTTGTGTTGATAACCTATACACGTCAATAAATGTAATATACTGTATTAAAGCCAAGGACAAAAACTATATGATCATCTTAATAGATGCAGAAAAAGCACTTGACAAAGTCCAGCACTCATTCATGATAAAAAAAAAAAACCCCAAAGAAAATTGGAATAGATGGGCTTTATCTCAATCTGATAAAGGCCATCTATGACAAACCAACAGCCAACATATTAAATGGATAAAAACTGAAAGTTTTCACTCTAAAATCAGGAATAAGACAAGGATGTCCACTGTCACCACTCTTAATTTAATATAGTTCTTGAAACTTTAGCCAGAGCACTTAGACAAGAGAAAGAAATAAAAGGAATAAGGATAGGAAAGGAAGAAGTTAGATTATCATTATTTGCAGATAACATGATACTCTACATAGAAGACCCCAAAAACACCAAAAGATTTCTAGATTTAATAACCAAATTCAGTGGCATAGCAGGATACAAAGTTAACACTCAAAAATCAGTGGCCTTCCTGAACATGAATCACAAACTCACTGAGAGACAAATTAGGGAAACAATACCTTTCATTCACAGTAGCATCCAAAAAAATGAAATAACTAGGAATCAATCTAACAAAGGAAGTAAAAGACCTCTACATTGAGAGCTACAGTACTGTGAAAGAGATTGAAGATATCAGAAAATGGAAAGATATCCCTTGTTCTGGGATAGGAAGAACCATGGCCATACTTCCAAAATTGTTATACAGATTTAATGCAATCCTGATCAAAATTCCAATAGCATATCACACAGAATTAGAGAAAACAATCCTAAAATTCATTTGGAACCAGAAGAGACCTAGAATAGCAAAGGCAATTCTGGGCAACAAAGGCAAGATGGGACATCACAATCCCTGGCCTGCAATTATACTACAAAGCTACTGTGATAAAAACAGCATGGTACTGTCAAAGCAAACAAACAAAAAACAGACCCGAGGATCAATAGAATAGATTAGAAGATGTAGAAACAACTCCAGACATACTCAGCCATCTCATCTTTGACAAAGGAGTCAAGCACCTTCACTGGAAGAAAAATAGCCTCTTTAATAAATGGTGCTGGAAAAGCTGGTTTTCCACTTGCCAAAGATTGAAACTAGACCCACATCTTTCACCATACAGTAAACTAAAATCAAAATGGATCAAAGTTCTAAATATTAAAACAGAAATACTAAATCTGCTGGAAGATAAAATAGGTAGAACTCTCAAAGACATTGGTGTAGGCAAAGATTTTTATGAACAAAACCCCAATCACACAGGAAGTATCACAAAGAACCAACAACTGGGATCTCATCTTATTAAAAAGCTTTTGCACAGCAAGAGAAACTACCAACAGAGTGCAGAGACAACCCACAGTGTGGGAAAAAAATTTTGCCAGGTGCTCCTCAGGCAAAGGACTATCTAGAATGTATAAAGAACTCAAAAGAATCAGACAAAGGACTATCTAGAATGTATAAAGAATCCAAAAATTCAGACCCCCCCCAAATTTAAAGACCCAATCTAACATTGGGCTTCTGAAATGAACAGACACTTCTCAGATGAAGAAGTAGAAATGACAAATAAATATATGAAAAAATGTCCAACTTCACTGTTCATTTGAGAGATGCAAATTAAAACAACACTGAGATTCTATCTCACTCCAGAAAGAATGGCCGCTATCAAGAAATCAACCAATAACAAATTCTGGAGGGGCTATGAGGTAAAAGGAAGCCTTCTCTATACTGTTGATATGAGTGTAGACTGGTGCAACCACTGTGGAAATCAGTGTGGAGGTTCCTCAAAAAAGTAGGACTAGAGGCTCCACTTGACCCATTGACCTACCTTCTTAGTATCTTCCTGAAAAAGCAACGTACCACAGCAATATATGCACACTCATGTTTATAGTGGAACAGTTTGTAATAGATAAATCTTGGAAACAGCCCAAATGCCCATCAACTGATGAATGAATAAAGATGTAGGTTTCTTCTATACAATGGAGTACTACTCTGCCATAAAGAAGATACACTTGAGACATTTCTAGCTAAATGGATGCACCTTGAGACCATACTCTTAAGTGAAATCAATCAGACACACATCTAAATGCCACATTGTTTCTCTAGTGTGAGAAACTGAAAGTGGAAATAAGGACTCAAATATATAACAGATATTAGGAAATTGGAAGAAAATGTTAAATGAGAACAAGGGAGGAGTGAGGGGGAAAGGAAAGAAGAGACAAGAAAAAAAGAATAGAAGGAAAAATGGAAGCAAAGCTTTTGTGAATAAGGAGGGGAAGAGGGGCCAAAGGGAGGAGGAATGGGATAAAAAGAAGCAAGATATATTGGGTACAGGTACAAATTTCCTATGATAAATGTTATCATTATATATATCTAAAATGTATCAATAAATATTTTGTGTGTAAAAATAATAATAGTATTACAGCCATTTTAAACTCAATGGTGGCTGCCTTATCTACATAAATCCAGTAGACATTCTTAGGCATGGATATGGCTCAGAAGAGCATGCAAGCATAGAAAGTCTCTGCTGGTCGTCCTTTCGTATCCACGGAGAATGTGGCTTCTTCAGTCGACAAAGGAGTTGTGAGGATTTCTGGATCGCATAGTAAGGGCGGTGACCCAGTCCAAATGTGGCTCATGCATGTGGCCACATTTGCACCTTTTCCCCGTTTGTCACCATAAGCTTGTGACAGAAAGGGCCTGGTCTTCACCAGCTGCCCCACCTCGGCACACTGTTCAGCTGGAGACTAGTGCCTTCTACAGTACAGGACTGTGCCTGCGACTGTGACAATGACCAGAACTGAATGATGAAAAGGTAACATCTCCAAAACTCCATTTTTGTTTTTGACACCTTGGGGTGGGGTGGAGGAATGGAATCCTGTGAGAGTTAAAAAGAAAATCTAAAACGTTTCACTTCCCTAGAAGTCTAGATTTGACCATGCTTTGAGCCGCACTCACTTCACCAGATACAACTTGTCTCTCCGCCCCTCTCTTGTTCCACTATCTGGTGATTCTGGTGCTCCCATCTCTTTTGATCAATACCACACGCCCTCCTTTTTATCTGATCTGGCTGTACCTGGGGAGAAGACGGGAAAGGGTTAGTTCCCATTTCTCACTTCTATCGCTGAACCAGTGAATTAGTCATGGTTGTGCCAAGTTACACCCTGGCTGAAGCCTTCCTCCTATTTTGCTGACGTTTCCTGGAGTTTTCCCACCCGGGTTCCTCCCAGCCCTGTCTCTTCTGCTTATCGTTCCAAATTTCTGTCCTCACACGTTGGCTGCATTAGGCAGGGCTAGTTCGTAAGGGTTGGTTTTTATCTCAAGTACTCAGCATAGTGCCTGGCACCATTGGCTCTCAGCAGATTCTTCTAATGAATAATTGAACGGGCTGACTCACCCCTCTCATCCATTTAGTTTTAAAGGGTTCCTGGAAACTTTGGGTGACAAATCGCCACACAGTCTGCTATGGATTTTGGAGAAGGCAGAATCTCTGTGGAAACTGCTGTGAATTATGGAGAACTGAGGGCTAAATTTCAACATCCATATATTACTCATATAAATTGACAGTTTTGATTATTCATATATTTTTCAAATGATTCCCTTCACTGGTAGATTCATGGATCGCCATGTGAATTTTCTGAATACTTGAAATGTATTTCTTTATGGACCAGCTCTTTCATTTATTTTATTTTTCATTGGTCCATGTTTGCAGTACTCAGCAGTCACATGCCCCGTGGGGAGCTGGTGCGTGCATGTGACACATCTCCGTTCTTTCTCAGAAAATGTATCCTCATGACTACATAATTCACTTATATTATTTACCACATCATGTGATTGACCATAGAGCTGTTCAAAGTGTTAGCTTTATATAGTATAAGCTTTTGTTGGTTATTACACATCTTACTGTATACTTCTTCGATGCCCATGTATTTTTATACAAACACTTTCACTCAAAGATCTTTGAACCTTCATTTTTGGACCAACTCTTTTAATTGTCAGAAGTTTTTCTAAAATACGGCATGTGTTCAGTCTTCTTTAATGAGCTATAGCAAAGATAAATGTGTCTTGGTGACCACTTGAGTCACATAAGGAATATTATTTTTTCATAATTTTGGTAATTTGCCCCTCCAGTACATTCTACTTATCCCTTTCATTTGTAGTCACCTTTATTTATCTCCATTGTTTTGCATTCTGATCCATCTGTGATATTGATGACAACAACAAGGACAATGACAGCAACAACTTCATTGACTTACATATTTCTTGGAACCAGAGACTTCCATAGGCATGCGTGTGTGTGAGACAGTGTGTGTGTGAGACAGTGTGTGTGTGTGTGTGTGTGTGTGTGGTTTTGTGCCTCTGGCGTGCGTGGCCAAAAGTGCTCATTAAATGGACCTCAGATTGGTGAGCTATTACTGTATTTTAAAGCAGTTTCACCTCAAGAGAGAAACACACTTTTCCCCAGCAATCTTGGCCTACAAATGTATTGTTCTGTATCTTCCTTTTCTTCTCTATGGCAGATTACTTAATAGGACCTTGAGTCGATTCTATAACTTCCAAAATACCTTGAATGATTAAGAGACCGGCTGCTTTAAAGCTCCAATCTCATCCCACTTTGTCGCTGTTGTTATTATCATTGGTAGTGGTGGAGGTGGTGTGGCAGTGATACTGAGGATTGAACCCAGGACCTTCCCACTAATCTACATTACATCCTACGTTACATTTAATTACATTAAATTTTGAGACAGAGTCTTGGTTAGTCAGCAAATTGCCCAGGCTGGGCTTGAACTTGTGATCCTTCTGCCTGAGCTCCCAGAAAACTGAGATTACAGGCATGTGCTGCCATGTCTGGCTCTAATTCCAATTTAATGCTTCCTTCCTCTGGCCCTCACTGAGTTCCTGGACTGAAGGAAGTGGGGGGGGGGGAGGCACATTCTGCTCTTTGACTTCACCTGACCCTAGTCCACCTCTGAGTGGGTGCTATTGAGGGGAGGGGGTGTGTGGCTTCCCTCTGAGACTTTCCCGTGGTCTCTCTTCTAAGGAACAGATCAGTACTATAATACTCTGGCTATTGGTTATGGCTGCTTCACTTTCCCACACCAACTGGCTATGGATACTTACTGTGACTACTGGCTGCATCTTTCTTCCTCTTTGTGTCTGTCTGTCTGTCTGTCTCTCTCTCTCTCTCTCTCTGTGTCTCTATCTCTGTCCCTCTCTCTCCCCTCCTGCACCCTCCCCCCGTTCCTTGGAGAGCCTGGCAGCCTGTCTGCTGTCCAAGTTTTCTGACTTGGAAGCTCAAACTCTCCCACAACCGACTGAGTAATCCTCTACCCTGGCTGCAAGGCCTCTGGCAAAGTCAGGACAGAACAAGCCAAGTCCAGTTCCCTTCCACCGTGTCCCCTGGGGCCTAGTGACTCTCACATGTCTTTGTTACACCAAACAGTCCTGCTTCTCTCTCTCCACTTTGACCTTCCCTCTGCTTCGCCATCTTGCTCCAGCTGTCTTCCTTGTTTGCCTAGATGAGTGCACAGCCATATACTCGCTTCTTAGGCAAAGATTTAACCAGAGAAGTGGACTCCAGTCTTCCTTTGGTTTGAACTCTTGTTTTTTCTGGTGATTCTCTTGGCCTGCCACTTGGCCTGGGGGAGTGGGTGGGTGAAGCAGCCTCAGCACCCACTATGCTGGTAATCCACCTCTTCCACCTCTGCCTGCTTAGACTTACAGTGGACAGGAAGGACTGTGTAGGGCTGGGACCCACACTCCACAACCACAGGGTACCGATAAAGGTTTATTAGGACACAGCCATGTTCACACATTGTCTGCAGTTCTAAAGCGGAGGGGAATAACTGCAACAGAAGCCACGTGACCCATAAAACCTGAAAAATTTATCCTCTGGGCCTTCACAGAGAGTTTGCTGGACCCCTAAATAAAGAATCACAGTTGATTTCATGAGGCTGGTTTTTAAATATTTGGCCTTTTGGAGCCTGGAGCAGGAGCTCAGCCCAAGTCACTGGCCTATTATAAATTTTATTTAACAATTTGTGTATATATGTTTATATGTGCCTATGCATGTGTGTATCCACAGTCTTAGTAACTGGATTAAAATCTGGTGCTGTCATTATTTATTTTGATCCTCAAAGTGACCTAGACTTATCTGGTAGGAGCCCCTCGAGGTGACCCCTGGGCCTCCTGCTATGTTCTCTCCCACTTCCAGGGCAACTTATTCCAGTCTCATTTCCTATTTTCTCTACCCAAGCTCAAAACCAGGTTTTTCTCCAAGGAGCCCTTGAATTTTTACTGAGGCCAAAAAATGCATTGATAAAGACAATTCCTAATCTCCAGCTGTAGTGTTTAAGATCACCTAGAGATGGTGACACGGTCTCAACGTATCTCCTCTGAGGTTGCTCAGAAAACTAGAAACAGAGCTACCGTAACCTACATGCCCATGCTTATTGTGGCACAATTTACAATAGTCAGGCTGAGGGACCAGCCCAGGTGCTTTTCAGTGGATGAGTGGATAAAGAAGATGCGGCGTACATAGTGGGGTATTATCCAGCCACGAAGAAGAACAGAATTATGGCATTTATAGGAAATGGATGGAACTGGAGATCCTTATGTTCAGCAGAATAAGCCAGACTGAGAAATACAAGCATTACGTGCATAGGTGTGGG
>NW_004624756.1:15252253-15342724 GCF_000247695.1 Heterocephalus glaber
GAGAGAGAGGGAGGGAGGGAGGGGGGAAGAGGATGGGGATGTGAAAGTAGAAGGGAGACTTATTGGAGAATAAAGGAGACTATCTGGGGAAGGTGTAAGGATGAGGCATAGATATGAACAAAATGTTGTATTTACGTATGAAAAAGACATAAACCCCAGTATTTTGTAGAAATTAATATGTTCTGATATATGGGGGGAAAGCAGGACTCAGGATGTAGTTAGGAGGTAGAGTGCTTGCCCCACATGTGCGAGGTCCTGAGTTCAGTTCTCCGTACCTCAAAAATTAGGACATTAAAAAAACGTCTGCAGACAGCCTTCCTTCCTTTCCAGCCTCAGTTAGAGAAATCCTCACCCACATCCGCTCACCTGTGTCGCCCACTTGTTTTCTTCACAGCACTTAATCACTGCCTAAAATTATCTTCTTCACCGATACATTTTGTAATTTTTCTTTCCCCCCAATTAGACAAGAAAGGATCTGCCAATCTTCTCTTTCTTTCGCTTTTTAAAAAAAATTAATGGCAAATAGAAGAGATCATGTTTGACTTGTTTCAGGTACAGAACCAGTAATAAATATTAAGGATAGACCCATCGGAATCCTTCACATCCTGCGGCTAGGAAACAAAATAGAAACATGAAAGTTTGCTGAGACATATTTGTAGTGACATCTACTAAGGTGAGGCTTTGTTCATTTTCGGCAGTCAGCTCAGTGTCTGGCAGGGAGGAAGTGCTTAAGTACAGTGGACCCTCAAGTTACAACCAGCCTGACATACGAACAACTTGGATTATGACCAGAATTTTAGTTTTAACTTATGACCAAAGTCTTGAGTTATGATCCAAATGCCGGCCACTTGTGCTTCTGGTTGGCCTCAGATACAGATTTAACTTTTAAAGAGTTCTGGAAGGAACATGATAGCATCCTTTCCTGTGTGGGGTTAATGAGAAATCCTGGGCTGGTGTCTCTCTAAGCACACTGAGCTCTTCCTGTACACAGGGGAGAGACTTTGAAGGCTGTGTAGAGGAGCCTGAGCCTTCGTATCAACTTGAGTTACAACCAGCCCTTGAGAACGAATTGAGTTTGTAAGTCGGGGCCCCCTGTATTTGCAAATGATCTAAAACAAAGGCATGGCTTTATACATATGTGAGTCAAATACTGTAAAAATGCTTTCAAAGTATAAAATCAACTGGGTACACAGCTGTTACTCCAGCACTCTGGGAGGCTGAGGGAGCAGGATGCCAACTTTGAGCTTCACCTGGGCAACTTAATGACTTAGTGAGACCGGGTCTCAAAATTTTAAAAAGGGCTGGGGATGTAGCTCAGCATGAAGATCCTGGGTTCAATTCTTGTCACACACACACATATACAAAGTATAAAATAATGCTGATGAACTGACCCCTTTGTCATTCGCATACTGAGTATTAACTGTTAGGCCCATGAGGACCTGGTAATCCTAATACATAGCTACATGCCTAGAACCAGAACCAGAACCTGGCACAGTTCAAACTCACACTGATCCTCCTGCCTCAGCCTCCCAAGTGCTAAGATTACAGGCATGTGCCACCATGCCCAGGTAAATATGGAAGAGTGAATGGAACCTTCCTGTTCACAAGCCCTACAAAAGCAGTACTATGTCTTTGCTCCAGTTTTGTATTTGTGGAAGCTTTTCAAATGACATTTCTCCAGATTTCCACCCTTCTTAGAAAAGCTTCTCCATCACCTGTTCAGATAGGAAAATTTCCACGCAAGGTAATCCCCACGTCAGTGTTTGAGTCAAATTCCCATGTTTCAAATATTCCTGTAATATTCAGATAGACCTTTATTGTATTTAAGTGACTGTTGCTTTCTGGATCTGTGATTCCCAAAGAAGTTCCTCGGGGTTATTCTTTAAACTTCTCTTCTGCTGAGTGCTCCTGCCTCCCGGCATTGGCAAGCCTAATCTGACTGCTTTCTGTGGCATTCTCTGCAGAGCCACCGTGTGAATGCTAAGCATGGCCTTACCTCGCCTCACCTGCTCAGAGGCATGAGAGAGGTGAGTGGCCGGGGTGCCAGGCACCAGAGTTTGAATGTGCAGATATGGCAGGAATCAGCGCTTCTCCTCCTAGCTCTCCATGACTCATGAAATCTAATTAGTAAGGAAATGAATCCAGAAAATAAATCTGACCCAAGGGTTTCCAATCAGTGCCCTGTGAGGTCACGAGTTACATTTTAACCACCGTTTTCTTCGCTGCCACTTTCTTAGTGACCCGACTGCAGACCTCCTCTTCTCTTTTCTTTTAACTCACTTCCATAGTCTGCAACAGAGAATGCAGAGAATTTTCCTTTCCATCTGTCAGTCTGTTTGAACTGCTCTAACAATACCAGAACTGGGGGGCTTATGACCTGAGAAGTTGACCTCTCAGTCTGAGGTAGGAGGAGGACACCGGCAGCCCAAGATCCTCGTGCATGGATGGGACCACAGTGCTTTGTTCACACACGGTGGCTCTGAGGACACTTAAAAGGGCACTAATCCTTGTCCCCTCCTGAAGGCTCCACCCACATTCCCGCTCCAGTATCTCACTAGACAGAGGCCACTCTACAAAATTCCAGCTGTTTAAAAAACAAGGAAGAATGGTGACCTTTTTCTTCACTTTTTGAAGGAGTATGTGCAAAGGAAAATAATTTTTAAAAAATCAAATTACCCATAATTCCAGCAGCCAACAAAAATGAGATAGCAACTGGGATTTCTTAAAAAATAATTTTTTTTTGGCATTCTGATTCTTAAAGTAATGAAGGATATTTACTAGATACCTATGTCAGTTCTCTGACACTCATTTAATATGCCCTTTAATGTAGGGAACACGAGAAGTGTGGCTGTCACTGCTGCCTTTCAAAATGCCATTGCAAATTTCTATCAATGCAAGATGACAAAAAGGGATGACTTATTTAAAGGTAAGTACCAGAGAATGTGAGGTATAACGAATGGAAGAAGCTATTGGAAGTAATGAAAACATGTAATAAGATGCCCACATGTAATGTCAAAATCAATTGCTTTCCTTTAAATTAACAGAAGTGTTCATAAAAAGAAGCTCCCTGGTAGGCGTACACACACAAACCATGGAAGATACATGGCAGTAAGTATAACATGACATGAGCAAGACTTGTGCAGAAAAACTGTGCTAGTGAAGGACATATAGGCACCACATCCACTGTAGTCTATACTGGAAGGTTTTACATCAGTTTCTTGGTGTAAGTTAGGGAGCAGTTCATCTGAGATCTGTCCATCATCTTGGGGAAAACACATGAAGGTAAAATGAGCAGAGAGGCCTACGGCCTCTACCTTGAAGCTGGTCTTGAAGTCCTAGCTGAGTCCCAGCACCTTCTGCCCCTCATTCAGAGTCCCTGGCCTTTGTTGGCATCCCTCCTGGCTGGGTGACTTACCTGGGGAGGAAGCCCAGACCCTCAGCCACGGGGTCTAAGCCTCTGGTCACCATGTGCTTCTCACCCTGTGGCTACAGCTCTGATCCATTATCCTCGAAACCTGGTAAGAGAACAGCAAGAAAAGCTCTGGGGGAAATGTCTTTTCATGTCAGAAAGTGAGACTGCATACAAGGGAAAACCCCAACCAGTGGAAGAATGTCAAAGGGACTCAGAAGTCAAGTGAGAGAGATCAATGGCCAACTTAGAACAATTTGAGATAGATGTTAGAAAGATAAGTAAATAGGATGATAGATCAGTATTGGATCATTTCCTGAAGTATGAAATAAGGATTGAGTCCATACTGATTTAAATAAATGTCTGAATAAAACTTAAGATGGGGCAAGAAGACAAATCTGTACAGAAGATTGCAGATGATTTGTACAGATTCTTCACGCTAAAAGAGGTACAGCGTAATTCCCTGCCCCTTAAGAGGTAACTGATGGTGACTTCCTCCTAAAGACTGATGTTCAGAAATGAGAAAGGGTCACTTGGTAGTGCAGAGATGTGACAGATGCCAGGTGAAGGTCAGCCTTCATGGATGAAGTTGATAGCATGGACCCTGGACACAATGTATCAGAAGTGGCTCTTGACCTCAGCAGTCTGCCTTCCCTAAGCCCCCAAATCCAGCTGGACTGTGAGATAAACATCGGACTAAGGGAATTTGGGGGCATTTGACAAAATGCACGATCAGTGTTTCTCAAAATTGCCAAGGTCATCAAAATCAGGAGCCTGTGGAGATGGTAATGACCAAGTCTGACATGGGATCCTGGGACCGAAAGATATGAATAAAAGGTAAGGAAACCTCAAGTGTGAAGTTAGTAACAGTGTAGCAACATGGGGTCCTTAATTTTAACTAGTGAACAATACTAATGTGATATTGATAGTAGGGGAAACTGAATATGGGGCATGTGTACTATCTCTGCACTTTCTTCGAGCTCTTCTAAAATAGTTTATTGGTCTAAAATAGCCAGGCATGGAGGCTCATCCCTGTAATCGCAGCACTTTGGAAGGCTGAGTCATGCAGATTGCTAGTTGAAGCCCAGCCTGGGCAACTTAGTGAATTAGACCACCTCAAAATAGAAAATAAAGGGCTGAGGATGCAGCTCAGTGCAAGGCCCTGGCTGGGTTTAGTCCCTGGTACCAAGGGGAAAAATAAAGGGCCCAGTCCAAAATAGCAGGTTGCAAAAAGATATAATTTCTGTTAGGCACCCACATAGCGAACTCATTTCAAGAAAAAATGCCAGTGTGTGTGTATTTCTACTCCCTATATAAACACACACGCATAACTGATGTCCACCTGCAGGGCTATGCTGTCCAGTATTAGCAGTCACGGGTGGCTAGTAAATGAATGCTAAACAAAAATAGCGTTTCTCAATCATATTGAAAAATACTGTCCACATGTTAAGTGCTCAGTGAGTGTGGTTATCATACTGGAAGCACAGATGCAGAATATTTTCACCACTGTACAAATCCCACTGGACAGTGCTGCTGTGAGATGTACATGTGCTTTGTCACCGTGCCGACGCGGCACCTGGGAAGAGATAGCACAAACTAACACCTCTGGGGAGGGCAGGCGTCACCTCCCCGTTTGCAGGGGAGCTAGGCAAGTGCTCCCCACTGAGCTATAGTCTGGCCTCCTTTTCATTCTGCATTCTTCTGTGCTGTTTCACTTTTATTCTGTCTGTATCATTCCATTTTTATGACCATATACCTTTATTACTTTTATAGTTTGAAGTTTTTCATTTTAGTTTTAAAAATACTTTCCGTTAAACCCAGTGTGGTGGTACATGGCTGTAATCCCAACAACTCAGGAGGCTGAGGCAGGCGCACCATTGTGAGTTTGACTAGCTAGGCTACGTAGTGAGTTCACGGCCAGTCTGAACTACATAGTGAGACCCTGTCTCAAGAATATATATATATATATTTTGCATTTAAAAATGGTGTATAAGAGGGCCGGAGATTTAGCTTAGTGGTGCTGTACCTGCCTCACAAGCGCAAGGTCCTGAGTTTGATCCCCAGTTCCAGAAAAAAAAAAAAAAAAGAAAAAGGAAAAAAATGATGTATAAGATGTCCTTTAATTTTCCACATGTCCATTAGAGACAGTACTTAATAAACTTACAGCTGAAATCCTATTCAAAATCTTTAGCATTTGATAATTATGATATTAACATGAATCATTTTCCTGAACTGTATCTTGAATTAAAAGAATACATAAGGAAAATAACTTATTCTTGCCTCAATTCTTAAAATAATTGTACCTCATTTAAACAACATGGATCTTCCCCTTCACCCTCTTTTCTGTCATTTTCAATTATCCTCCCCAACACCTCAAAGGGAAAGTTTATTTTTCGGTGGATGGGTGGTTTTAGACAGGTATGCATGTGTGAATGCGTTGCTTTCTCTCTGCAGGGCTGGGGAATCACACTCGGGGCCTTGAGGGCAGGCACTAGGCCTGTGCTCTCCCACCCAGCTACACTCCAACCCTGCATTCCTTGTCTTTTAAAATGCTAGGAGAATCACTGGGCTGAATATGTTCTTTGGTGGATTTTAACCATCCATCAAATAAACACACACAATACCCCCCAACGTGGAAAAACAATGTATTAATTTATTTCCAAGGGGCAGGGGAACAGAACATCACCAAAACAAAGATCGATATAGTAGTTTCAGGGCATCCCAAAGACGCCACTCTTCCAGAGATGACGCACAGACATGTAAACATCTTCTGCTCCAGAAAAATTTCTCATGCTACATGAGAAAGATCCAGTGTAAAACATTTTTCTTCCCAGGGGCCACCATTCAAAAGATTAGTGAAAAGAAACAACTGCTCAGACTTCACCCCTGGCCTACAGCACATTCTCTTACCCTTCATCCCTTTCCTGCTCCGTGCAATTTCACTTTTTTCAGTAGCAGGAAAAATGTCTTACATCAAAGCCATTCCCTTGGGCCGGGGATTTAGCTCAGTGGTTTCGCTGCCTGCTGTGCAAGCGCAAGGACCAGAGTTCGATCCCCGGTACCAAAAAAAAAAAAGTCATTCCCTTTACATATGATTAACATTCAACAGGTACAATTATAGAAAAAATAACATTGTGTTAATTAAATGCATCATCAGTTTTGCTATGTGCTTTTCTTTATAATAAATAAATAGGGACTCAGGACTAGAGGAGCACTACAGTAGACTTCACATTTTTCTGAGGTGACAGGACTTTTTCTCAACATTAACACTGAGCCCATTCTTAAAATCTACCTCCTCTGGTATATTAAATATGGCTTTATTTCACCTTCTCTCATACTCCACCTCAGGAAATGAACTGAGAAGATCAGTAAGAGAATCCCAATTCTCAGGCAGAGTCAGTTCCCTGATGCACGTTAACCTCTCTCAGCCTCAGTGGCTTCATCTGCGAAATGGGTGGATCACGAGAACCCTGGGAGACTGATGCCAGGTTTGAATGAGAGGAGGAAGAGGAAGCCAGCGGAACAGCTAGAATGCAGCAGGTGGGAGGGAGCTTCTGTCCCATCTCTGCTGCTCCCTTCTGGACAATCTGACGTAGCGCTCAACGGGTAATAACCCATCTCCTTTGTCTGGTATCACAATATATGATCACACTAGGAATGTGCTCAACACAACCATTTTGTAAGACTCTCCACAGCAGGTTATCGAGTGTTAACATGATTCCCAAGAGTTGTGCTGTGTGTGTGTGTGGTCCTGGAGAGCAGACTCAGTCAGGGCATCCTCCCGTTTCGGCCTCCCAACTAGTGAGGATTACAGGCATGTGTTGCCGCACCCAGCTTTATTTCCACGAGTTTGGGAGTGAAAGCTTCCGTCTCATGTTCCTTCTTGTCTCGGCACGTATCTAGAGGATCCGAGGCCCTCACAGATGTACTGGATGCGGGCAGAATGAATGAATGGGGGACCAGTGACCTTATAGTGCCCGCCCATAATGGGCAGCTCTTCGGAGGGGTGGTATTCTCAGCACCGGGCGCCATGAAGCTGCGCCAGCAACCCCGAGCTGCTGTAAACCCTTGTAGGTGGGATCTGGTCTCTGTTTTGCCAGGAGAATAACACTGGGGGAGGAGTCGGAGAAGTTGTTCGCTCCGAGGTGTCCCTGACTCCAGGCTGGCTGTGTGTGGAGCCGACTGACAGGATACCTTCATCCTTGTGAGGATTTCTCAGCTTTTTTGATGGGAAGCGTGGTAGAGAATCAGAGCTCTGTGGCATTCGGCAGAGAACTGTTTTGCATCGCTGGGGGCCTTTCCTTGCAGCAGCAGGCAGTGGCTCCTGTCTCTTGTCAGTGGTTTCCTTGCACACACAGCTTCCGACACAGCACGTGCTGCGTGAGTGCTGAACTTGGGAACGACATCTGCCCTGTGGGAGGGAAATCGGCCTCTGCTGTGTCCTCAAAGACCCCTTGTGCAGAGGAACTCAATTCTTATTTTCCCACACAGCGTCATCAACCATTCTCTCTTCTCTCGGGCGTCTTTCTGTGGGGAGCATCTTGTGCAATGATCTGACGACATTTCATTTATCACCGATCAGCACAACAGCCTAACACAGAGATGGGCATCAGAAACTGGCCAAAGCACCAGGATCGCGCTACGCAGCTATCTTGTTAGCTTAGCATCCTTCACAGTGTCCAGTGGCTGTTTTGGGTCTAATTATGTCACCAGGTCCTGGAGCCAGCACACCATTGCTGTGGTCTTGAAACCCTGAGCATCGCCAGGGCGAAAGTCTCCAGCCAAGCTAGGCTCCTCCTGCCAACTGGGGTCTCCCCAGATCAGAAGTACCAGCTGGGCTGGATGGCAGTTTCGCTCTGATTCAGGGCTCTCTCCCGGAGCCTCAGCTCCAGGCACTCCACGGTGAGGGGGTAAGTATTCAGCTCAAACTTGTTAGCAAACAGGCTGGGCGAATCCATCAGCCACTTCAAGTCTCCATTTCCATAGATACAGATACCATGTACATAGTGGCCTATAAGGGAGGGAAGAAAAGCGCAGTCAGAACACGCTGTTTTTGGAAGACGGGACTGCAGGGGACTGTTCCGGGTGCTCCGAGACTCAAGTGGAATAAGGTTGTCATCCCAGCCCCAAGGAACTTAAATGCTTCCTTGGAGGAAAAGAGGTGCAATTATGTGGTTGAATAAGATCAGAGTTAAGTAATACAAGGAAGCCAGGTGTGGTGGCCCATGCCTGTGATCCCAGTACTTTGGAGGCTGAAGCAGGAAGATTGCCATGAGTTCAAGGACAGCCTGAACTACATAGCGAGACCCTGTCTCCACAAAGTAATAATAGCAACTACAGCAGTAACACAAGGACATAGCATAATAGGCGTCACCAGGAAATCCATGGGTCAGTGAGTGAGAATCACGAGGAGTCCTGTGCCTCCCCTCAGATGTGCGATCTTCCACTTTTCCCTGCGAGCCTGCAGCCTCCCTGTCCTCCCGGCAGTCTTTGAGACTCCCAGACTCCGAGACTCAGCTCTTCAGTGCCCCAGGCGATTCTGTCTGCGCAGCTTTTAAACTGTGCTGTGGACAGAATCTGACCCCTTCTCCCCACCTCCCTCCCCACCCTGGTCCAAGCCACCTCTGCCTCGCCTCGGGGTCTGACTCACACCATCGGCCCTGCTAGTCCAGGCTGGGCACCACAGCCTGGCAGATGGTTTTCGGATAGTAATGGGGCTCCTCTCCTCCTCTCCAGAGGCTAACAACGGGATCTACGGCGCCTGGGACCTGGTGCTTTCACTGTCTTGCTGGGCCCGCCTCTCCCCGTGCTTCCCCCAAGCTCTCTCTCATTTTGGCCCTGGCTTCCGGCCTGTTCTGAGGACCCCGCTCTAGCTCCTGACTGCCTAGGAGTCCGGCACCCCAGGGCTCCCTCGGGCACAACCACCGTCTCTGCTCGGAGGCTGCCTTCTTCTAGGCCTCCTCTGACTGCCTTGTGCTCTTCCCTAGTTCATTTCTCTTTGGGTATTTGTATCAGTGCTGCACAGGAAAATATTATTTTGTTCATTGTATCTATCTGTCTCCATCTGCCTGTCTCTCTTTCTCTAGACAACTGTTCTTTCCTTTGCTGTCAGACTCGACTATAATCCCCGAGCTAGGATTTCAGAGCATTTTGCTCACATCTGCATTCTCTGCATCTGGCGCTTTGGCAGGTCAGTACTATGCTTAAGTTAACAACTGGTGAATAAGAGAATGGGGAAGGATGGGCAGAGAATCCATGGACTGGTAGAATAGGGAGACATCAGGGAGAAGGAGTGTTTTGGATAGAGTGAAGGAAAAAGTGCAGAGGTGAGAGTTTGCTGCTGGGATAAAGAATATGGCGTGGGTTGGGTTAGAAACAAACATGGCAGGAAGTTAGAACTCTGCCCAGAGGGGAACAAAGGGTTCAACCTCTTATCTTTTGGATGTGGAGAACCTTTGGGGATTTTTGAACAGAAGAGTCAAATGATAAAACTGATTTTAACTGATCAGATCTGCAGTACTTTGCAGGATCCAAATCCAGGAGACTGCAGTATTAACACAACATAACCCAGATGGGGGAAGACATTCGCTTTTCTGAGTCACTGCACTGCCTACAGTGCTCTGCCACCTATGGGTTCTTTTTCTTTTCCCTGCACAGTGGTTTGGAGGGAAATTTCTGTGCCCTTAAACATAAGCTTTCAAACACTTACTGGCATAGCGGGTAACCAAGGAAGAAGGGGGGCGGGGGAAGAGGGAAGAGGCAGGCTTGGGCTACTCAGGCCTTAGGTAGGTTCCCGGCAAGGGCCAACTCCCATGACCCCCATCTGTCAAGTGATCCGTCAGGGTCCCCACAAAAACACAGGCCTGCGTAGCCCATGGCTCCTCCTCTACTGGGGTAGGGCCTAGACATGGAGGCTACAGGAAGTTTCTCCTGGTGGGACGGACGCTCCTCAGGGCACTGGTTGATGGTGAAGTGTGAGGCACAAGAGACAGGCGGGGTGGAATGGGGAGTTGTGGAGAAGTGGAAAGTTGGAAGTTTTCACTAGAAACAGGGGTGCAAAGAAGACAAATGAGTGAAGCCCCAGGTTGAAGAGTGGGAGCAAAGCTCTTTCACCATAGGCAGAGATGACGAAACTGCCATGTTCTTATTCATTCATTCATTCACCGAGTAGATGTTTATTGCATGTTGTTATGGGCTCAGTTGTGTGCCCCTCCAAATTCTTAAGTTGAGTCCTAAGGCCCAGTACCTCAGAGCGGAGGGTGGGTCATTACAGTGGTAATTAACATAAAATGAGCCCATTAGGCTGAGTCCTTATAAGAGGAAGTGGAAAGGCATAGACAGTGGAAAGACCTTGGGAGGACCTGGGGAGAAGATGGCCATTTGCCATTCAGAGGTGAAGCTTTAGAAAGAACCAGCTCTGCTGTTGCCTGGCCGTGGCCTTCCAGCCTCCAGAACTTGGAGAACACTGATTTCCTGTCTGCTCCGTTGTCATGACAGCTCCAGCAGCCTAATGCACAGCCCATGCCCACTGTGTGCCAGGCAACACTAGAAGTGGAAAGAGTGCCAGGACCGCGACAAGTCCTACTTCTGTAGTCTACAGACACGGAAATGTCCCAGGGCTTCCAGATCTTGCCCATTTGGATGAGACCCCTCTCTCTTTAGCGTCACCTGCCACTGTGGCACACACCCACAGCTCTCCAAGCCTGTCTCGAGGGGGAGCAGAAGCTGGCGTGAGGGACAAGGACTCGCTTGCTTTGTAGGGAAAACAAGACCTCTCTCTCCTAACAGCTCCACTCCCAAAAGGAGTATCGGAGTAAAGAAGGAGAGAGAGGAAACTAGCCAGAAGGAAGTGTGATTATAATTTTAGATGACTTCTGTGCGTGTCCCTAGGTAATCCTAAGGTGGAGAATGCCTATGAGATATTTAAACTTGTTGTCAAGAGATTGTGCCTTGAAGCCTCTGTCCTCTCTGTTTAGCAACTATTGTGTTTCCCTGAAAATAAAACCTGGCTAGAAAATAATCAGCCCTGAAAACTAGAGATCAAAAGTACCAGCCCCTGGGCCGGGGATTTAGCTCAGTGGTTCCACCGCCTGCCTCGCAAGCGCAAGGTCCCGAGTTCGATCCCCAGTACCAAAAAAAGAAAAAAGCCCCAAGCAGCCTATCCTCGCCTCCCTCGCCTTACAGAGTAGCCACCAAGCAAGAGAATAGTGGTGGCAGGTAAAGGAAGGACAGGCTGAATGAAAACTAGAGATCAAAATGGCCAGCCCCAAAGTTGATTACTTTCCAGCTAGGTCTTGTTTTCAGGAAGAGAGGGTAGTGGGCTGGTTTAAACGCAGCTACCGTTCTCTCTGACACTCCCATGTAGAACAGCTACTCTCAGACCAACACCAGAGAGTGGTATGGCCTAAATGCATGAAATAAATGCCTCACCATGGCAGCCTCCATGTTTATCTTCCATGTCAATCCACTTTACAGCTCGAAGGTTTCCGGTCCAGGACGCATTGGGCATAGAACCAGGGACACCTGCAGTATTGATAAAGAAGAGATGAGATCTTTGACAAAGGAGCCAAACACCTTCACTGGAAGAAGGGGCCTCTTTAATAACTAGTGCTGGAAAAACTGGCTTTCCACATGCAAAGATTGAAACTAGACCCATATCTTTCACCACGCACTAACCTAAAAGTGAAATGGATCAAAGATCTAAATATTAAAACAAACACTAAATCTGCTAGAAGAGAGAATAAGTAGAATGTTTGAGGACACAGGAGTAGGCAAACACTTCATGAGTAAAACCCTGACTGCACAGGAAATACTACAAAGAATCAACAACTGGGATCTCATCTTATCAAAAAGCTTTTGCACACACCAAGAGAAACCAACAGAGTTAAGAGACAACCCACAGCTTGGGAAAAAAATTTACCAGCTATTCAGATAAAGTACTATTATCTAGAATATATAAAGAACTAAAAAAACCTCACCCCCCCCAATTTAAAGACCCAATGCAAAAATGGGCATCTGAAATAAAAAGACACTTCTCAGATAAAGAATTAGAAATGGTAAATACATATATGAAAAAATGTTCAACATCACTGGTCATTTGAGAGGTGCAAATTAAAACAATGCTGAGGGCCAGGGATTTAGCTCAGTGGTTTCGCTGCCTGCTATGCAAGCGTAAGGACCCGAGTTTGATCCCCGGTACCAAAAAAAAAACCAACAATGCTGAGATTCCATCTCCCTCCAGAAAGAATGGCTGCTATCAAGAAATCAACTAATAAATGCTGGAAGGGCTGTGGGGGAAAAAGGAACCCTTCTCCTCTGTAGAGTGGTGCAAACACTAGGAGTCAGTGTGGAGATTCCTCAAAAAACTAATTTGACTCAACTATACCTCTTCTTGGTATCTTCCCAAAAGAATTAAAAGCATCATACCACCACTATATATGCAAACCCATGTTCACAGCAGCACAGTTTGTAATAGCTAAATCTTGGAAACAGCCCAAATGCCCATGAACTGACGTGGGTAAAGAAGATGTGGTTTTTTAATACAATGGAGTACTACTCTGTCATAAAGAAGGGTGAGCTTCAGACATTTATAGCTAAATGTATGAACCTTGTGACCATACTCTTAAGTGAAATAAATCGGACACACATGTTTATATACCACATTGTTTCTCTGGTATGAGAAACTGAATGTGGGAAATAAGTACTGAGATGTATAATGGATGTTGGGAAATGGGAAGAAAGTGTTCAAATGGGAAGGGAAAAGGGAAGAGGGAGGGAGAAAGGAAAGAAAGAGATAAGAAAAAAAGTGAAAATAGAAGGAAAAATGGAAACAAAGCTTTTGTACATAGGGAGGGAAGGGGACTTGGGGGGAATGGGATAAAATAAAATTTATTAATTAAAAAAAGAGAGCGATGAGAATCAGGACATGAATACAATGGCTCCATCCAGGAAGTCTGAAAATCATGCTTTTCTTTCTCTTTCTTCTTTTGCTTTTCTTTTCCTTTTACATTTCACACAGATTCACGTGCACTGGTCCATTTTTGTTTCCTCCAATTGATCTCTTTTTTTTGAGATAGGGTCATGCTGTGTTACCCAGGTTAGACAGGAACTCCTGGGCTCTAGTGATCAGCCTCCGAGGAGCTTGAATGACAGGTATGTGCCACCATACCAAGCTCCAACTGATCTTTTGGTCAAAAATTATTTGCTGATTCATTACCTTAATAATATAACATCTGATTCAATCAATATATGAATCCAATTCTAATCAGCATACTAATATCAAATCACTAATTAGCTATTAGTGTATAAAGAGTTAACCCCCAAAACAAAAAAAAGATGGGAGGGGTGCCTTCAGGTGCCATTTCCAAATGAGGATCTCTCTACCACTGAAGCTTTGGTGTGGGCAATTCTGTGTGGTGGGGCTGTCGTGTATACCTTAGGGTAGTAAGCAGCACTTCCCGGCCTCTACCTACTACATACTGATAACACTACCCCACCCCCACCCCCGGCACCGTGACAACCAGAATCCCAGCAGACACTACCACATGGGGAGGGGAACAAAATCACTCCATCTGAGAGAGACAGGGCTAAGCCGTCTCAAATAACCCTCTCCAGCTTGATGAATTTTTGATAGGTCACAGAGGTTAAGCTCCAGTTAATCATACCAGATAGTTTTCTGTTTTGTATTATCTGTTTGTAGTACTAGGGGTTGAACTCAGGGCATTAGCATTTGGCCGCATCCAGAGCCCTTTTTGAATTTTATATTTTGAGGACTGAATTTCTCTAAGTTACTAAATTGCTCCAGGCTGGGCTCAAGCTTGTGATTCTCCTGTTTCAGCCTCCCAGAGTGCTGAGATTGCAGGCAAGGGCCTGGCCATACAGGGTAGTTATAACAAGATGGTGACAAAACTCATTACTGCAAAGGAGCGCTTTATATGGAAGTATCAGTGCAACTGAAAAAGGAGTCCTTTGCCTCACAAGAGCTGCCGCCCCTTTCCCCAGTGAGTAATGGAATCGGAACCTAACTGAGGTAACAACAGTTCACACATGTTTAGACTCAAATTGCAACAGTCCTCTTTGGAAAGATTCTTCTTAAATACTATACTTCTTAAGTACATACTATGGAAGGCAGAATACCACCCCCCTTTGTGGACAGAGATGACTTCATCCCAATTCCTGGAACCTGAGAATATGCCACGCAGGGTGCAGGGGAATGGAAGCTACTAATCTGCTGGCCTCCAAATAGGGAGAATAACCTGAATTAGAATTGGGGGTTCAGTGTAATTCCAAGGGCCTGTGTCAGACTCCTAACCTCAGCACTAAGACAACTTAAGATGTTTAAGTTTGTGATAGAGTGGACCCTTGACTTACGAACTAAATTCATTCTCAAAGGCTGGTTGTAATTCAGGTTGGTCAATTGAGGCTCAGGCTCCTCTACACAGCCTTCAAAGTCTCTCCCCTGTACACAGGCAGATCTCAGGGTCCTTAGAGAGACACCGGCCCAGGATTTCTCAATTAACCCCACAGGAAACGATGCTGTCATGTTCCTTCCAGAACCATTTAAGGGTTAAATCCATATCTGAGACCATCTGGAAGCACAAGTGGCCGGCATTTGGGTCGCAACTCATTTGGTCATAAGTTAAAACTAAAATTCTGGTCGTAACCCAAGTTGTTTATATACCAGGCCAGTCATAACTCAAGGGTCCACTGTAATTTGTTAAAGGGGCAAAAAATAAAAGCTAATTCACACGGGTGAGAAAAAAATTACTTAAGATGTGGGTACTTTTTCAATAAGAAAGGAAATCTGGACAAGACCAACACTTTGAAAAGAATGAAAAGGTACTGGAATTTAGAACTTTCCCTCTTTAAAAACATTAGTAAAACCATATGCATCTTCAGAAGAGAAATAGCTCTGTTCTTTTGCCTTGTGGTCACATGATAATTATATGATGATCTAAATCTGGAATTGTACCCGCGTTTCCCAACTAAAATTAAATTTTACCACAGTCTTTCCTATAAATAGCAGGGATCTTTAACCCCAACTCTGTATGGCAACACAGTCTTTCCTTGTTTTTGCTGCACAAACTTGATAGTCAAGAAAAGTATTCAGCAAAAACACTTTATTAAGTAATGTAACTTCCTATTGCTTTACTTGCATACTTGGAACATTATTTTAGCACCTGCCTATCTAAAAAGAAGCTTCCTTACTCTTAATGGGTATTAAAAAAAAGAATTTAGATTAATATTTGTCTTGGTTAAGTTGGGGTCAGGGGAGAAGATCTAGAAAGGGAAGAGAATTTGGTTTATTTTACTCATATGAAGACCAGCTGACGTGTGTGGCATTTATGAATCTATTTAAATTACTACCTCAGAAGAGTGTGAATAAAACATTCTCATGACACACTTCTCTTAACCTTTAAGTGACTACATTTTTGAAAAGACAGTTTTCTTCCTCTTTAATTCCCCTTAATATTGATCATCACAAACTTACTTAGAAACACTTATTATTCCAGAGAAAAGATCGTGACATTAATAATAACCCCGTCTTTCAAAACACACACATCTTCTGAGTGCCTGCTAATGAAATTCCAAATCTCAACTTCTATGCTTTCTATTTGATGACTGGTCTCAAACACATCTATGTTTAAATATTAACCATGTTTGAGCATAAAAATATTACATTTATTAGCTGGGCGCAGTGGCACACAACTATGATGTCAGCACTGAGGTAGGCTGAGGCACAAGAATCTCAAATTTGAGTAACACTTGAGCAACTGTTAGGAAGACTGTCTCAGAAAATAAAAAGGGTTGAGGATGTAGCTCAGTGGTAAAGCCGCCCTCTAGTTTTATTGCTTGTACTTTACCAGAAAAAAAAAAAATGTTAAAAGTAAGAGGGAGACAGACATAAACCAAGGTCAATTCTACTGTGTTGTCTTTTTGCAAAATATCTAGCAGGGTCGGGCCGCACCCTCATTATTCCAGTAGGGATGCCAGGCTGGGACACTGGCACCACCTGGGGTGGGGGTGGGGGGTGAGAAGTACAGGACCCTGGGCCCTGCCCTCGGCCTCTGGCATCAGATGGCCAGGCCTGTGACACCAGTCCTCCCGGCCATCGGGGATGTCCCAGTCCGAGGACCTGGGGCCAGGGCTGCTGCCAGTGTAGCCTTCAGTGCGGACGCTGAGCGCGAGGAACTTGTGGGTGGTCCCACAGGCCTGGGTGCCGCTGCCTCAGTTCCCCAGAGGCCACGGTAACTTAGGGTGTCTTGATGTTCTGCTTCTCAGTATGGAAAAGTATTTTTCTGACCCTCTCAGCAAGAGCCAACCACTTTGGTCTGTCCACCACAGTTGCCTAGGTGACCATCCTCCTCCTCCCTGCACATCTGTCCCACCCGGTGGCACCGGCTCAGGGAGGAACAAACCATGCCGTGTGACTTCAGCTCGTGGTAGAGCACCCTCCTAGCTTGCACCAGGCCCCAGGTGCCAGCACCAGCACCAGCAAAAGATCACTAAAACTCCTGGAGATGCTCAGGTTGAGCACTGTCGGCATCACTGAGGAGATGATGATGGATGGAAGATGGAACAGCCCAAAAGTCTAACCCGCCTGCTGTTCAGTGAAGAATTTAGTTTGGCTTAAGGTGAAAGAGCCATGGAGACCCCAAAGTTACCAATCCTGTGCCAACTCCTGGTTGCTCCTTCTACTCCTCAGAAGTCACCAGGAAGCCTGACTCAGTTTCTCCTTTTCCTCCAAGACTGGTCTCGGGCCACCCCAGATGACACCAAGACTGGCCCAGGGATAAAGAACTCTGTTCTCACGCTAGCTCAGCTGGACAGCAGCTGGGCACCATGGGCCTCTTTAACACTGAGACTCGCTCTCCAGTGACAAGCAGGTCAGGCCAGTGGCTTTCAGTGCAGTTGGGAACCAGACCGAACATCTCTCTGCCTCTCGCACACGTGCAAAGCGAACAGAAGTTTTGCCAGACAGTACTTACGCTCCTCACGTGCAGTCTGCTTATTTATCTGACGTTGCTGTCTAGTCTAGTTTCATTTCTAGTAGTTCAGAAACTACTAGAGTGATTTCTGGATCCTCTAATGGGATATAACTACCATCTGAGACTTCTGGACTCAGTGCTCTCTTTTCTTCTTTGGTTTTTTGAGTCAGGGTCTTGCTGTGTAGCCCAGACTGGCCTTGAATTCACAGTGATCCTCCTGCCTCAGCCTCCCGAGTGCTGGAATTACAGCACTGCCATGCCCAGCAGGACTTGGTTCTATTGTTGTTGTTGCTGTTCTGATCATTTTTCCTATTGTCAGGGTTCTAGGAAGGCAGTTATGGGGGAGAGGGGGACATGAGTCTACTCTCAATCCACAGGTACCCAGGAAGAGCCTCCTTTTCATTCTATCCAGGATGGGCAAAAAGAAGCCTGCCGATATTATCAGAGAAAACATTTTGAACTCTAAAATCCATTTCTCTCATTTGCTCTTCATAGGTGTATGAAAATAAAACTTCTGAGACTAAGTTTGTAGAGTAACCAGGAATGTTTTTCTTGGGGCCAAGCCTTTATTGGTCAAATAGCTGTGTTTGTTAAATAAATGAATATGATCCTTTGAAACACAAGATTTATTTATATTGACTCAACTTTTCGTTATTCTGACATGGCTTGGTCCTCACTTTGGGAGGCTGATTTGTGGTAACAAGTTCCACTTTTCACTTATTAAATAAATAAGAAATATTGTTTTTCAACGTTAAGGAGGCAGCACTGCCAAGAGGGCACTGAAAGTTTCTCACACTTTTATTTTTTTTAAGTACTGGAGATTAAACCCAGGCCCTTAGCACTGAGCTACACCCCAGCCCTCTTTGTTTTTTAAGACGGGATCTTGCAAAGTTGTCCAGGCTGGGCTTGAACTTGTGATCCTCCTGTCTCAGCCTGCTAGAGTGCTATAATTACAGACCTGCACCACCATGCCCTGTGGTTTCTCACACTTTAATGGTGGTGCTGGCAACTGGGACAATTGTAGAAAATCAGTTTGGCGATGCATAGGAAAAGCCACCACCTCTGCCATGCTCTTCTACAATTAAACCAGTATCTTCCAAATAAGACAAGGAAATGATTTTTAAAATGCAGAAATCTGTATGTTATATTATCATATAACAGGCTCTGAAGTCAGACAGGATTTCAAATCTGTCTTCGTGGTTACTCCTTGTATAACCTGAACAACTACTTAAACTCTTGAAGACATGGTATAATTAACAATCCCCCCCCACACTTTTTTGTGACAGGGGTCTTGCTATGCAGTCTGGGCAGGCCTTGAATTTGAAATCCTCTTCAGCTTTTTTTTTTGGTACTGGGCATTGAACTTGGGACCTTGTGCTTGTGACACAGGCGGCGGCACCACTGAGCTAAATCCCCAGCCCCTTGAACTTGAAATCCTCTTGCCTCAGCCTCCTGACTGCCAGGACTATAGGCGTGCACCGCTGTGCCCGGCTCAGAGATGTGGTAACCCTTGAGCCCTCACAGGATTTAGTACCGTCATCCGCTGGTACCCTTGGGAACTTGGTTCCGGGGCCCTCTTCTCCCTGCCCCTCTGGATACCTGAACCCAAGGTACCTGTGTATAACCGGCGCGTCCTCCCTGTACTGTCACCGTCAAGATGGTGGATGAAACTACAAAGTCAGCACTCCGTCAATAGCTCCTGCTGTGTAGCTTAGGGAGCACGTGATGACCCAGAGAACACTGGACATGTGTGGAAGAGAGGCGGAGTATTCTTTCCCTCATGTTTTTGATCGAAGTTGGTTGAATTTATAGAGGTAGTAGATGTGGAAGGCTGACTCTACTAAGTGAGACAGGACATGTGTCGCGCTTAGCAGTGAACTACAAATACGTGGCTGATGACATAAACCCTGTTAAAATCACAGGGCCATTGGCCAGGGATTTAGCTCAGTGGTGCTGTGCCTGCCTTTCAAGCGTAAGGTCCTGAGTTCCATCCCCAGCACCATAAATAAAATAAAATCACAGGGCCACAAATCTGTGGGAGAAACTGGTCTTTCACTACAGAGTGGATTTCTCGAGTGTAGCAATCCTGACAGTTGAGCCAGGTTGTCCTGTGTTGTGAGGGGTCCCTGGATGTTGGAGGGTGTTTAGTGGTGGCCTGGCCTCTACGCCGAAGGCCCTGAGCCTCCGCTGTGAACATAAAATGTCTGCACACATACTGCTAAGTGTCCTCATGGGACAGGGTCCACCCTGTTGAGAATGACTGATCTTAGATTACAAAACACAGCGCATGGTGCTGAGCACTTATAACCCCAGTGCTCTTGGAGGCCGAGGCAGGAGGCTCACAAATTGGAGCACAATCTGGTCAATTTAGCCACTTAGCGAGATTCTGTCTCAAAATAAAATTTTTTTGTTTTTGTTTTTTGAAACAGGGTCTTGCTATGTAGCTCAGGCTGGCCTTGAACTCATGGTGATGCGATCCTCCTGCCTCAGCCTCCTGAGTGCTGGAATTACAGGCATGCATCATCACACTTGGTCCCATCTCCAAATTAAAAAAAAAAAAAAAAAAGAGGCTGGGGATATAGCTCAGTGTGAAGACCCTCGGTTCGATCCCCATCATCACAAACAAAACAAAAAGAATAAGAAATTGTGCACTGTTAATAAACCATGAACAAACACTTCCATATGAAATGTGAATGAAGGAAATTCCAGCTTTTTCTTCATTTATGAAACTTTAAAAAAAATTTTTTTGTGGTTCTTTTGAGATGAGGTCTCTCTAGCCCATACTGGCCTCAAATTCATGATCCTCCTGGCTCAGCCTCCCAAGTGCTGGGATTCCAGACCTGTGCCACCATGTCTAGCTTATAAATAACCCCCCCCCCGCTTGAACTCAAGGCCTTTCTCTGAGCTATATCACAACTCTTTTTTATTTTTTGAGGCAGGCTCTCACTAAGTTGCTAACATGCCCAGTCTGGACTCAAATTTGCAGTCACCTTGCCTCTGCTTCCCAGAGTGCTGGGGTTATAGGTGTGTGCCCAGTTTAAAACAACTTTCCTTAACACATTCATGATGGGGCCGTACCGGTGGTCCAGGCATGACTGGCCCATTGGGTGGCATGGGACAATCTCATCGGGTGTACGAGCCCCAGTACGACAGTTGTGCCTGCACCATCGGTGGTTCAAGCTGGCAGGAACATGTTATTGTTATATCACTCTTATATTTTTATTTCATTTTTTATATTGCTTTTATATTTTTAAAAAGGTTTACTGACATATCTGAGTCATACTTGTTTCACTGATTTAGTAATTGTGCTTATGAACATGTTAATAATTCCCAAAAGAAAAAATACACAAAGTGTTCATTGCTGATTAACAATGGTAAACAGGGAAATTTAGTGTTAAGTAGGTTGCCATATGTCTCTGTTTACTCCTTTAAGTCGTTTTTATAAATATATTTTTAAAAAAAAAAATTTTTTTGGTACTGGGGATCGAACTCAGGACCTTTCACTTTCAAGGCAGGTGCGGTGCCACTGAGCTAATCCCTAGCCTATAGATATGTTTATCACCTACTACCGATTCACTAATCATGTAGGTCCTCTAACACATGAGGTTTGCTGACTGAGGCCATCTCTGGTGCGTGGCAGTCCCTGAGATAACAGCATCACATCCTTCGCACAGCATCCCTGCACTAGCCTCTGATGGCTCACAAATGGACTGAATCTTCCTTAGATGTGAAAGGAAAAAATGGAATGGAAAAAGAAAAACCAGAATTTTAGAATGGAAGTGGTTTTAAAAATGTTATACTGTATCCACCTCATTGCCAATCTGCATAAACTAGAGCCTAGGAAATGTAAATAGATTGCCAGAAGGATGGAGGTGCTAAATAACTTGGGGTGTGTGGGTGTGTGTGTGTGTGTGTGTGTGTGTGTGGACTCTAGGAGTCCAGGGCCTCCTGCATGCCGAGAGGGTGCTCAACCACTGAGCTGCACCCCCAGCCCAACAACTGCTGATTTTACATCAGGGTAATTCACTCACTTACCCAAATGCTGGCTAGCATGCGTCCTGGACTCTGAAGTAGGTTCAGGGGGAGAAAACTGCACAAGGGATTCTGGGAGCTCACAGCCTAGAATATGTAAAGGGATGGACATGCATGTGTGCATGTGTAACTCAGGGCCTTACACTGAGGCACACCTTGAAGGACTTACGTTCGTTGCCATTTGCTGCAGCAGCCTGAACCCCTTTCCTCAGGACTCCTCGGACAGTGTGCAGATCTCGTTACAGCCCCGACCTAGTGACGAGCCCGAAGTCATGGCTGTCACCTTTAGTGCTGGCGGAGGCCTCTCGCTCCCTGCACCTGCACCTGTGGCCTGCCAAGCTAAGCTCCTTTCCTCTGCTCCACCATGGTGCCCCTCCAGACCCCTCATCTGGACGATCACCCCCGGATTTGTTCGGTAATCCCTTCCAGCAACACAGCTGCAATTGCAACTGATCGCCGGTCTCCTCGAGCTCTGCCATCCTTTCTGCTTTGTGATGGCGTTGCTCAACCATGTGCCCTCTGCCATCCTCTGCTGTGTCCCAGCACAGGCGCCAGCGAGAGCCTAACTGCCTGCCAACACCTCTCCCTGCAATCTGCCCTCCTCCTCGGCCACTCCCCCAGCTGGCTCCTTCAGGACCCCGGGTAGCTCCTGTGGGCCTCCTCTTTGGGGCACGCACATTGGTGACTCTACATGGTCCGCCCTGTGTCTGTTCCTTCAAGCCAGCCCGAGATGCCCCCAGCCACTCACCACTGAGAAATGAGAGCAAAACTCGCCAGGGCACTGGGCACCCTGAGGGTTTCCACTCCTCGCCCCATTTCTCATTTCTGTCTTTGCTCCCCTGCACCCTGCTTATTGCTTCTCTCCTCCTTCAAGAGCTCACCTCAGAGTTGTCATTTCCTCCTTTTGCCTCCTGTGGTCACTGATCAAGCAGCCTGCCCTAGCCGTCTCCTCAGAACCGTGACCCTGCCAGGGAGTCATTCCATTCAGGAAGATGCCCCTGCCCAGCACAGGGCACCATGGTCTCCAGTCTTCTTTCCCAGACTATGAACAGCAGCCGGGAACCCACAGCTGATTGGCTTGAACTGAGCCAGCTCATAAAGACCCGAGGTCCCGTGGAAGTCTGCACTCCCAAGTCCCTGGACAGCAGTGACCGGGCCTGTGGACACCAGGAGTGTCACAGGATTCATATCCTGAGTAGTGCGGACAGAGCAGTTGGTTCCCAAGGAAAGATGAAAAACACTTGGCTGTTAACACTAAAGAGCTCCAGAGACCAGCAGCAGAGCCAACCTGTGGGGTCCAGCACAAGCTGGCCCTGAACAGTGGCGGCTAGCAGTGAGCACTGTGTCTCTGCTATGTCAGCTGCTGGCATCCAGCCTTACCTGGTGACATCAAGACTGCGAGCAGAGCTGCACTTTGCCAATTCAGTTTCCATCTGAATGGAGCAAAAGAACCCTAGGCTGATTGGCAAAGCCTGGTCCACTCCAGGCTCCACTCTCTCTGTCCCCCTCTGCACCCTGGAACTCCGGTCCTCTTCTACACGGCCCACCTCATCTTCCACCAGGTGTTCTTGCCACCCAGTTTCTACCATTTTCCCTAACTTTCCCTACTTTCATATGCAAATATTTAAGAAAACATGCTCAACTTTGTTAGGAACAAAAGCAAGTAAAGTTAAAAACCTGCCCCTCTCTCACACTTATCAGGCTGGCAAAGATTTAGAAAATGATAATACCCAGTGGTGGAGAAGGTGGGGTTACCTGGAGCTCATCCACGTGACTGGAATGGCAACATGGCGCTCTGCATCGAGGCTTTTGAAACTGTGCGTGCCTTTTGACTCAGCAGCTTAACCTATGGGAATTTGCCCTCAAAGAGTGATTTGGTAAATTATTATTTGAGAGGCAGTGTAATATGGTTGTCAAGAGGAGAGATGCTGGTTAAAGAGCAAAGTAAAAGATAATAAGAAACAGAGATAGAGGGCCAGGGATTTAGCTCAGTGGTTTCGCCACCTGCTGCTTAAGTGCAAGGGTCTGAGTTCGATCCCCCGTACCAAAAAAAAAAAAAGAAAGAAACAGAGATAGAGCTTTTGTCAGTGGGAAGGGGACCAACAGATGGAGAGAGGAGAGGAGGTAAAAAGAATCGAGATGTGTCATGTGCATGAACCAGCTCCACACAAGGGATGTAATCATTATGTACTGCAAACCCAGACTAATAAAAATGTAAAAATCCATCTCCCCTCAAAAGAGAAGAGAGATCCTGAAATTAGACCACTCAGGTTCAAGTACTTGATCTGTGAATTACTAATTGTGAGAAGCTTTATCAAACTCTTCCCCTCAGTGTCCCGATCAGTAAAATTAGGGCAGACATAGCACCATTCCTCATGGAGCTGCTCTGAGTGCATACAAACTTGACGCCCTCTGAGTGGTGCTTGGGGTGTGGTAAGTGCTATACAGCACTGGTCACCTTTAATTATGCATCCTATTCATACAGTTGGGCATCCCTTACCCAAAGTGCCTCGGACCAGTACTAGGTTCAGATTTCTTCAGGTTTTGGAGTTTTGCATATTTATAATGAACTTTCTTGGGGACGAGACCCAAATCCAAACAAGAAATGTATCTATGTTTCACATGCATGTTACAGAGCCAGAAGGCAGTCTTATACACTATTTCTAGTTTGCCTGTGTTTGGACTGTCACTTGTCACAGGACCTCACGTGTGGAATTTTGCACTTGTGGCATCATGGGGACACTCAAAGTTTCTGATTTTGGATTCTGGGACATTTTGCATTTCAGATTTTCAGATTAGGGATGCTCAACCCCCAAAACAGTTCCTTAGCCTGTAAATTAAGGTTTTGTTAAATAAATTACAGTGCATGCAAATGATGGCATGCAGCCATTAACAAGAGACTGGACAACCATGATACAGTATGCTGTTAAGTGAAGAGAGCTGATTATAAAAATCAGGAAAAGCAGCTGGGCATGGGGGGTGCACACCAGAAATCCCAGCACTTGGAAGCTGAGGCAGGGTTACCATGAGTTCAAGGCCAGCCTAGGCTACATAGTAAGTTCAAGGCTAGTTTGAACCACATAGTGAGACACTGTCTCAAAACCAAACCAAACCAAACCAAACCAAAAATCAGTAAAGGCACATAAAAAGATACTTTTATATGAAAACAAGACTAAAAGAAATATACTAAAAGTATTATCTCAAGTATTGAGTTTATGGATGTTTTTTATTTTGGTCTTTGTAGTTTTTTGCATTTTTCTAATTTTTAAAATGTTACTTTCCTGAGCACTGGGAAGTAGGTGATTATTTAAAACTTTTACAAGCTATCATTAAATTTCTTTTGTAACAGAAGTCAAACGTACACTTCCAAACCTAACTAGAAAAACATATTATTTGGAAAGATCCCAATAAACGCCTTGCTGTACACATCTCCACTAAATAAGGGCATGTTTTGATTTTTGTGCCACACTGCCAAAAAACGCTCCCAAATGTTTCTGTGGCTGCATGCACAACCATTCAGGGTGACTTGCGGCTTTCCCATTAGGACGGAGAAGACGATGCTCCACCTCCTGAATCTGACTGTGGCCCTGTGAACGTCCTATGGCAGATGGGACATTAGCAGACAGAACGAAGCAAGGATTGACAAAGCATCTGCTGATTAGGTCTGGCACTCGCCTTTGGCCACCAACGGAAGCAGCCGCATGTGCCTGCTGGGCACGGTTAGGCCACACGGCTCCACCTGCCAGCATCGCTGGCCTGGCTCAGAACCGAGAATCATGACAAACTTCTTGTAAACCACTAAATCTAGGGAGTTCTTTTCTTCACAGGAAAATCTTAATGACTTCTCTTTAAAGGCGGTATCAGCCTCAAACATCAGGAAATGACCAAAGGCTAAGTCAACAAGTTAAATTCTTTCTTTCAGTTTTTGTCTCCAACTCTAGGCCTCATCTTGGCTGGTGTTTCCTCAGTCCGGCTGCACCTTGGAAGCATCTGTGCAGCTTTAAAAAAGAAAAGTCTGAGCCCCTATTCCCTGGATATTCTGGATACCCAGGTCAGGGGAGATGTGTGGCCAGGGTGGAGAACACTGGCTCTTTACAAAAGTCCTTTGTTTTTCTTTGGGGCAGTGCTGGGCATTGAACCCTGGGCTGGAGCATGCTAGACAGGCACCCTGCTGCAGAGACATCCCCAGCCCTCCTCTGTAGAAGTCTTTTTGCTACGTATTTCCTCATGGGGCTAAGATCTTACAGTGTCATTCACATCATTCATGCCTTTAAGGAAACAGTATGTTTCTTTTCACCAATTACTAGCACCTTTCTGTATTTTTGTTTCAGGGATTTAAAAAGTACAATTCAAAGGGGAAGCAAGTTGTTTCTTTTCCAACTTTCCCAAATTAGCTGGTGTTAGCCTTTTGGTACATTTGCCTTTGAATCTTTACTTTTTTCCTTTTAAAACTATTATTCTAGGGCCGGGGATTTAGCTTAGTGGTTCTCCCGCCTGCCTCGCAAGCACAAGGTCCTGAGTTCAATCCCAGGTACCAAAAAAAAAAAAAAAACCAACAAACAACAAAAACAAAGTAAAAAATTCGTATACTACAAAACCTAAAACCTACAGTAATATCAGTAATATTAAGAAAATGTTATTTAAAACAACAAAGACTGTCTTATGCCTTCCCTTCCCCCCCAACAATCATCCACGTGACACTAGGGCTTCCTGCTGGTGGTGAGCTACACCTCTGGTCTCCAGGGAAACTGACTAATAGTAAGTTTCTTTTAATGGCAAAAAAATCATAATACACAAACACTT
Organism: Heterocephalus glaber; assembly: GCF_000247695.1. The sequence continues at coordinate 15,278,486 of NW_004624756.1, forward strand.
CTATATCACTTTAAGACTACAACACAACTTTGCTGGGGGGGGGGTCCGTTCCCAGCTCCAGGGATAGAACCATCAATTAGCCAAACGCCCTTTATTGGATGCAGATTTCCAGTAAGCCTGCACTAGGAGCTGCACATGGTGGCTTTCCCAATGTCCCATGTGCTGGGCATCACTTAGCTACATGTTTACCACTTGGATGAGTTTATGAGTTCCAAAATCTCTTTCCTTAGGCCTTAAATGTACAGGATTCCAAAAATGTGATAAATCCTGTTATTTGTGGCCCTTGACATCAAGTAGGAAGATCTGTCTTCGAGCTGCTTATTTAGATGCATTTGTTCACACTTGAATGTGGCGTTTCACAAGCCACTCCTTTCCTAGGCTTGACAGCTCCGCCCTCTCACTGCAGGGCTCTCCCTCCCTCACAGAGATCCACCGAACACAGCAAGCCCTGTACTGTTTTGCTGTTGCCTGGGGAAAGGAAGCCCTTAATGATTCCATTAAATCTCCATCTCACCCAGCACACAGTGCCTTCTTCACCTACACAGGCCACACCTGCTGGCTGTAAATCAAGAATTCATTGAAAAACCTTCCTTCAGTTCCACACACGAGCAGCCGAATGAGAAATCATGCTCACTCAGGCCGGCTGTCTCGTTGCAAGCCCTCTTTATAGCCCAAGACCCATCACACGTTGCTAAAGGTCAGTGATAAATTCCACTGGCTGCCACTTGTACTGGGGAATGTACAGGTTGCTAATTCTGGGAACTCAGTCCCTGGCTATAACCAGCCCAATCTTTTATTCAGAACACAGAGCAGTTCTCTTTAACAGTCTTTGGCAAATACTAGGACGGCTAAATAAACTGAAAAAGGAGGACAAAGTCTTGGCATGAACCTGGGCTATGTGGCGTCCTCCGCATTCCTGGTTCCTTGTGCAAAAACACAGGGCACCCTGAGCCCCTTCCTGAAGGCCCACTCAGCCTCGGCCCTGGGATGAAATGCGATAAAATAGGTACAATTCTTGAAAACACGGGTCTAGGTAAGGACTTTGTGAGCAGAACCCCATGACACAAGAAATAACACCGAGAATCAACAAATGGGATGATATCAAGTTAAAAAGCTTCTGCACAGCAAAGGAAACAACCAACAGAGCGAAGAGACAATCTGCAGAATGGGAGAAAAAATTTTCCAGCTCTTCCATAGCATCAAGAATAAAGAACTAAAATAAAAAAAATTAGGCCTCCCCAAAATAAAAGACCCAATCAAAAAATGAGCAATGGAAATGGATACTTTTCAGAAGGACAGATGTCCAATAAATATGTGAAAAAATGTTCTATATCACTGCGCATTAGAGACATGCAAATTAAAACAACACTGAGATTCCATCTTCAGAAAGAACGGTCACCATCAAATCAAATCATAACAAATGCTGGCAAGGCTGCAGGAAAAAGGGACTTTTCTACACTGTTCATGGGAGTGTAAACCAGTACAGCCACTATGCAGATCAGTGTGGAGGTTCCTCAAAAAACTAAGAGTTCCATCTGACCCACCATCCCCCTTCTAGGTGTCTTCCTGAAACAACTAAGACATCATATTACAGTGATTAAAAAAACATATAGCAATACACACATACCTATGTTTATAGCATCACAATTCATAATAGCTAAATCTTGAAAGCAGCCTATATATCCATCAACAGATGAATGGATAAAGAAAGTGTGGTATTTACACATAATGGGTACTATTCTGCTATAAAGAAAGATAAATATAAGGCATATCAAGGTACATAGGTGCACCTTAAGGTCATAATGTTAAGTGAAAGAAATCAGTCACTAAAGCTTAAATATCACATGGTTTCTTCTATCTCAGAAACCCAAAATATAAGTAAAGAACAAAATAAAAGATTAGATGATAGGAAGATCTTCAAATGGGAAGGGGAACAAGAGGTGGAGGATGCAAGGAGGGAGAGGGAGGGGAGAAGAAAAGAATTAAGGTGCGTTAAGTTCATGCACCAACTCTGTACCAGTAATGCAATCATGTACTGAAACCATGTGCTAATAAAAAAATAAGCCATTGAAATGAAAAAAAAAGAAGTTACATAAGGGTGCATAGACTGACATCTAATTTACAGGGTCCCAACAGTGGTTGCTCTGGGAAATGACGGGAAAGGTGCTCCCAACAGAGCTTCTGATAGCACTGGAAGTGGTTTCCTGTGCAGGCCATGCAGGTAAAAAGCAGCGTGAAAATCCAATGATCTTTTCAATTCTGGTAGGTCCAGTTTTCTGTGATACTACCCTTTAACAAAAAGTTTAAGAATTGCGCAGGCAGCCTTGCAGCATTTACATAAAGTTGTAAAATACAACACGAGACCTTACAGAACTGCTGGCCCTTCCGTTTCTCTGCTGCATGGGCCATTTTAGGACCTGCAGGACCAGCCCAGGGTGCCCAGGTTTCAGATGCTCAGGGCTTCATATTTAAGGACTTGAATGCTGGTGTTTTCATTTGCGCAACAGTTCTTTCACTATTTTCAAAACTCTGAATTATCAACATCTTCAGGTCAACACCAACGACTAGGACAGTCAACTTACAGGGGGAAAAAACTCTTGAGCCATCTACAAATCTAGACAGAGCCTCTCAGGTATGAAAGTTTGGTTGGTTGGTTTTTTGAGACAGGGCCTCCCTATGTAGTTCAAACTGGCCTTGAACTCACTATATAGCCGAGGCTGGCCTTAAACTCCTGGTGATCCTCCTGCCTCGGCCTCCCAGTGCTAGGATTACAGGTGAGTGCCACCACACCTAGCTGGTTTCCTTAATTTTAAATCATGAGACTACTCTTCCAACTTCAGTACGAAGTTACTCATTCCATGTCACCAAATCATTTGGTCATTCTTGAATTAGACACTTTAAGCCTTTACATATCTTCAACTTAAGAAAAAGCCCTCCCCAGAACCACATTCGGTGGGCACCTTCCCCGCACCAGGAAGGTGGTATTGGCTTTAGAGCTACAGGTACAGAGCTACTAGTCATTAGTTATAGAGTTAATGCTTTCATTCTCATAATCCCTGCTCTCCTTCCCGCTGTCCCCCACAGGTGAATGAGTATTTAGCATTCACTAAACTTGCTTATGGATTTGTCCAAGATGAGCAGCTAGAAGCAGCTGTGATTTGAGCCCCTGCCCCTGGATGGGGTCTCCCCCTCCAGGCTACTGGGATTCTCAATTCCACACGGACCTGAAGGTTAATGAGGCTGTGCTGCTCCATGCCACCTGCTCCTTCCTGTCCTTGCCTCCGCTGGGACAAGCAGACAGAAGCTGGCTGGGCCGTGGGCAGGATGCCCTCAGTGAGACAAGCTGTCCAGGTGCCCCTCATCCGGGTGGAAAGGACACAGTGTTTTTTTTCTGGGACACAGAGAGAGGAGACTGAGGTTGTTTGGAAACTGGAGGCATCCTTTCCTGGGGGTTGTGATATCAGCACTGATGTAGGGTTGTTGCTGGCACCGGTAAATAAAGGAATCTTAAGTCTATCTGCCTCTAAGACTTTCTCTCCTTTCACTACATCCTCCAAAATTAAAGCAAAAAATAACACAGGAGCCTCTTTTTTGATCGCCCAGTGATGGGGAACCTTTTAGAGACCAGCGCCCAAACTGCAACCCAAAAACCCACTTATTTATCACAAAGTGCCAACGCTGCAATTAAACCTGAATACTGAGGTTTTAATTTAGAAACATTAACATCTTTTGTCCTAAATGAAAAACAAACACGCATGCTATAGGTTTGCCACTAGTAATTTCTTCTTATAGAGGAGGAGACTAAGGCCCAGAACTGAAGTGACATGTCCAAACAGTGAAGGACGGAGGCTAGGACTTAGAAAATGATGTCATAGCATGCTCGCTAGCCCCTCTTACACACTATAGGGGCTGGAGTTTAAGACATTTATTGAAAGAGAATAAAACATTCACATAGGGCTTGTAATCCTCTGTTATTCTGCTACTCTTAGTTGTACAGTGTGAAGTGTTTAAAAGGTCAAAGTTGGGCTAGATTGTAGCTCAGTGGTACAACACCTGCCTCACATGCCCTGGGTTCATCCCCAGCTCCACAAAAAAGAAACAGAGAAACAATAATAAAAATCATCAAAACTCGTATCCTTACAGGTACCAAGAGATTATTCCCGAGAAAGGAAATATTAGCACATCGTGGTCATTGCTATGAGACTCACTGTTCTCCAGACACATCCCAGATATATCTTACGGGATGAAGTTGAATTCAAATAATTCTTCCAATAAATTCTCTAATACCTCTCCAACATTCTCTTATACCTTAAAATCACAATTAACAGTGGATTAGGTCAGTTAAGCAATTTGTTCAGTGTCACATAAGCTGCTGACCAAGCTGGGGATAAAAACAGACCTTTGCTACTGCAAACCTTCTTCCATGCCACCCTGCAAAAATCAAAGAAGCCTCATGCAAAGCAATGGAACTTGATGACCGGGGCCTCTCAAATTAAGTTACTTATGTAAAAGTGAACATAAAGACTGAATCCAACGGAGAACATTTGGGAATAAAAAAATGCACTAAGATTTGCCTGAATGCAAAATATCTTCATGTCATGCTGGGGATGTAGCGCAGTGGCACCACACCTCCCTGGCAAGCACAAGGTCCTGAGTTCAATCCCCAGAACTGGAAAAAAAGAAAAAAAGAAAAATATCTTCATATTAATTCCATAGTCACACATAATTCCATAGTCACACATGCTAGTTTGATAAACAAAGATGCTTATGATCTTAAAAGGCTGTGTTTGGCCCCATGTTAAACATTACGCTGGGTACAAAAACATATGCGGCAGGGCTGGGGATTTAGCTCAGGGGTTTTGCCACCTGCTGCACAAGGGCAAGGACCCAAGTTCAATCCCCAGCACCTTAAAAAAAAACTGTGGCCTAAAATTATACAAGAGAGAGGCTTTGAAGGCAGTCGACCAACTTGAGTTACAACTGGCTCTCAGGATCAAATTAAGTTTTTAAGTCAAATGTCCACTGTATAACAAAAATCTATCTCATGTTCAAAACAGGCAAACAACAAAACAAAGCAAACCATACCAGATTCACAGTAAGGTTGCCAACTGTATTTTTTAAGAGGAAGTAAAATATTCACTATGGAGAGAAGATTTTTTAAAATGTATCCCTAGCGTGGCCCCTGGCACAACCTACCCCACCATCTAATCTCCTACTTAGTCCTATATTCCTTCCCCCTGCCCATGCAAGAGACGCCACTAGAACAGAAATCTTAAGAGGAATTCTGACTCTTGCTTCTAACGCCCGTGTGCTTTTACATTTAACTTTGATTTTTTTAAATTTTTTATAAAAGAAGAAAAACTCAGTCTGGTTCATGTGGTGTGTCCTAAAAGTGTAAGCTAGATGGAAATATTTTCACTTTTCAGCAAATTACCATTATGGGCTATGTAGAAAGACTTAACCTGGAATACTGAATTCTGCATTTCCTCCGAAAAGAGAAAGCTACTCAAGTCTGAGAATTCTGGTGTCAACACAAAGATCTGTTATGCATTTTTGGTTTTCTTGCTTTGCATTGTGTAATTAATGTGTTGATGGTTGTTGAAACTGGCTGGTGGGCACAAGAGGGTTAGTGCACAGTTCCCTGTACTGTTGTATATTCTACACATTTCTCTTTTTTTCCAGTACCGGGGACTTTGCACTTGCGAGGCAGGCAGCGGCACCACTGAGCTAAATCCCCGGCCCTACACATTTCTATAATAGAGTTTACCACCGATCCCGGAATCGTGGCTGGAATGGGCGAAGTTCATTTTCACAATGAGGAAGATGAACGCTCAGAATGGGAAGGATGTGGCCAGGCTGCCCAGAACCTGGACAGCCTGATTGTGAGAGGGCACTCTCATTTCTTTGAAGTCTGGGCTGTTTTCCTTTTCTAAAAAATTACTTTGTGTCTTAAGCAGACATCCTAAAGCCTTTCTGGGATTTAGAAAATAAAGCAACCAGCTAAACCCAATTAAGGCTCCTTTCATGTGAAGAGATCTCAAAAACAGAGTTCTGAAGACACCATGACATCCTCAGTGTCATTAGGGGACAGTGCTGATGGGTGACACGTACCTAGCCGTGTTAACTGACTGTGAGACTCAGTCAACCTTTTTATTTTGGTACTGGAGATGGAACACAGGACTTTCATACTGAGCCACATCCCCAGCCCTTTTAAAATTTATAAAGTTTGAGACAGGGTTTCAAAAACTTACTAAATTGACCAGGCTAGGCTCAAACTTGCGATTGTCCTGCCTCGGCTTCCAGAGTGCTAGGATTATAGGCATGTACTACCATGCCCAACTCAGTCAGGCATTCCACAGTTTTTCAAAAGTTACACCAACAAGTCAGGCATGGTGGCACACGCCTGTAATCCCAGTACTTGGGAGGTTGAGGCGGGAGGGTCGGAGGGTCGCTGTGAGTCAGAGCCCATAGTGAGTTTGAGGCCAGACTGAACTACATAGTGAGACCCTGGCTCAAAAAAACAGAAGAAAAAAAAAAATTACACCAACAACATTAAAGGAAATCAAAGTGATCGAGAATAAGCATCCACCTGAACTGTAGATTGTTTACATTTTCCCATATTCCTCCCAGCCCTCTTTGGGCTCTGTCTAGTTTTACATGGTTGACGAATGCTGACAGGGACATCCATTGGCAGTGAAACAGATTTTAAATGGCTTTGCCTAATATGTCATAGATCTCATGAGTGTAGAAATACTAGGTCACATTTAGGTGCTTATATATCCATATTAATAAGCGAACAAACACTTAACCTCCCACTTCACACCCAATACAGGGCGGCAAAGCAGCCAGCACACAAAACTGTTTGTGCTGGGCTAGAGACGGAGGTGATTTATGGTGTCCTGGACCTTTCACAGCCATGAAGGAGCAATTGGGGCTCACAGCAGGCTGCCTGTGTTTCCTCTTCTCTTCTGGAGAGGGATGAAGGAGACCCTTGGCTACAGGCACGCTGTCATGGGGAGTTCTTGGCCCCAGAAAGCGCCAATTCTTTCACTGAACTCTCAAAGCAGCCTTCCTAAGTGACGGTCAGACTTGCGTTTGAAGTTGCATTACACAAAGTCAGGAAACAAAGCTGAAAGTGATGGCAGGTTTATCTCCTCCTCTGGAGTCCCAGCTGTTTCCTCCCTGGGAGCACTTCCCCATCAGTCATCAGCACAGCTCTCACAAAGCCTGCCCAACCCCAGAAAGCTGCTTCTCTTTCTTAGTCCAAGAAGCTAGGTTGGAAGAGGACCAGCGCCACTTTAGCAGCAATGTGAATGCACCCCAGTCTAGGTCAGCCGTTTGGCCTGCATGGGAGAAGCACTGTATCCCCGGAAATGTGCCAGAAATCGAGACTGCAGTAAGCATGGAGAAACGAGACCAAGAGATTTATGTGACAGAGACCATTTATATATTGAGTATATATTCACCATGGTATTATATACATTGATATATACACACACTGGTTATATATGGTTTGATATACAATTAATATTTGATTGTTTTAAGGAGTCATTGAAATGCAATACCATGTTTTTTTTTTTAAAAAAAAAAAAGACAAGTGCTGCGTCTAAAAAAGATTTGTCTTATATAATTGGGAGGGAAAGATGGGCTGTGGAATGAGCTGGAATAATGGTCTGGCCAGTTCTACAGTAGTAATTATATTAATCTTTTCTGCTGGGATTAAATTCTTGTTAAATTCAGCTTAGTGGGTGTTTGCCAATCCTAATTGGTTTATGCTCCATTAAATAGTTATATATACTTTAACCCAATTCTTCTTGTCTCTTAAAATGTTGTTCTAGAGATGAGGAATTAAAAGCTAATTAAGGGTAGTGTTTCCTAATCATTTCCTTCTGAAGGGCAGGGGCAGGGGCAGGGGCAGAAATGTTTGGGCGCAGGTTCTCTGATGGAAGAGATGATCTCAGTTATTCCACCGAGCCAAGGGGTGGGAGGGAACCTTGTGGCTGAGTCCGTGAACAGCCATGGCTATGGCTTGGTTTAGTTATGTAAATACCCTAGACTCTGTTGCTGGTTTCTCCAGCAGGAGCTCAGCATCTCTTCGTATGGGCTCAGCTGCGCAGAGCCCCAAGAGCCAGGGTACACTGCAGATAGAAATCTTCCCTCAGGATCCTACCAGAGTTGCCAGCCTGCGAAGAGCCTCCAGCCCTTTACCAAAGACGTCCAATAAGCCAGACAGGTCCACAGCACTAATTCAGCATTTTGAAAATCATGTTCACATTTGTTATATGCGTGAAATATTATCTGGCTATACAAAAGTTATACCTGTATACAGCTACATTATATATCTATGGTCTTCTAGTGTGTTGGGGGCATACTCTAGGGACTGAATGCAAGGCCTGTGCACTGAGCTACATCCCCAGCCTCCCCCTTTAAATATTTATTTTGAGACACAGTCTCATTAAGTTGCTAAGGCTGGGCTCAAACTTAACATTCCTCCTGCCTCAGCCTCCCAGAATACTGAGATTACAAGCACGCACCACCATGCCCAGCTATATGATACCATTTTGTTTTGTTTTTTTGTTTTTGGTACCGGGGATAGAACTTGGGTCCTTGCGCTTGCGCAGCAGGTGGTGAAACCACTGAGCTAAATTCCCGACCCTATGATACCATTTTGAAAGCCATGGAAGTATGTTGTATGGAATTTCTTTTTATCTCCACATCAACCAAACAAATGCCACTGTGGACTCCTCTGGCCAGAAAAACCCAGTACCATGGACACCTGGGTATCCCGGTGACGTCACAGTGGGCTTCTGCCGCGCTGTGGCTGTTTGTAATTCTCAGTCCTGGGTACAACAGGCCGAGTGAATGCGTCCTTTGTGGCTCCAGAAACTGAATTCCAAGTTTGGGCAGATGCACAGAAAACAGTGCATAGTCTGGGAGAGCTTGGGCGGCCTCCAGCCCCACCCAGGTGTGAGTAACCTTTCCATAGAGAACACATACCTGCCCACAGCTCAGTGTCTCACTGTTTAGTGGGCCTGGGCCTGGGCCGGGCCGCCAGCTACACCTGCAGGGCTGTTTTAAGTTTCTCTCTATTGTTGTCTTTGCTTACCCTTTTATGTTTTCATACTCTTGTTTACTTGGGGTTTTTTTTCCCTCTAAGCCAATAACAAAGAAGCAGTCTCAATGCAATTAAGTCAAAAGCAGCCCACTGGGAACCAAAAGTAGCCCAGGAAGGATAAAAACAGCAAGGTGATGGGGAAGGAGGACGAGACAGCGAGAGAAACTCAAACCAGATGAGGAAGGCAAACTCACGGGAGGTGGCCGCCTGTCCCGCATGCCTGGGGCTTTGTCAAGGCCTCTAGTGTCGCAACCTTCCACTGAAGGGCCCAGGGTGGCTCCGTGGGAACCAGTCTTTCTAAAGGATGACTCTGTCTCATTAACATTCACATTCCAGCTGGGCCTGGTGGCACACCCCAGTACCTCAGCACTAGGGAGGCTGAGGCAAGAGGGTTGCTGTGAGTTCAAGGCTAGCCTGGCTACACGGTGAATTCCAGGCCAGTCTGAACTACAGAGCAAGGCCTTGTCTCAAAAAACAAAACAAGACAAAATTCACATTCCCTCTGGCACTTGCTAATTGTACAAGGTCTCGTGGATATGGTGGAATTAGGTCTCCACGCAGTATTTTACTGACTCTTTATACTGTCACTATTACCCTTGCCCCAGGTCCAAGACACTTGTACACATTCCTCTCATCTTCACATAACCATCAGGCATACTGTCTTGAGGAGGTGACAGAGGAGATGCTTACTAACAGGTAGGTAATTATAACTCAGGGCTGGCGGCCGTGGCCTCTGGAGAAGTCTGGGAGGGGTATTACAGAGCTGGCTTCCGGAGGAGGTGTCACTCATCGTGGGACAAAAAGGATGAAGAGGGATTAGACATAGAAGGAAGGGCAGCATTTATGAGAAGATATTATTAAAACAATCGAGAAATAAAAAGAGGTACAAATTGCAAAAACATGTAGGGCCAAGTGGTTGTCGGACTATAAAGTATGAGTTATCAAATAACAAGGGACCAGGGTAGGGAGACGGGTGACATTCAGGTCATGGATGTCATGACACACTGCACTGCAGTGTCCCTTAAGATAATGAGAAGCCACCACAGAGCTCCAAGCAGGGGCTGAAGTGTCCAGCAGCTTCCCTCAGAGGGAGTTCTGGACAGTCACCAGCATCGCACACACGGTCCCTGAAACAGGGTCTTACAAAATGCTTTGGCTCTGGATCTCAAAATCCTTCAAAACAACATGAAGTTGAGCTCAGGAATTAAACACAGATCTCTACTTGTCTGTGTACAATCTATTTACATAAAGAACACATCTTGCAGAATTTCATTTTTCACAGACAATATGGCACCTAGAATAAGGACTGTTTTACTGAATATGTTTGTGGTGAAGCAATAAAAAATTCACTTGAAATTTTTTAACCTGGTATTTAATGAGTGTTGTTCACAAATGCAAAAAAACAAACAAACCTGGAAGACTATACAAGGAAGCTATAACATCAATAGTCAATGGAGTGCAAACTTTAAAAATGTTGAGCTTTGTCAGTACTTTCCTGTTTCATTTAGTTTTCACTTTGAGCACTAAAGACAGAACCCAGGGCTTTATGTTGCTAAGCATGGGCTCTGCCTCTGCCTCACACTCCAGTCCCTCCAATATTTTTAAAGCTGATTTAGAGTTGGGATTATAGCTCAGTGGTGAGCTTCTATCTAGCAGGTACAGCCTGGGGTTGCAAACCCATAGGAAGGAGAGGGGAAGGGAGGAGAGGGGAGGGAGGAGTAAGGGGAAGCAGAAGGGAAGAGAAAGGGGGAAAAGCAGAGGGAAGAGGGAGGAGAGAAGGAAGAAGAGGGAGGGGAAGGGAGGAAAAGCAAAAGGAAAAGAGATTGGGATAATTTTGCTTTTGTTTCTTGACAGCAGAGTCTTGGTCCTGAAAGTCTCTCCTGGAAGATGAGGCAGGGCCGGGGGTGTGGCTAAACCCCACACTCCAGGAGTTTGAGCATCTCAGTGTGGCTGCTTCCCCTCCCACCTGTCTGATGCAGTGAGGGAAGCGCTGATCCCACGTCCCCTAGCTGGGAGAAGCAGGAGGCAGGCCACGCCGGTGCCGGGTGGGGATGTGGAGAAGCCCACACAGAAGCCCGAGGTGGGACACCCGTCAGTCCCTCTAGCACAGCAGCTGTCTTCCAGCACACATACACACACACACACTCCCTCTCTCTCTCTCTCACACATACACACACACACACTCCCCCTCTCTCTCTCTCTCACACATACACACACACTCCCTGTCTCTCTCTCTCTCTCACACACACACACACACACACTCACACACACACGTGTCCCAGCTGCCTGCATTTCCAGCTCAAATGGCCAGGTAGAGCTTCCTTCCATGGCCCTCCCCATTATTCCCAATCATCCTCTGCTCCCTTGGGGATCCTGCGGGGAAACTTGCTTATGACTTACAGGAAAGCAGAAAGAATTCCTTCTTTTCCTACTGCAAGGGAATGAGCTCAAGCTTCAGGCCCCTCAAATCCAAGATCAGGCCCTAGCGTAGCCCTGGACAAGCTGTGTGAACAACACAGCACACTACTTCAGTCAGCCTCACCACCTTTGTCTGCTCTGGGGGTAGCAGGGATCCGGATGGAGAATATAACATCTGGCACAACTGTATCAACACAAACCTCATCAGATGCCATGTGCAGAATACTTACATGTATTTAAGATACGTGTTTGCAAATAACAGGGCTGACACATGTTACACTGTGATAAATGTGGGTTCACTCCCCCTCCTACAAGTCTTTGTGACCTGATAATTTAGCATCTCTGAACATAAACAGCCTATGTGTCTGTCTGCTTTTGCCCCTAAATAGATTTCTGTGACTCCAGCTCTCAGGAATGCTGAGTTATCTAGGATCTAAATATGTCTTGCTGCTTTGAGTCCACTGTCAGATATGAAGGTAGCTTCAAACCACCCACAAAAGTGTGCCAGCGATAAGGCTCCAACACAGAAGACCCAGGAGTTATTGCAAGCACAAGCACAGGGCCACTGTCACCCCAGCCCTGCTGCTGCAATACTGAAACAAGTGTACCGGGTGACCGAGGAACCACACAACCTATGAGAAACAGAATTTTGAAAACAAGCCCAGCTCTGGTCAAAGAAGGCGTGTCACTGTCTTTTGCCTTCAGCTGCCTGGCATACTTTGGACCCTTTTCCAAATCAACACACACACACACACACACACACACACACACACACACACACACACACAGATTTCACAGCATGTAAAATCCAGAAGTCACAAATGAATTTCTCATAAAAATCTGGGACCTAAAAATTAAGAATGTTCTTTGGATGGACTCCAGCTTGAACCTCTCTGTGTTTCCACTCAAGTGTTCCCTACTCCTCTAGGCAATGAACTATCAGGCTCCGTTCACTGACGACAAGTGAACAGAGTGGCTACTGGTTCAGATCTTAGACCAAGAGACATTTAAACCACAGTGACAATTTGTGAACATCAAAGAGGACTCTAAGGTCCTTTAAAAACAGCCCCCATCCCAAACAGCTCTGTCAGTGAAGCTCTGTAACATCTCTCTGAGAGGAACAGCAGCATTCCAACTCAAATGTTCTAGGGTGCTTACCAAAAACGTCTGTGAAGGACTCTGAAAAGTATTAATTCAGAAGACGGAGCTAAAAGTCAGCAACCACGTGATACACAACCAAAGGCAGTTTTGCCAGAATTACTGCTGGGATTTCTTAGACAACTGGATCTTGCACACTTACAAAACCACAGAGCTGGCAGGAAACAGTCTCTAAAAGCAGCCTCAGTCATCATTTTCTAAGTATTTAAATTTGGTTGCAAATAATTTCAAATGAGTCAGTCCCTTGGGGAGTAAAATATTAGGAGTAAAATATTAATCTACCCATAAAAAGAAATGAAAATGAAAATTGGTACCTACCGGGAATCCTATTCAGGGTCACCCAGAAATGTTCATCGGGGCTATAGGTGTCTTTGGACCACTGCAGTAAATCAGTGGCCCTTTGGTCATCCAAGACAAAGTTGGCAAACCCCCTGGTAAGGGCCACATAGGCCGTGCCAAAGTAGATGGTCAGCTGATGTGGAGGTGAGGTTTTCAGGGTATTAGTTTTTTTCACAATGGAGCCACGTTTTCCTGTGTATTCTTGGTGGACATACTTAGTCCGCCCCACGGCGTGGGCGGGGGGCAGCACTCCCGGGGTGATATTCTTCCCTTTGAACCCTTTCAGGTACTGAACGATCTCCCTGTTGGTCTTCAGAGGGAAATCTTGCCCGCAGGTGTTGATGACGTACTTCCAGGGGACCTCGGAGGCCACCAGGTCTTTCATGCAGTTCAGGTCAGCCTGGAGCCTGGAAAATCCTGCATAGACCACGGGTTCCATCTTGGAAGCCAGAAAGGCGTTGGGGAAGCAGTTTAGTAACCGCTGCACCGAGCTTTTAAACTCGACTGAGGATTTTGCATCCACGTGCACACAGTAGACATTGTGGGGCATGTAGACGGCCCGAAAGAGCCTTTCAAACGTGTCGAAATCCTTATGAATGACCATGACATAGGCCAGAGGGAAGGCGGCCTCTTCTTCTGAGAGCGACCTGGTGATGTAGTGACTCTGGACCACGTAGTCTTCGCAGGGGACTCTGCCCAGAGGTGACACGGATGGCTTTCCCCACACAAAGGCCGGCTTCTTGGCTACGGCGTAGTCACAGGCGTCCAGTCTGGAGGTCCTTTCACTGGAACTGTTCAGCCTCTGGTAAAATTTTGGCACGCCTAAGTGGCTGTTGTAAAATACCACGAAAATAACTGCGCTGAGCACAGTGAAAGCCAAAAAGCAATTCCTCCAAAAGTTCATTATTTTTCACTTCCCAGGGAAAAGAATCTCTCTTCAGAGATTAAGAAATGATCACAGCGCCTGAAACCACTAGTGTCAGAGGCGGAATTGACTTCTCTCGCTGGTCTTGAATCTCCGCGCTTCTCCCAGGGCCTGGCTCGCTTTGCCGAGTCCTCAGCGCTCCGGTGTCCCGGGCTTCCTGTCCATCCTCCCGGCTGGCAGGAGGTGCTGGTGCCGCTGCTTCTCCCAAGCCGCCCGAACCTGAATCCGCAGCTCCGCCCCGCCCCGCCCCGCCCCCAGCCTCATTTGCATACGAAATACAAGTGGCGCTCCTAGCTAAAGAGGCTCTCCAGAATGGACTGAGTCTGCTCCCGGAGTTTCTCGGGCTCACCCCGACCCACCTTCCCTCCCTCTATCAATCTATTGCCACCGATCGCCCTTCTCCCCCACCCCCCACGTCTTCTGCAGTAAGTGGCTCTATTTTTTTCCGGCCAGCTCCACAACCTGCTAGCAGCCCTCGGAAACCACAGCATTTAGGGCGTCTATTCCTTTGGGTTTATTTCTCTTCTGGTTTCTCTGTCTCCTCTTTTCATTTCAGTGTTATCTCTGACTCTGGACACACACCAGATAATGACAAATGCCCTTGCAACACCTCTAAATAGATCATCAGCCACAAAAAAAAAAAAAAAAGGAATAAGACCTTAGAAGGCGAGCTCGAGGCAATTGAGGTGTGACACAGCATCTACATGCCTGCGAAGAAGGAACTAAAGTGAAGGTGACTTGCCCCACTGATGATAGAGCACCAAGTAACACACCCTAATCTACAGGTCAGAGAAGTGTGTAGTCATTGTTCCCTGGGAGCACAAGTTGGTTCCCATTTCATCCAGCACTTCAAGTGACCCGCACTGTTGACGGAGGATCATCTGTAATGGGCGAGTGACTGGCTCCCGAGTCTCTGTGAAAGCCATCAGACAGGAGGTTACCTCATAAAACTCAGAGGCGTCTTGGCCTCCACCTACTTTCCCCCTTCCTGTGCTGTGGAAAGAAAGAGCAAGTGCTTCAGGGCTGGGGCAGAATTCCTGGAAGTATCAGTCAGAGCCTTTCTTCCCCACAGCCAGGAAGAGCAGGTCGGGCCACACTGCAAGGGCTTGGGGCGCTCACCTGTGCAGGTGTCACAAGCCGCCCTGCAGCCCACAAGGAGTGTGAGGGGGTTGATCCAGCCCTAAGGAGACATCTAAGGGAAAAGCAACAGTTTCAGCAAAGAGCTTGACTATGGCAGCCACAGACACCCACTCCAAGTGGGCCTTTCCCAAAGTCAGCCGGTTATCCTGCTGCCTGGGCTTCATGTGACAACCGGACGGGCTGCTCCAGTCAGAAAGCACTGGGCCCATAATGCAGTAATCTCCCTGCCTCCTCCTTACCCCCGCCCGGTGCCCGCCAACTTCCCACAGCTTGCTGTAAAATGGCAACTGGGGACTACAGGTGACCAAAGCTGATTTGGGGAGCTGCCAGAGTTGGCCGAGATCTTAGAGATCACCAAACACAACCCCTTTGTTGTACAGATGAGGAAACTGAGGGCAATAAAAATACTCTTCTGGAAGTCACTCAGCTTGGCAGAAACCTGAGCCTTCATTCCTCAGGTCCTCCTCGGTTACAATGCTGAAGCCCTAGCCCACATTGGTGACCATGATAAAGTTGCTCCACCTCTCTAAGCAGCAAGCCCCCTGCCTGTGACACAGCAAATAACTGTGGCTCCTATTTTACCTGACTGTTAGGAAGAAATAATGAGGAAATCTCTTGCTTATGGTTAGCAGGAATCTGGGCACCTGGTGTGAATTCAGTAAGCCTTGGCTATAATTATTACTGATGTTCTCTTTTGAAAATCGTCCAACACTTCTGACTCTGCTAATGACATTTTGATTTCTGTTCTTAGTAGTAGAAAAGAACATTTACCTTAAGGCTTTTAAATGGATGGATTGATTTATTCCCAGAGGCTAAGTATCACTCTTTTCCAGCTCTGTCATCCGACCCCTACCCCACTCAGAATGGCCCAGAAAAAAATTATAAAAAAACACACACGCATGCACACAATGTGGCTATGTGGAGGGAACAATTGAAGAGCCCATTTTGATGTCTTCCCTTCCTTCATTTCTACTAAACCACATCCTTTTTCTGCAAAATACACATTTGCTAAGACTTCAGAGAACAGGAGAGGCAGAATTGGAGGGAGGCAGGGAGGGTTTTCTTTCCTTGCAGATTCAGTCTTTGGGTTTCTGTTTCCCCCTTCTCTTTGCTCCAAGCCCCAATCCTATAATAAAGAGCTCAGGTGCATGGAAAGTGCAAAGCACATGCCAAGAAATCATTCATCATGCTTTGTGAAAGCGGAGCATACATAAGGTGACCGCAACATAATTTATAGTTCAAAACAGCAGCAGTATCCAAACAAAACTCCAACGAAGAGCAACACGCAGTGTGTCCCGGCTTCTCCACGGTGCTTTAGATGAGCAGACTGAGATTAGAAAGCGATGTCGTTTCCTTGGCCAGCCCAGTGGGCAGGTTTGTTTCACCAGTCTCTGTGGTAACCAAACAGGCATTTTCTCCCACCAAGTAATTAGGAGAACTAATCTATTAACTTCCAACCAGGACATTGTTTCTGCTCTGTTCCTTCCCACCGGTTTAACATCTGAAAACTGTCGTCAAGTGGACATTTTCAAGCCTGCCTCCCTATGCCCCAGGCTAACCTCTCTGGTAATGAACCAAGAGACAGAGGGAGGACTACAGCTCAGAGCAAGTGATCGACTGAGCCCAAACATGAAAACAAAACAAGGGCCAGGCTCTCTGGGGGGCCTTCCGGGCTGGCAGGAGCTCTTAGTTCCCATGCACCTTGCATCAGCTTCGTGGGGTACATTGCCATAAATCAACACGTGTGATGCAGTGGGTACTAATCTAAGCAGGGTAAACAGCATCTCTGTCTCTTCAACCATTAATCATTTTCTTACGTGCTGGGAATTTCACAATCCTAATCATTTAGATACAGTTCGGATTGTTTTACCCGGTAGTTAACCTACTGTGTTAAAGAAGAATTAGAAGTGATTACATGAGTTTTATCGAAGACCAACATACAGGATTGGAACCCTTGGCATAATTATTGGCTATTTTTTTAGGAGGGTGGTAGTGGGTTGTTTGTTTTGTTTTGTTTGGGGTTTTCTGAGGCAGTATCTCACTATATAGCCCAGGTGGGCACTACACTCGCCACCATCTTTCTTTCTGCCTCAGCCTCTGAAGTGCTGGGATTACAGCTGTGCACTATCATGCCCAACAATGACTGGGCTACTGAATCAAGGCAATGCTTATTTATTTTTAATTGACATACATTGCTTGTGCATATTTATGGGGTACACTACTGTCATTCAGTACATGTACACATAATGTGCAACAATCAGATCAGAGTGGTTACTACCATTTCTATGTGCTAGGAACCCTCCAACTCTTCTGGCCTAGTTACTTTGATTATACAATCAATAGTCCCAGACTGTGGTCACCCTACTATGCCAAACAACGCCAGAGCCAGGCACAGGAAGATAGACATCACGAGTTCTCCTTCATCAGTGGAGCTCGAAAAGGCCTTGCTCTGGGATGAGTCCTTTGTGACTCTAGCAAGGTCTCCCTCCACTCTGCGTGGAAGGCTTCCATTCTGTCTGGCAATGTAAACAAAAGTCTCCTAGCAACCAAATGGCCCATTATTGGCTGGATTGAATGGAGGCAGGTAAGGAAAAGAGAGACAGAAGCTGGCAGAACGGGGACAGGGCTGTAACAACAGACTTAACAAGGTGGTGTGGAGCTGAAGAGGGGAGGGATGTGGGTGCGAGAGAGCCTGCCCCCCACTCCCCAAGCAAGTGGCTTCCTCCCCAGACCAGCAGTAACACCAGGCAGGACCAGGAGTCTGGTGGGCTCCAGTGCTGGTGTTTAAAGGAAGTGAGAAAGTCTGAGTTTTATCAGAAAAACTCCCAAGCTTTGACAGTGGACCCTTGACTTATGAACTTTGAGAGAGCTGGTTGTAACTAATGTTAGTTGATTGAAGGCTCAGGCTCCTCTACTCAGCCTTCCAAGTCTCTCTCCTGTACACAGGCAGATCTCAGGGTCCTTAGAGAGACACCGGCCCAGGATTTCTCATTAACCCCACACAGGAAAGGATGCTGCCATGTTCCCTCCAGAACTCGTTAAATCTGTATCTGAGACCATCTGGAAGCACAAGCTACTGGCATTTGAGTCGTAACTCAAGACTTTGGTCATAAATTAAAACCAAAATTCTGGTCATAACCCAAGTTGTCCGTATGTCAAGCCGGTTGTAACTCAAGGGTCCACTGTAAAATGTTATCAACCAATGGACAGATTTTTAAATCATGAGTACATAGACACACCCATGAGGATAGCTTTTGTCCCCATGCTGGGTTTTGGTTTAAGCATCAGAGAATGCGGCCTTGCAATCCCTTGAGGCTCAGCCTCTTAATTCTTGGCATAGAGGCAATCAGAGCAAAAGTTCTCCAGCTACGCAGATGAGAAGTCACACATTAGAAGAGGTTCACGGCACTGCAAGACTGCAGCCTCTGTGGTCAACAGCAGGCAATGTGCTGAGAAAAAACAGTTCAGGCCCAAAGCGCAGCTGGGTCAGATGAATTCGACCCAGGATAACTGGCGTTGATACAGCTCCCTGCACATCTTATTCCTTCACAAGATCAGTACCTCTAGTTTCTATAAGACCACTGAAGTTGTCCACAAAAGAACTTGAAAACTATGAAGATCATTGCTAGACTTTCTTTGAAAATAAACAAAGTACAGCCAAGCATGGTGGTGGACGCCTGTAATCCTAGCACTCAGGAGGCTGAGGCAGGAGGACCATGAATTTGAGGTCAGCTTGGGCTACATGGTGAGTTCAAGCCCAGCTTGAACTACATAGGGAGACCCTATCTCAAAAAGAAAAAAATAATAATAACAATAATAATAAGCAGGGTATAAAAAGTGAGAGAAATATAAATGCATTAATAGCTATATATATTCTGCATACTGTAGTCTATTATTTATTCCTGTTTTTCTTTCAGGTTTTTTTTTTTTGGTACCGGGGATCAAACTTGTGTCCTTGCGCTTGTGAGGCAGACGGCGGGACCACTGAGCTAAATCCCCAGCTTCTTTCAGTTTTTTGAGACAGGGTTTCAGTATGTAGTTCAGGCTGGCCTTGAACTCACTACATAACTCAAGCTGGCCTCAAACTTGCAGTGATCCTCCTGGCTCAGCCTAAGGGCTGATATTTATAGGCATGTGTCATCATGCCTGGCTCCATATTTTATTTTAAAAGGCATTTCTAAAATGTGTTCATTCCCCTTTTTTTTCAGTGCTGAGGATTGACCCCAGTGTGCTAGGCAAGCACTCTTATACTGAGCTACACCCTCAGATTCCCCCCAATTTTTGAAATTAATCATTTTGTGCACAAAAGGGTAGGCTTTGGTTATCTAAAAAGTTCTCAATTGTGACATAACTTCCTTCTCAAATATGCAAGGCAGATATGTTCACCACATGCTTGTACATCAGAGTCGGTACCTGTTCTGGAAAGGGCCAGGTAGTAAGTGTCTTAGGGCCAGGAGCCATTTATTCGGTCTCAGTCAACTCCTTCGTTGCACTGTTGTGCACAAAAAGGCCATAAGAACCAGAGGCTGTGTCCTAACACTGCTTCTCCTTGGGCCCTGAGATCTGAACTTTCTGCAGCTCTCCCTGCCATGAAGTAGGCTTCCTTTGATTTTGTGTGCCACCATTTGGCTCGAGGCCGGGGCAGCAGCAGGCCAGAATTGGCCCATGAGGGCTGTGGGAGCTGTCTCTGCTCCAGATCTGAATCACAGCCTCCATTTGGCAACTTAGGAGCTGTTGCAGTCCCTTGTCCTGCCTGCCTGCATCTCCGCTGAGGAAGCGTGACCCATGGAAAACAGTCTGGTGGATCCTTCCAGGCCCACAGGACTGGATTTGAAAGAGCTTGGGCAAGGAACTGGCACTCTCAGTTTCCTTTTCTGGGGTGTGGAAGTAACAGAGGCTCCCTCACAGCGCCATGAGGACTAAGCAGGATGCTGAGGGTGCAAGTAGCTGCAGGGCCTTGTCTGGCTGGAGGTGACAAGGGTCTCAGGAGAAGATGAGCCTCTCTAGGCCGGGCCCAGCCATGCCAGGCAGGGTCAGATGCCACCGATACGGAGGCTGCAGGGCACTCTATATATCCTGGTTTCCTGTCTCCTGTCGTCTTCTGTAAAATGGAGACTAAGAACAGTGACCTCACAGGGATATTAAGGGATTTAAGTAGGCAATGGTGGCCCTGGGGTGTGGCTCAGTGGTAGATCTCTTGCCTAACACATGCAAGGCCCTGTGTTCCATCCCACCTCCAAGAACAGGCAAGCACATGAGGAAAGTGTCTCTCTCTCCCCACACAGGACCGGAACCACCCTGGCCACATTCCTAGGTAGATTAGTGATTCACAGCAGCCACCCATGTGGAGTCATTCTGCTACCTAGAGGATCCCTAGCACAGCAGGAGCCCTGCGGCCACCTTACTGTGGACGGCATTATCCCCACTGCCCCAACCCCAGCCCGGAGAGCTTCACTCCCCCCCAGCTGTGGCCCCTGTGCCTGTTTTATCAAATGCTTTTGACCTGGTTGCTTCTCCAGCGCCTGTGGGAGCCCCCTGCGGAATGCTGGCTGCACTGACTGCTGCACAGCGTGGGGTCCAGACCTGCAGGCGTCCTTTACTGCACTGCCCTAGACAGTGTGGGGCTTTCTGGGTGACACTTTCTCAGTTTTAAAAATGAGCAGTAGAGGGTTGGGGATCTAGCTCAGTGGTTCCAGTGCCTGCCTTGCAAGCACAAGGTCCTGAGTTCAATTTCCTGTACAAAAAAAAAAAAAGAGCAGTAGGAAGGCCATCCAAGTGGCGGCAAATAAATGTGTCCAAAAAGCCTTTCGTATCTTCTCCCTGTATGAGTCTGCCCGCCCCCAGATCCTCTTTCCTCCTTCTCTCCAGGCAACAACAGAAACAAGAAACCACAAGTCAAACTTTATTTGCTATGTTCTGCTCGATTTTAAGAGCACAGGCAACTGTCTTTCAAAGCCACTCATCTGATTGCAAATGTGTTCTCTAAGAACAAGAATTGCAAAAAGAACAAAAAAGAAAAAGAATGACAAACTCAAGTGGTGAGTACGTGACAGGTCCACATCCAGATATTCTTCTGGGTTCTGTGCTCACATAACTACCTCCAGATGCCACCAGCCCCATCCTTTTGTTGTTGAGGTGGTGGCTGGGCTGGGGAATGAACCCAGGGCTTCTCCCTCTGTCCCTGAGCTACATTCCCAGCCCCAGGGACAGTATTTTACAATGTTCCTGCTGCCCAGGATCTGTATCTTCCAGATCCCAAGATCCCGGGTCTTCCGCTAGTGAACATTTCCAAATGAATGGAAACAAAACAGTCTTAAAACAGAGATAGGGAGCTGGGTGTGGGAAACCATGCTGATAGCCCAGCACTCTGGAAGGCTGAGGCTGGAGAGTCACAAGTTTGGGCCCAGCCTGGGCAGTTTAGCAACTTAGTGAGACTTTGTTGCAAAATGAAAATAAAATTTAAAAAAATAGAAAGGGCTGGGGATGTAGTTCAGTATGAAGGTCCTGGGTTCAACTCCCAGTATCGAATAAGAAAAAAGAAAAACTAAAAAAAAAAAGCAATGATTTCCTCCAACTTCTAACTTGAACAGCCCTATTAAATCCTTGGCTTGTTTTCAGTGTGTCTAATGCACTCTTCCACTGGCTTTTTTTCCCAGAGGGCCTCTGATTTGCTTGAGTTTATACTGTTGGGGCAGAGTGTTTGAATAAATCCCCCCAAAGCAGATGTTTCTTCCCCTTTCCTAGAAATTAAAGCTGGAACATCATCTACAAGGTGTGTTCTGTGTTTGAATTTCACGAGAGACATATTTTGCATTTGATTCTCCACTGTTACAGTGGTTTTAGATCAAGGTTAGTATTTATCCATCCTCCTTTTAGAGGCCATCCTTAAATTCTACACCCCTTCGGCAAATACAAGGGGAATCGGTACACACAGCACAAGCCTGGGCCAGCTCGCTCCGGTCAGCCTGGCCTGGCTGTGAGTTCTGGTTTCTCCCTTGGGCACCCACAGCCCTCTAAGTGAAGTGGTTTCCATGAGCAACTTTTCCAGTTGATTGGTCAGTGCTGCTTCACAGAACGGAAAGATTCAAGGCATTAATTCTTCATTTGCATCCGCCTGGGGTGCAGGATGCTAAAGGTCTGCTCAGGACTGAGAGATTCTTAGAGCATCGATTTTGAATGGAATGGCTGAGAGAGGTCTTGGCAAAGCAGGAGGAACCCTTCACCTGAGATATCACCAGTCCTGTGGACTCCCAGACTGAGAATCATTGCTGGGAGGCATCAGGGATTACACATTACTCAGTAAAGGATCAGTGGGAAAGGAAGGAAGTATTCCAACCACACATGTGGTGAGGAGAGATGCACAAATCATCACTAACTCTCCAGTGAGTAAAACCTCCTCCACCTGACCCCTCTTCACATTTCCATGGGCCACTGAGGCATGGAGCGTCACGCGAGATGTGCATTAAGTCACACTGAGTAGGGGGATGTTCTCCAGGGGGCCTGGGAAGGTTTTAGTAACAACATAAATCATCATGAGAGAAGCTAAGACAATAAGAATTGTTACAGTGTCGAGCATCTAAAATCCCCTCCAGGAGCTGTATATGGAGGTGCATGCCTGTACTCCCAGCACTCGGGAGGCTGAGGCAGAAGGATCGCTGTGAGTTTGAGACCAGCTTGGGCTACATAGTGAGTTCCAGGCCAGTCTGAACTAAATAGTGAGACCTTGTCTCAAAAAACAAACAAAGAAACAAACAACAGATTAGGTATTAAATTAAAATTCTAAGGAGAGGGCAGGGGTGTTGCTGCCTGCCTCTAAACGCAAGGTCCCAACAAGGTCCCAAGTTCGATCACCGGTACCAAAAAAAAAAAAATCTAAGGAGAAATATACCATGGTGCTATGTTTGTTAGGGGCAGGGATTTAGCTCAGTGATGCCACGCCTGCCTCACAAGCGCAAGGTCCTGAGTTCGATCCCCGATACCGCAAAGCGGGGTGGGGGGGGGCAGAAGCAACTGTGTCTAGGGACAACCTTCAGTCACTTGTGGCTTTGTCCAGAAACATTTTAAGAAGGAAGGACACACTCTGGCCAGGTCAGAGGGTGAGAGAAAGGCAGGATTGTGTGTAGAGCTGGTGTGAAACCATCACAGGAAGTATTGGTGCATTAGGAAAGCAAGACATATTTTTGCTTTGGCTATCACTTTCTTTTTTTTTTTGGTACCGGGGATCGAACTCAGGTCCTTGTACTTGCGCAGCAGGCAGCGAAACCACTGAGCTAAATCCCCGGCCCTTGGCTATCACTTTCTAAGGGTAAAAACTGTCCACTGCAAGACTAGAGGGACCAAAAGCGTCAAATCTTTTAGCAGACACTACCTGCAGTTGACCCTCAGGAATTGGCAAAGTAATCTAGGCTCTGTGTGTGGGGTGTGTGGGGTGTGTGGGGTGTGTGTGGTGGCGATTTGCAATCGATAGGGTGGCAACATCAAGGGGCACCAATGTATTAAAACTTATTTCCATTTGACTCAACTCAATGAGTCTTTGCTATCAACCCAGTGGGCATGGGGCCCATCAATGAAAAAGACCCCAAAGAGATCTGTCCACTCGGCAATGTGACATTCACATTCATGATTCTAATGCAAAGATTACAGAGAGATATCAAGGAGCTAAACAAAGCATGATAAAGTGTAAACTTGAGAGAATGTCAGGAAATGTCTGCAAACTGATAAGCTATCAGACCTAGCAAGGCCACTACTTGAATGGGAAGGCCGGAGGATAACAGCACCAGAAGAGATGACAGGAAGAACAGGCTGGCGGGATAGGAGTCCGAAGCGGGGACTAACAAGAGGTGGCAGCCCACAGAGTATTCGGGCATCTAGTGCCAGCGTCAAGATGTTTACACCCAGTGAGTCACTGTGCCATTGATATCCGCTGGCAGCTTTTGGAGTGGGAAATGTTCTTAGAACTAACTACACCTTGAGGTGAAAAATAGGACCAGTGTTAGATGTTCTTTTGTTTTGTGTTTTGGTTTTTTGTTTTTGGCAGTACTGGGGATTGAACCCAGGCCCTTCAAGCTGAGCTACATTCCCAGCCCTTTTTATTTTTGGTCAGGGTCTCATTAAGTTGCCCAGGCTGGGCTCAAACTTGCTAGCCCCCTGATTCAGTCTTCCAGAGTGCTGAGATTACAGGTGAGCACCATCACACTCAGTTTGGTAGAACGTTTTGAAAATGGACATCTGGGCCAGAAGTTGATGGGTTGGGTGATCTCGGGTGGAGGGCCCTGATGCTGTCAGGAGACGCTGATCCCAGGCAGAAGGCAAAGATGCGGGGCGGGGATGCCAACATGAAGCCAACAGGAAGTTTGGTGGCTGAGACGCGGGCTGTGAGTAGGAAGCAGATGGCAGGGGACAGGCCAGCAGGTCCAGGCGGGAGCTTGGGAGGAGAGGTTCAAAAGGCAAGGGGAAAGTGGGCGGGGCCTGAGAGCCTGACATGGCCTCAGGCTTCGTCAGCTCAGAAACTCCGCTGAGTCTTCAGTGCCAAGGACTGAGATCGCCAAGCTGGGAAGGACAGCAGAAGCCACGAAGCAAGCCGAGGAAAGAACACGGGAGGAGGCTGGCTGAAAACCTAAATTTCCCTTATCTGAGTTTCACCCAGAGCAGTGGTTCTAAAGCTTAACCGTGTTCAGGACTCATTCTAAGAGTCAGGGGCCAAGAACATGAAAAGGTCAGAATCCAGGGTTCTTAAAGAGAGATTAGCATAGCAGTGAACTTTACTGCATTTGGCGACGGGAGGGCCTTTTCAAAGTTTCTATGATAATTCATCATTCAAAGAGTGCCGGCTTCGGTCTTTGATCATCAGACCTTCCTAGCACTTGGACCCCATCTGCCTTTCACAGTGAAAATGACCCCACAGCCAGCTGTCAGAAAAGAGCGACTCTTTCTCTACACTGCATTGTAGATGGTCAGCAGCAAGGAGATAGGAATCTGGGCCTGGCTTTGGTGATTCCTAGCTGTTCAGCAAAACCAGGGAATATTTGGAGTCACTATGCATCCTACACAGAGGCTGGATGCACTCAGTGTCTGTCTGACAGGAAAATACAACTCCTCAAATTCCTGTGGGCAAAATCTCTTGGGAATGTGACAGGTCAGGATGACACACAGTCCCCATGCATTCCAGCACGGTCGGTTTTCCCTTTAATCTTGCTCCAGTGGCCATTTCTCCTAAAAAGCACCAGACAGAGGCTGGTAAGAGCTGAGGAACTCTTAGACGTCACAAGGCCTTAAGGTTGGGGAACCTCAAGAACTAGATCTCAGCATGGGGATCAGCAAAGTCCAGCTCTCTCGGGACCCCAGATGTATGGGGTGGGGCGGAAGCCAGGCTACAGCTTGAGTGTCTGGCTTTGTGCAAACCTAAGGAAGACAAACCTGTGTGCAGCTGCTAGCCCCGGAAGCTCTTTCTAGGAGGTTGCTAGGAATGTGCACCCCTGCCCTGCAAGACTGATAATGGCTTAGTGTAGGAGGGAGCCAGCACACCACGAAGTAGGAAAGGCTTAGGACAGAGTGACTCTAGACTGAATCTTAAAAGGAGGGAGAAGGGAGGGTGCAGAGGATGGATTAAGCAGACCAGGTTGCTTGCTGGGTGAGAGTGTGTATGCTTGTAATCCCAGAACTTGGGAGGCTGAGGCAGGAGGATTGCCAGCAGTTCAAGGCCAGCGTGAAGTACATAGTAAGACTCTGTTTCAAACCCCTCAAAACAAAAAACAAAACAAAACAAAAAGACGGGCTGGAAATGGAGCCAGAAGAAATTAGACTACTATAAAAGAGAGGAGGGATGGAGGACAGCAACAGAAATTTGGCTGTGGCCAGTAGGTAGATGTAGGTTTATACCTGGTACTAAGTTAAGCACTTCTGAAAAGTGCTGAAAATATGGTGAATGTTTAAACTTTTAAAAAATTGTTTTGTTTTGTTTTAAAACAGGGTCTTGCTATGTATTTCAGGATGGCCTTGAACTCACTATGTAGCCCAGGGTGACCTCCAATTTGAAGCAGCAGTCCTCCTGTCTCAGCCTCTTGAATGCTGGGATTATATGTGTGCACCACCATGCCTGGCCAATCTGTGTATTTTCTTTATGTCCTTATTATGATCTTGACAATCTTGCTCACCTGTCTACCTTTACTATCTTTCTTCTCCTTCTAGAATACGTGTTCCATGTGGTGAGATTTTATTGTCTAATTTACTATATCCCACTACCTAGCTTCTTATTGAGGTTTCCCATAAATATCTACTAAGTGAATATCTACTGTAGAGATTAAAGCTGTGCTACAAGTTGAGCATCCTTAATCCAAAAATTTGAAATCTGAAGTGCTCCGAAATCTGAAACTTTTTGGGCACTGACATGATATCCCAAGTGAAAAGTTCTACACCATGAAACTTTCCTTCTGCACAAAATTATAAAACAATGTGGTAGAAAATTGCTTTCTGGCTACGTGTATGAGGTATATATGAAATATAAGTTTTGTGTTTAGATTTGGGTCCCATCCCTAAAATATTCCATTCTACATGTACAAATATTCTAACATTTTAAAAAATCCCAAACACTTTTGGTTCCAACAACTCAGATGAGGGTACTCAACCTGTACGGCTATTTTTTTTTTTTTCTGAGACAGGGTCTCACTACATAGTTCAGGCTGGCCTTGAACTCACTACACAGCTTAGGCTGGTCTCGAACTCAGGGTGACTCTCCTGCCTCAGCCTCCCGAGTGCTGGGACTACAGGGTGCACCACCACGCCTGGCCTATACTGCTATTACTAATGGTCACATAGTAACACTTAAAATATGCTCCAGGTCTAACTCATTTGAGCCCCACATATTTGATAAATATTAATTTCTTATTTTACAGATGGGGAACCTGAGACACAAAAGTCAGATAATATCACCCAGGTCATCAGTGGCAGAGTCAGGATTCAAACTCCTGCACCTGGCTGCAAGCCCCTAATTTTCCCAGAGTGCTCCAGGCCCTCACCAGACCCAGCTTCGTGGATGCCAAATCACGGGGGCGGCTATGGACGAGCCAGGGCTGAGATCCAGTTCTGAATCTGGAACCTGAGCCATGGACTTCATTCCTGGGAAAGGAGAATCAGCAGGGATGAGCTGGGAGGGGAGGTAAAAGGGGGAAGGAGGAAAAGGGAGAGGGGGAGGAGGGTAAAGGGGAAGGAGAAGGAAGAGGGGAAAGGGGGAGGGGGAGGGGGACAGGGAGGGGGTAAAGGGAGGCGGGAGAGCACCCACCCTACAGGTTGAGCCTCCAGTGTTGATTCAGGGCCACAGGAGGGAACAATATGAGCCCGGCTGTGCACACATGCTGACTTCTGATGCCTGAAGGACTCTCACTCAGCTCCTACCCCCGTTCCCATTAGCAAAGCGTGGCTCCCAGGACCAAATGAACTTCTGAGAAGAGCTGGACCTGCACACAGCTGTTCAGGAAGTGTGGATTCGTCTTTCCTGTACCTCTGCTCAGGTGTGAAAGACATTTCTGAGAAAATGAGCCAGCAGGAAGAAAGGGAAAATTCATTGGTGGGTCCAGTTATAAAATCATTCCACAAAATCAGTAAGACTTAGAGTTCACCAAATTTTGTCTTCTCAACACTTGCAGTTATTGTAATAAATTTGTGTGTGTGGTACCAGGGATTGAACTCAGGACCTTGCACTTGCCAGGCAGGTGCAGCATCACTGAGCTAGATCCCTGGCCCTACTGCAATAATTAAAGAATTAATAAAACTAGGTTCAATTGAAAATAAGTTAACTTTTTTCTCCCCTGAATCAAACTTTCTTTCCTCCCTTCCTTCCTTTTCTTTTCTCTTTCTCTTTCTCTGTCTGCTTCACTGGAGATTAACACCAGGGCCTTCATACTGAGCTACATCCCCAGCCCTTTTTATTTTTCAGTTTGAGTCAGGATCTCCTTGAACTGTCCATGTAGGACTTGAACTTGAGATCCTCCTGCTTTAGCCTCCTTCTGTGCTCGGGTTACAGGCATGCACCACCGTGTTTCTGTTTACTTCTATTTCTTGCTATGGATATGCAATATTTATCTTTAGACAAATTTTAATCTTATTTTAATCTTTAATTTTCTTGCCAGCACAGCGGGGACCAGAGTACCCCTCTTAAGCGGTTTCCAAGAGGATCAGAGTTGACCACACATAAGAAATACCCTTGTTGGGCCGGGGATTTAGCTCAGTGGTTTGGCCGCCTGCTGTGCAAGTGCAAGGACCCGAGTTCAATCCCTGGTACCACAAAAAAAAAAAGAAAAGAAAAGAAATAAATACCCTTGTCAACTAAGTACAGTCCAAATAGAAAGAAGTAACAGTATTATTTAAAATTCCATAAGCGGTTGCTGGAACCACCAGGAAAAAGGCTTCCTTTTCCCCAGGAATGCCAGCTGTTAAACTGTATTGGCCAGGCATAATGGCGCATGCCCATAACTCCCACACTGGGGAGGCCGAGGCAGAAGGATCATTGCGGGTTTGAGGCCAGCCTAGGCTCCATAATGAGTTCAAGCCCAGCCCGAATTACATAGTGAGACTCTGACTTGAAAATCAAACAAAACAGAACGGCAAGTATAGCAAGATACCATGTCTTCGGGTGTCTCGTGTGCGGAGAGTCTGCCCAAAGGACGCCAACCCAGGAAGAAGCAGAGTCAGGGAGATGGCTCTCCCTGGTCTGCAGAGGACTTCACTGGCTCCAGGCCCCGAGCCCATGCCCAGGACGCCCCTCTGACGTGGCAAACAGGGCAGCTGATCGCACCCCAGAGAGGACCCAAGAGAAGGGGTCCTTCATTCTGTTACCACCCTCGATCCAGCCTGATTTGGGGTCCCCTTGGGCATCTCAGTACGCAACCCGCTAAGCTCTGGTGTTGTTTAAACTACTTTGAGCCGAGGTCCTGATACGCAGAACCCTAAAAAGTCATAAAACCCCGCCAAAGAATGCGCACATCTAAATAAAAAATGACGGTTTAAAAAGCAAAATAAATCAAACTAGGAAACGCACTATTTTTAGAGTCTGAAAAAATGCGGAAATGTGATCATGCGGTGCCTTCCGAGGTCAAGAGAATCTGTCTGACACAGAGGCTTAGAAAGTGTGCACAGAAGGGGAAGTAGAGGCAACAGGAAACCTTCCTGGGAAGGAAAGCACGGCCCAGAAAGGTCGGAGTGGGGCAGGAGCAAACCTGAGGCGGTGCAAGAAGACCGGAGCCAAGCTCCCCAGAGCCAGCCCTGCCGGTGGGAGAGCGGCTGAGCACAAGGAGAAAGCGCAGAGCCTCCACACGGAGGCCCTGCAAAGCACGGGAAACCAAGCCAGTGCCAGTCCCACCCCAACCCTGTGCCGCTCTGCCCAAGGGCGGGAAGGCTAGGGCTAGGCAGGGAGAGGGACCGGAAGAGCTGGGGAGGCACAGAACAATAACCACAAAGAGACAGAAGTCAGAGTACAGTGGGCCGGGGAAGCCAGGGTCCTGACCCCAGGCCGGCCGAAGACCTCTTTTCAGCCTCTTTCTAACTTTTCTCTTTATTTTTGGTGATGCTGGGACCGCAGCCTTGCTGGAAAGTTCTCTACCACCGAGCTTAAGTTTTCTCTCTTCATTCCTATTTATCTCTTTTATAACTTCATTCCTGAGTTATGTCGTTCTTATCTGTCTCATACCAGCTTGTTCTAAAGAGTATACCACAGTTTTAGCATGCTTTCATTGTCTTTACGATTTCAATCTTATATTTATTTTTTCTTTTAGGTGTTCTGTTTGGAAATTGCCCTGTATATTTTTCTAGTGCTCATATTTTTAAAATTTTAATTACTGAGGAACCCCAGGGCCTTCATACTGGACTACCTCCCCACCCTTTTCTATTTTTTATTTTTGAGACAAGGACCTTGCTAAGTTACTAAGTTACTTACAAGGGGCTCAAACTTGGATTCTCCTGCTTCAGCCTCCCACTGGGATTATAGGCCTATACAACCACAACTAGCTTAGGTGATTTTAGTTTTTCCAAATTTTTAGGAGGACAATGAGATGATGGAATATTATTAATTTTGTGGCATCTCAACTTGTGATTTTTTTGGTGTGATGTTTTTATTATTGTTATTTTTTAGACCAGGGCCCTACTACTCACTGAGCTGCACCATTTCTAATGTGATGTTGAAAATCAAGAAAGAAAAATGTAATGTGGGGTGGGGGGTAAGAAGGAGTATGGTATTGTGTGATTCAGTTGGACCTCTGAGTAGCCTTTGGACTCAGCGCCTCCAATTTTAAACCATTTCTACTTCATCACCTGGCACCACCTATTTTTAGCTAGCGTGGTGCTCACCTCCTTGGTCCTGTCACTCTTGGGCAGGTTCAGGGAAAGCCATGGGCTGGGCAGTCTTTCTAAAACACACACATTCACTGGGGTCCCTTAGGCGGCAAGGAGGAGATAACTTTGAGGGTAGAGATAAACAATGCTATTTGTACTCGTGAATTTTTTTTTAAAACCCTGTTATATGGTGCTAACAGAACTTTGAGGCTAAGAATGCTTAGAATGGGATACAGGAGATGGAAGAGTGGACTAAAGGCCATCTGGGAGCCAGGTGCCCTGTATGCCTGTAATACCGGCACTGGGAGGCTGAGGCAGGAGGATTCCCACAAGTTGAAGGGCAGGCTCGGCTACACAGTGATTAAAGAACCAAAGCAACCAAAAAAAAGGCCATCTGGGAACTAAAAAGCAGACCCACACCTTGAATCATAAAACAAAGAATGCTGGCGCACGTGCTCAGATTCTGCAGGGCCTCTGAAGACAGCCCTGTGGCTATTTGCTCCCTGTACTTCACTCGTCTTTGGGGAGGCTTTGCCTACAAACAGGAAAACCTCTCTCTCAACCAGGGTGTTGCCAAGAAACTAAGGAAAAAAGGAGGCAAGGCAGAACCCCAGAAAATGGCACCTGGTCCTGCAACTTCTCCCGCTGCCCGGGCCCTCTGGGCTTCCTGCTCTGAGGTCTCCCTGCACCTTCTCCTCCGAGGGAGCCGGGCCATGCTGCTGCCTCCCTGGCTGGGTCCCACCTCTGCTACAGAAGCGCCTGGTGAGAACGGCGAGGGTGGCGGCCGGGGGTGTGGGGGGCGAGTCCCGCGGGCTGGGCTTCCGTGCTGTCTCGGGGTCACGCTATCACACTATTGCCGTCAGCGGTGGGGGCCAGCCTGCCCTGCCACAAACCGAGCCCCACGTGTTCCCTCCTGGGCTGAGTCAGCTTTCTTCCCTCTTTCCCTCCCTCCCTCCTCCTTTTCTCTCTCCATCTCTCTTTGTCTCTCCCTCTCCCTCTCCTTTTCCTGTTTTTGTTTTGATTTCAAGATGAGGACTCTACATTGCCCAGGCTGGCCTCGAACTCCTGGACTCAAGAGAGCCCCCTGCCTCAGCCTCCCAAGTAGCTGGAATCCAGGTACCTGGCTTTAGATATCACTCCTCCATTCCTATCTTGTCGTTTGGACTAGGGAAAGAGAGAGAAAGTGTGGTAAGCAGAAAAGGAGGCCTCTTTCGCCCTTGATTTTCCCGAACTGCTTTGACAGGGCTAAAGCAGCTCTTGCCAGCGCGGTAATGGCTGACTAAAAACCAACAAAAACCCAAGCTTTTCTCTTTTTTTCAAAAGTGACAAGCCAGACTTTTGCTGGATTACAAAATGCTATCTTCTCAGTACAATACCTAAGGCAATTTGCGTCCGTGAGCAAACTTGAAAGAATTTGAAGGCAACAGTGGAAACAGAAAAGGAATAAATATTTAAATGTGAACCCAGGCCTCTAAGTACCTAATGCCCTATGTCTGTAAACAACAGGAAGAGGGTGGCTGTGGGGGGAGAGAGTTAGGAATAGAGGGCAGCTCAGCAAGTCGCCTGGGCAGGGGACAAGCACGGAATTTTCCAGAGGACCTGGGCTTGGGCCCTGCCCTGCACCCCACGGTGCTCACCAGCATTCCCAGCTTGGCAGCCCCCGCAACATCCAGGACAATCGCCACTCTTCTGCTACAATAACGCGGTCTAGTTCATTAGAGACCCACTTTGTATTTCTCATTGAGTTCAAAGCACACTGTGTCTTTCCAAAGAAGCCCTATCACGCTTTACATATTAGAAAAGAAATGATCCATCTCAGAAATTAGTAAAGGTAGAAATGTGTTGGTGAGAAAGAAAGAAGGTTTTCCTGGAGGCTCATTTATCTGAACGTGTATTTTTTAAAATTTATGTTGTGTCTTTTTGTTTTTTCAGTAGTTCAGGCTGACCTCGAATTCACTATGCAGCCCAGGCTGCCCTCAAACTCACAGCAATCCTCCTGCCTCAGCCTGCCAGGTGCTGAAATTACAGTTGTGCGCCACCACACCTGGCTAACATGTATTTTTTAACGAAAACATAGATGATACATGGATGAGTCCAAGTATTTCTCAGTGCACTGGGTCCTAGGGAGACAGCTGTGGGGTGGTAGTAAAGCCTCATGCTTTGCTATTCACTTTTCACTCATTCATCGGTATGTATTCATTGAGCATTTACTATGTGTTCGAAGCACTGAGGATGTGGCAGTTAACAAGATAGAAAATGACTTGACTTCACAGGGCTCAGATAAATAGAATCATCCCAGGTGGTGACTGGCTCCTTGTTAGTCTGGTTTTTTGAGACAAGGCCTCACTATAGAGTTTAGGCTCGTGGCAATCCTCCTGCCTCAGCCTCCTGAATGCTGGGATTACAGGGGTATGCCTCCTTGGCTGGCATGATTGGCTTTTTGAAGGGGCTGCACCTGCCACTGGCCAGGGTGAGGTGGCCAGAGATGCCACCCAGTGAGAGCTGAGATTGGGCAGCAAGAAGAGGCCATGAGGTCCCAGGCAGGGGTGGGGAGGAGGGCGCCCAGGCAGAGGTGTGGACTGAGAATGGTAAGAGCTAATGAGGACGCACACAAGACATGAGAAGCTGCAGCACAAACTCGGGGCACTGTTTGGGGGTGCATGAGCCCATGAGGAACAGCATTCTGCATTCAGAAGGGATGAGGGAAGAACTACACTTTTCATGTTCATCTTGTACTTCCTGGTTTGAAGAAATGGCAAGTTCTTCAAATACAGTCACACCCGGCCCCCTGGGGATGGGGCCCAGAAGAACCTTAGACAGCACTAGACAGCACGATTCCTTCTGTAGAGTGGAGACCACCTATGACCTACGCATCCTCCCAACCTTTGAATCTTCTCTAGACGACTTGTAATACCTCTTACAAGGTAGATACCATGGAGGTGGGTGTTACACTGTATTGTTTAGGGAAGTGCACCGCAAGGAAAATCTGTACAGCCACGTGTGGTGGTCCACACCTGCAATCCCAGCTACTTGAGAGTCTGAGGCTAACTTCAAAGCCAGCTTGAGCAACTTAGTGAGATGCTATCTCAAAATAAAACACAGTAAAATAGAAAGGGTAAGGATACAGCTCATGGGGAGCATCTCTGAGTCTGGTTCCCTGTTCTTCACCCCCCCCAAAAGCCTGCATCTATGCAGGATTCAGTATAGAGGCAGCTCTGTTTTCCAGGCACGGTTGGTTGGACCCCCGTCTAGCGCGTCTTCTTCGCGCACAACACGGAGTCTCACGTACCTGGAATCCTATTGAGCGTCACCCAGAAGTGCTCGTCCGGACTGAAAGTGTCTTTGGACCACTGGAGCAGGTCGACAGCCCGGGGGTCACGGAGAACAAAGCTGGCAAACTCTCTGGACAGAGCAACGTAGGCAGAGCCGAAGTAAACGGTGAGGTTGTGGGGAGGGGGGTCCTTGAGCGCAGGGGTCCTGATCACGTAGGAGCGTTCTTGTCCCAGGTGCTCCCGGTGCACGAACTTCGTCCGTCCCACGGCGTGGGCGGGAGGCAGCACCCCCGGGGTGATATTCTTCCCTTTGAATCCTTTCAGGTACTGAACGATCTCCCTGTTGGTCTTCAGAGGGAAATCTTGCCCGCAGGTGTTGATGACGTACTTCCAGGGGACCTCGGAGGCCACCAGGTCTTTCATGCAGTTCAGGTCAGCCTGGAGCCTGGAAAATCCTCCATAGACCACGGGTTCCATCTTGGAAGCCAGAAAGGCATTGGGGAAGCAGCTCAGCAATCGCTCCACTGCGCCTTTAAATTCAACCGTGGCCTTTTCATCTACGTGCACACAGTAGATATTTTGAGGCATGAAGATGACCCTGAAGAGTCTCGCAAAGGTGTCGAAATTGTGATGGACGACCATGATGTACGCCAAGGGAAACTCAGCTTCTTCTGGAGACAAAGGGGCGGTGATGTAGTGGGCCTGGGCCAAGTAGTCCTCGCAAGAAGGCTTCTCGTGGATCATCAGCTTGTTTCTCCACAGAAATAGGCTTTTCCCGCCCGCAAAGGATGCGCAGACCCGAGTCAGCATCAAAGTGTCCGAGATATTCAGCCTCTGGTAGCTCTGATCGCCCCCAAAATTGACCACATGGAACACGATAAAAATGATGACGGTGGAGACAGAAACTATGAAGAGGCAGCGCATGGGCGAAGACATGCCTCAGAGCGGGCGAAGTGTCAAAGTCCATCCGAACCTGCAGATTCTCTCCCGGGCTTACTCTTTTCTGCTCCTTCCTGCATAGCCCCGTCACGCCCGCCCCAGAAGATGCCCCGGGGACGGATTCTGCTTCATCCCAAGATCCCAGCTGCCGGGCTCCGTCCAGGAGCTGATATTAGAAACCGATCACAGCCTCCTTTGTCTAAATCCCAGGGCAGGTAGCTAAGCCCAGCCCTCTGCTCCTCCCTCTCCTCCCGGTCAGCTCCCAGCTGTGGAGCTCAACTCCAGAACTCTGCCCACCGCAGGCTCGGTTCTCTTGGTTCTCTTTCCGTTTCTCTTTCTCTCCCGTCTCCCTCCTGCTGTCACCAAGGCCGAGCTGAAGCAGCGAGCGATGAGCTGGGACGGGCTGGGTCCCGCCCCTCTCCGCAGCCTGGCCTGGGGCTGTTCCCTGCCACTGCCCGGGAGAGGGACCAAGAGCTTGAGCTCGGGCTCTGCTCCCAACCCCAGTCAGGACTTGACTCCAGGACCCCTCCACCCGGGCCGCCCCACCCTGCTGCAGAAGGTGGCGCGCGGTCCCGGACCCTGGCGTGGGGGGACCGGCAAACCCTCTCCTCACTTCCGGGACCCACTCAGGAGTCAGCCACAGGATGCTGGGGTCGAATGACCGAGTCTCCGGCTGCATCCTCTGCCCGGGCCTCGCAGAAAGGATCTAGTGGCCCGGCTACGGGGGTCCTCACCACCCCCGCCCAGGGGACGCTACGAGAAGGGGCGTCCGTCCTCGGTGTTTTACCACCACGCGGGAAGTGAGCGTACCCCTCGTTTATAACACTGCATGGCCTCAGGGGCACCACCCTCTTTTAACTCAAAGACTCACTCAACCTCCAAATTTTCCTTTGACTTACTTCTCAATGAAATATGGGTGTTTACATTTTACTTAAAATGACTTTTTTGTTGGTGTTTTGAGACAGAGTCTTGATGCATAGCACAGGCTGGTCCTGAACCCACTGTGTAGCCCAGACTGACCTTAAACTCAGTAGTCCTCCTGCCTTGGCTTCTTGAGAGCTGGGATTACAGAAATGTGCCACTATGCCCGCTCTAAAATGACCTTTTAAAACCAATTTCCCCACAGCCTGATTTCCATTTCCCCTATTTGTGTGAACATTGACTTGCACGGAAACCCAGCCGCTGCTGTACCCTTCCTTCCTTGCCCGTTCATTCTCTTCTTTTTGAAGTCTCTGCCCTGCTATTAATAGGCTCTGTAGTCAAAAGGCCGATTCCTTCTTTTCACTTGGCCCGTCCTGGTCAGGCCCTGCTCCAGCAGAAGCCCAGGCCATTTCCTGAGCTGGGTCTTCATTTCTCCACTTGGTCCAGTTTTTATTTTTCCAGCCCATACCTTCTCTCTTTTCTTTTGCACTCACTCTTCTCACCCTGATGTGAGCAGGCAGAAGCCGCCTGATGCCCACTCTGGTTCCAAGCTCACCGTCAGAGTCTAAAGGAGCTTGTAACAACCAGAGGGTGAGCCTGCCCGGCACCCTGTGTGGCCACCCAGTGTGATAACCACTCAGCCTGCGCCGTAAACTTATCTTCCAAACCCTCCCAAGAAACTTATAGATGTTTTCTAAAAACATATTTTCCTCATAAATTTTGGTCCTACCACCTTAGGATCAGCACGGGCTATTAGTACACAACTGTAAGGTTAGCAAGTGTTTGCATCAATCTCCCACCGCACAGAAGACACAGCCAGCCCGGCTCAGTGACCTGCTGCCCCATGTGACTCGAGCCCTGTGCCTGTGACCACCACTCTGCCCGTCCGGGACGGCCCCTCGGGTTCCCTCGCTGTCCCGGTCTCTGGATCGCAGTGAGTTCCTGGGCTGCTTGTTGGCCCCGGGTTCTCACGAGCGTTGGCACTGCCTCCAGCTTCCAGCTTATGCCATGGGTGAGCTCTTCTGTCTTGCTGTGACTGTGATAAATGCTCAATAAACCGTTGCATTCGGAGATTGCTCAACTCTTGGGGTCTGTGTTTGGCAGACGTGCAGACCTCCTTTGGCTTCTGAGCCCCACGGTGGCCTCAGAGGGCCTTTTGGCCTTGAGAGTGGCCTCCATGTCCACTTATGACACGTATCTGCCACAAACTCGCTATGTAACCCACCCCTGGATTTTTAGGCCGAGCAGAGAAAAGGAAAGTAGATCAATCTAATTCAGGCTGGGTTTAAACCTCAGATCCTCCTGCCTCAGCTTCTTAGAATGCTGAAATTAGAAGTATGCATCACCACAACTGGCTTAATCAATCTACTACTTAATGTCTTCAAGGGAGTCGACCAGAAAGAATGACCTTATGTCCCTGATAGAGGAAAATTCAATCCCAAGCTTCTCTTTTTCCAAATAACACTTTTAAATATTATTACATCTGCTATCTTTAAACAACAGAGAGTAATGTCAGTGTCTCATTTGGCAAAGCCTTGTGGCTTAGAATGAATGTTAAAATATTTTCAGCTTGACAGAGCATTTGGTGTACAGATACATAAGATAATTAAGGCCACAGAATCTGTTTACTCTTTCTGTTCACAGTGGCTGATTTACAGATGCTCAGGGGACAGGCACCAGCCACAGTACTAAGCACAGGCACTGCCAAATAGATACTTGCATTGTACCTCTGTATTCAATCTGGCACTTCAAACAGCACTATTTGCTGGGAAATATAAGTGTTCTTCCTCTCAGCAATTTTGCCTGTCCTTGGGTCAACGTTCCCTGCCAAAAAATCTCTACAGAATTTTTTAGAAACCCACTTATGGAGCCAGGTGAGGTGGTGCAGGCCTGTCTGGGCTTCCTAGTGAGTTCAAGGCAAGCCTGGGCTCCACAGGAGACCCTGTCTCAACAAACAAACAAACAAACAAACAAGACTCTTATCAAACTGGAGTCTGTGGTGGTGATCTCCCCTTGGCCATAGGCCACACAACCTGCTAATCTGGAAGGGACACAGAGTTGGGGTTTTTTTTTCTAAAGTCAGAGACAAAGTTGACACTAGGAAGCCCACGACCATGCCTCATCCCTCACTTTGGAAGCAGTGATTCTTGAGCTACCCAATTAATCGGGCCAGACACAATTCCCCTTCCCTGGGGCCGCAGTGAAGCCTTTCTCTTTCATTCATTCAGAGGTCTGGGGTACTGCACATGAAAACTTTTCCACCTGTGAATATACGTAGAAGCCAGCTCCAAAATAAAGAGGATACAGCCTCTTCTGGGCACGGTGACACACACCTATAATGCCAGCACTCGGGAGGCTGAGGCAGGAGGATCACAAGTTTGAGGTCAGCATGGGCTTGTGTGAGTGGAAACCCATCCTGAACGACATTAAATGAGACCCTGTTTAGAGAGAGAGAGAGAGAGAGAGACTTTATTTGAGACGACAGAGGACTACCAATTTCAATGGGGAAGGGAAGGAGGGTCTCCCCCAGGCACTGTCAACTGACTGAGACCTAAGGACGGAGGGGGGACACAGCTTTGACAGTGGCTGCCCGCGGCCTAAGTCAGCTTGTGAGGGAGACAGAAAAGACTTGGGCTGTTGTTGTGAAAAAACCCAAAAAACAAAAACCAAACGAAAACCTTGCACTTCGTCTTGGAGACAGGGGACACAGAGGAGCCTGGAGGTGGAGGACGCCTCTAGCAGCTGGCAGCTGGCAGCCGAAGAAGTCTGGCCGTAGTGCCTCCCCCCTTTCCTCCGCCTGCCTGCGGCACCAAAGCACACCTCTTTACGCTTTAGTAATTGTCCTGGGACTTGATTTTCCACTCCCAATTAACCACTGGCCTTAACTTGGGAAAGAGCTTGGGAGGCCTCAGGCCTCTGCAGAAATGCCAGGCCGGTGTGGTTAAGTCTCAGTCTGACGGGCGCAGAGGTGCTAAGGCACACAGGCGGGAGAGGCAGGCGGGAGGGAGGATTTCCCGGGGCATTTCCGCAGTTGGCACTGTTATTGAAGCTGATCAAGCGGCCGCAGCGTTCATTCTTAATTATTGACCATGGTGGAGGGGACGGAGAGATGGAGGGAGGATTGGGAGAGAAGGGAAAGACTGAGGAAAGGGAACTAAGATGTGTTCTGTCCCTGTACAGCTCCCTACCAGGGACGTCCTCATTAGGAGCTGCGGACATGCACTAATAAAAACCAGAATGAAAATGAAAAGACAAGGACTTGTTTCTTTAATATGTGCACAACTAGAGGATGTTGGCGGTATAATTCACTTTCGACAGCCAACTTGGTAATTCTGCTCTAGGTGGCCTGAGAATTTGTCAGTGATGCCTTCATTTTATTTCATTTTTGAATGGCGATTATCATAATGCTAAGGAGGAGGAGGAAGAGGGCATTTGCAAAGCACACCTTTAGTAAAACAACAATCCTTCCAGGCCTGAGAATCCCCCAGTGAGCCTCACTGGGGCGAATCCTCCTCCTGGGGCCAAATCATTTCACTTTCTCCACCTTTCATCTCCTTAGCAACAGAAGAAGTTGTTATCTAGATCCAGAACCCAAAGCAGGACTTTAAATTCTCACCTCGGCATATTTGACATGCATAATTTTAGAGATCCATGTCCCTGTCACAGTGGATAGAGCCACCTCCCTGAGCTGCACCTGCTTTTGATGCTGCAAAGGTACCATGGAAACACTTTCTGGATGCTGAATCATTTATGCAAATACTCGCAAATGACAGTACACAAAGTTTTCCAATAAGCAAATGTTAAAGCACATGCATGGACGCACCTGGGTGGCAGTCTTCCGCAAGACATTCAGAAATGAGAAACAGGAAGATGTACCTCTGAGTAAATGAAAAAAAATCTAGTAAATACCAAAAATAACTCACGGCCAATTCTCACTTCAAGACGAAACTCATCTGTGAACTCACGAACAGGGATTGTTTAACCTTAGGGGGGGAAACGGTTTCATCACCACATTTGTTTTCACAAGTATTGGGCCAAATTGGGTGTTTATGGAGCTTGGGGAGGAAGATGGTCCAGATTAGTGGTTTCCAAACTTTAGCTCCATATCTCACTGCCTGGAGGGGATGATAAAATGCCATTAGGGCCGACCCGACCCCAAGAGTTCAGCAGGATGCAGGATGGGCTGATGGTCCACAGGTTGCTCCGAGATTATGCTGATATCGTGGATCCCTGGTGCAAAGTTTGAGAACCAATGGACCACAGATCAAAATTCCTTGAGTTTTCCCCCTATCGCTCCATCTGGTCTATTTCCTATAGTTAAGCAATATGCTAAAAGAAAAAGCAGGCCTGGGAATTTAGCTCAGTGGTTCCACCACCTGCCCCGCAAGCACAAGGTCCCAAATTTGATCCCCTGTACCAAAAACAAAGAAAAAGCAACGTTGGGGGATAAAGCGTACTGTATAATTTTGAAATCGTTAACAAACATGACCTCAGATGATGGATAATCTGATCCCTAGAGCACAATTTATTATGGAAAACAAATAGGTGGTGCAGTTGTCCTCGACACTGCAAGGGATGGGCTCAGGCCCCTCTCAGAACAGCGAAGCCTGGGATACTCAAATCCCTTATGTAAAAGAGTGAATTTGCGTAGAAACTGTGCGCATCCTCTCGTGGACTTTAAATCAACTCTAGCTGACTTCTCATCCTAACACAGTGTAAGTGCTACATAAATGGCTGTGCTGCATTATGTAGGAACTAGTGACAAGAAAAAAGTCCATACGTGTTTAGCGCAGATGTAATGGGAGAATCTGATCTCCGTGGGTTCCGAACCAGTCTGTACCAGGAAGGGCATGAGAAGATTGGTGTGCAAAGAGGCCCTTGTGACAAGCCACCCTTCCCGAAATGCTGCTTCTAATCACTGCCCCTGGCGGCTGAACCTGTGCAGAACCCGGTGTTCACAAATTATCAGACAGAAAAAATGCAACACCAAAGACAACTGTGTGAAGTGCCTACTCTTCCATAAGCCCAAATTAGAGGAGGGTGTAGGGGAAGGACTGATACAGAGAC
Source organism: Heterocephalus glaber (assembly GCF_000247695.1). The sequence continues at coordinate 15,319,101 of NW_004624756.1, forward strand.
AGGGAGAAACAGACAGACAGATAGAAATACCAAGTACAGATGAACACCTGGAGCAGCAGTCGGCCTCGTGAACTGCCGGGGACGTGTGCAGGGACACAACAGCACTGAGGGTACCTGTGTCCCATGGCCTGGAAGTTTCCCGAGGTATTCGCCCAGCAGAAAGGGATATTTAGTTATCAAAGGACTTGTTGCTTGATGTCCACTGCAGCTGTGAGGTTAGGGAATGACCCTCTGGAAATGATCCAAAAGACATGAGCAGCTGTTACACAGCAGACCACTGTGCCCTCAGCCGAGGTGCCCTGTCGTCAGGCCTGTGCACTGTGGGATGCTTAGGGCCATCGCTGGCCTCTACTCCTGCCAGTAGCACCCTCTGCCCCTCAGTGGTGCCAGCCCCCAATATCTCCAGATTCCTCCAGATTCCGGTCTTTCTCTCAATACAGTAATGAGAATGCTTCATTAAAGTACAACTGCCCACGGCAAGACAAGGTGAATCTCACAAACAATAATGTTGCCCAGAAACAGCCAGACAGGAAAAAACTGTGTGCTGTGTGTTTCCATTTATACGAAGGACAAACAAACCCAGGTAAAAGGAACCCCTGCTGCTAAACCTCAGCAGACTGCTGGGTGTGCTGGCCACACAGGTATGCAAACACCTTGAGTCCTTCAGAGAAAAGAATGAATTTGCATAGAAGCCATTTGCATCCTCCTATAGACTTTAAGTCATCAGGCACACTATGTGTACTTAATTGTTTTGGGGGGTTTTTTTTTGGTACTGGGGATCCAACTTGGGTCCTTGCGCTTCTGCAGCAGGTGGGGAAACCACTGAGCTAAATTCCCGGCCTTATGTGTACTTATTTGTGATGCACAGTACTTTTTGCACAATCAGGAGGGAGGGTCCTCCCAGAAAAATTTTCTAGGTGAGTGGGCATCAAGAGGTCCTGGAATAACTCAGACCTACGGTTATCACCGTGGTCCAGTCCTCTGCAGTTTGCCATCACAGAGACCCCAGCACTTCCTCCTGAAGTGGACTTCCTGTTCAGGACTTCCTTTCACCCTGCTCCCTCTGAAACCCACCTCCCTCCATCACCATGTAGCCAGGTCTCTTTCCTACCAATGAGCAATATCTGGTGAAAAAGAAACCACGGGACAATAGCAGGCTAGGCGAGGTGGCACATATCTGTAATCCTAGCACTTGAGAGGCTGAGGCTAGAGGATTGCTGCAAGTTCAAGAGCAGCCTGGGCTACATAATGAGTTTGAGGCCATCCTGGACTACACAGTGAGACCCAGTCTCAAAAACAAAACAAAACAAAACAAAACAAACCCAGGACAACACAAAACTCCACTCTGATTGTGAACATCAGAAAGCTGACACTCAGGCCACTGGTCTTTGCCTAGCTGACTTTCCAGCTCTGGCTGGCATTAGTCACTGTCCCATCTTGTGCTCTTTCTGAGAGCCCTTGGGCTGTTTCTTCACCAGGGCCAGAGCTGCTTCCCAGAGAGAACCTGAGAACAGGGACAGCTGTGTTACCTTTCAGTTAGACATACACACTCGTCCTGACTGCCTTTTCTTTCCCCCACATTCAATCCATATCATGATTCCTGAGGGTGCACCCAAGCCAGAAATGCTAGGAAATGTCCTTTCCAAGCCCAGCGTGATAGTGCATGCTTATAATCCCAGTACGCACAGAGGCTGAGGCAGGAGGGTCACAAGACCAGCCGACACATCTTGGTACTTAGTGAGACCCTGTGTCAAAGCACAAAGCAATGTAGCTCAGTGCAAAGGCTCTGGGTTCAATACTCAGTACCAAAAAAGAAAAAGAAAAAAACTTCTTTCCTTTTTCTTCCAACTTATCTGCTGCTCAGAAAACTATTTTTGTTTTTGTTTTAGTTTTTTTTTTTGCAGTCGGATCTCAATATGTAGTCCAGCCTGGCCTCTAACTCATGGTGGTCCTCCTGTCTCAGCCTCCCAGGTGCTGGGATTACAGGTGTGCACCACCATGCCCAGTGTGTCCAGATGTTGATGCTTAAATAGTGTTCTCTATCCCATGGAACCAGAGCTCCTTGAGAAAATGGCTGACTCTGTGACTAGGACAGGTAAAATACAAGATTTATTTAGAATTTCTCCTATGCCAGAAAGAACGATGGGGATTTGTGAAAAAGATCCATGATTTAATCAAATAAAGCATCAATGTTCGTCTTTATGCTGTTTCGGGGGGGCGGGGGCAGTGACCTCTGCTCTGTAGAATTTCTTCCTGAGAAAACTTTATATTACAGCATCTACCAAACAAGGTCACTGTTGGAGCTGTCTAGGTGTAGAAATTGTGCCGTTGGTTTGTAGAATTAACATTTACTGAGCTGTGATTCCATCTGAAAACCCATACTCTGTTCCAGATTCAATTCTTCTCTTCCTTTGTCGAGCAAATGGAAACTCTGCCTCTCTGAGATTCTGAAATCCAGTTCTTATCATGGGAAGGGTGGTGAAGGAAGCACTTTTTAATAATTTGTCATATGGGGACATAGGTGGAAAGAATTATTTGTCTGGTACCTGTGAAAAGCCTGCCCTTGAGCCCTACACCTCATCAGTAGTGACTTCTTGTCGCAGTCAATTTCTTTCCTAACTTTGCCTTTTCCTTCATGTCAGGCCCCCTGCCTTAACCTTCTCTTGTGTTGCTTTGAAACCAAGAAGCGTCTACCCTGCCCACTGCCTGGCCTTTGTCCAATCCCTGGGACGGAAGATGCTGGCATCTTGCAGAGCAGGACTGAGTCCTGGAAAGTCAAAAGAGCGGCTAGAAACTCACGCACGAGGCTCAGCAGTGAGTGGGAAATTCTGCAAGGAAGACCAGTTTATCCTTCATCAAAACTTAGGATTTTACAGGGAGGCTGGAAGGAGGTTAGATAGAATTGCAACATTACAGGAGTCTGAAGGGGACTTTGCTACTAACAAGGAGCAAACAAGAAAAGCGGAACATTCGTAAATATCCAAATTAGAAACAAATCTGTCAGATGCTATCCTAAATAGCAAGCTGAGTAATGTGAGAATTTATATGTATGAATGAATGAATGTATGTATTTACTTAGCTGTACAGAGAATTGAACCCAGGGCCTTTGCACTGAGCAAAATCCCCAAAACTTTTTTTTTGGTACCGGGGATGGAACCCAGGACCTTGCGCTTGCGCAGCAGGTGGCGGCACTGCTGAGCTAAATCCCTGGCCCCCTGTCTCCCAACTTTTATTTTTTATATTTTATTTTGAGACAAGGTCTCCGGTAAATCATTAAATTGTCCAGGCTGGGCTTCAATGTGTGAACTTCCTGCCTCAGCTTCCCAGAGTGGTAGGATCACAGCAGTGCACCACTGCTCCCAGCTAAGAATTTAAACCAGCAAAAATCTATAAGGAAAATTGAGTGTGGATTTAAATGAACCTCCTGGTAGGTTTCTAGATGGTCACATGTAGGCAGCACAGACTGAAGAGCAGGCATAAAAATGAAGACTCCAAGCCAGGCATGGTGGTACACACCTGTGATCCCAGGACTCTGGAAAGCTGAGGCAGGAGAACCCCAATTTCTAGCCCAGCCTGAAAAACTTAGTGATTTACCTAGACTCTATATCAAAGAAGGACTGTGGATGTAGCTCAGTGGGAAGGCCCTGGGTTCAATCCACAAACAGCAACAACAAGAACAAAAGACTACAACCATCCAGGTATGGTGGCACATTCCTGTAATCCCAGCACTTGGAAGGTTGAAGCAGGGGGATTGCCAGGAGTTCAAGGCCAGCCTACAGGTGTGGTGGGGCATGCCGGTAATCTCATCAGTAGGGAAGCTGAGGCAGGAGGACCCTTGCAAGTTCAAGGCCAGCCTGGGCTAGATAGTGAGTTCCAGGCTAGCCTGAACTATTTAGCAGGACCCTGTCTTAAAAGAAAAAAAAAAAAAGACTACAGTCAAAAGGCAAACCTTGTGAAATGAAAGAAACCATAAAGCAACAGCCACAAAAAGCATTAACTAGGATTAAGTAGGACAAACCCGCTGGCTCACAAGCGGGGAGGCAGATGGAGGCCAAAGACAGGAGACATCTGTTTGCAAGGAGGGAGGTGAGTTGTGACCCACTTGGAAATACATCAAGGGGCTCACAGTGTGCACACTGCATTGGGGTTAAATGGTCTGCTTTATTTTCTAAACAAATTGACTTGTTTGGTTAGAGGACCCAGGGAATGGAAACCTGAACTAACACTTGGCCCATGCAATATGTCCTTAACTCAGTGTTGAGCAATTTGTGTCTATTTGTATCTCCAACAGGTCTCCCTAAATTGCCCAGGCTGGCTTTGAATTCACAATTCTCCTGCCTCAACCTCCTGAGCAGCTGGGATGACAGGTGTGCACCCACACCTGGCTTGAAAATTTCATCTCTTCGTAGACCCCCATCTCCAACACAAATGTAACCATTTTGACACGTGTAAATTACTGGCTTGGGCAAAAAATACAGACTGCATACTTCCGTTTCCGGTGTCTACAAAACAGGGATTGGAACAGTACCTAGATTCAAAGCAATAATGTCCAAAAGGCACACAGTCCTCTCTGGAGACATAGCAAAGCCCGAGAAGTACATGAAAAACTGTTCAACATTGTTTTTAATTAGGGACACACAAAATCATACTCACACACATTAGGATGATGAAAATAAAAAAGCCAATAACACGCGCTAATGAGGATACACAGAATTGAAAGACTCATATGTAAAATGTTGCAGCCCTCTGGAAACAGTTGGGTAGTTCCTCAAAATGTCAGAGAGATTGTATGGACCAGCAATTCCACTCTTGATCTAACAAAGCAAAATAAAAACACATGTCCTCAAAGAGTTATTCAGGAATGACCACAGCAGCACGATTATCATAGCCAAAGCAGAAACAACCCAAATGTCTATCAACGAACAAGTTCATAAACGAATGTGGTCTATCCGCCAACGGAAGGGAATCCATGTCAGCAGAGATGGGAAGTACCACGCGGAGGAGCTTCAGACACAGGTCCCAGAGGAATGGGGTCAGACAGCAAAGGAGCACATATCATATTACCCAACTTCCACAAGATGTCCAGCACAGGGTTGGATGAGGAAGCAGGAAGGGGCTGTAAATGGGTGTGAACTTTCTTTTGGATGTGATAAAAAACATTCTAAATTAGATTGGGCTCATGTTTACACAACTGTCAATGGAATGAAATCACTGAGCCGTACCCTTAACATGGGTGAACTTTATGGTATGCAGTTATATCCCAGGATATCTCAAATTCTTCGATGCATAAATAGGACCACATAAAGCCATTAAGCTGGGCGGGCTTAAGCATCCTGAGTCCAGGGCTGGCAGGATAAAGATGAGTCAGGTGCTGGTGGCAAGTGCCAGGCCTTCTAGGAAGGTTTTATAGGATCTGTAACGCTGCCCATTTATGGTAAGCTTTGTTTCCTTTTTTGGTATTTATTTATACTGCAGTGCTGGAGATGGAAGCCAGGGACTCAACACGCCAGGCAAGTGCCCGACCGCTGTGCACCCTGGCCCCAGTCTACTCTAAGCTGTGTCGGTGACCAGGACAGTAGGAATCTTCCAGGACTCTCTGCAAGCAACACCGAGCTTATTTTATACAAGCAAAAATAAAAGGAATTAAATTCAGTCTAACACAGCATGCCTTAAGGCTTACTGAGAAATAAAGGGCGGCACTCTGGGAGGCTGAGTCAGGAAGACCACAAGTTCAAGCCCAGCCTGGGCAACTGAGGGAGATTTTGACCCCACCCCTACCCAGAGGGCTCCAGGCGAAGGCCCTGTGTTCGGCCTCCAGGACCATAAATCGCTCAGTCAAGCCCCTCCTACTCCCTCCAGGCTCTGCTTCTGTGGCTCTGTCGGTGAGAGAGCAAGACCCACTTGGTGCACAAGGGGCCCAAAGCTCTTCTGCCTGGAGCTGGGGTGTGGTTGCCAGGACAACGCAGCGGGGCTTTCAAAGATAACCCAGGGGCTGGGGTGCAGCTCAGTGGCAGAGATTGAGCTCAGCAGGTGCGCAGCCCTGGGATTCGTCACGTGCATGCACGCGCGCGCGCACACACACACACACACACACAAGATTACTGAAGGACTCTGGGGAAAAGCGGCAGAAAGGCAAAGAGAGAAACAGCAGTAAGACAAGGAATTCAAGATGGAGCCAAACCACTTTACATTTCCTGGATTTTTAAAATAAAGCTTCTCAGGGCCCAATTACTGTGGCAAAGTTTTGAACAGCTGATTTCACTTCTCTACACTTGAACCAAACACATCAAGCTGTGACTGTTAATTCCTGGTGAAACCAGTCCCAGAATATTGCTTCCTAGTAGAAGAAGAGAGGATCCATAGGTGACATGTGCAAGAATAACTATAGCTGAGATAACCCTTGCAGTCACACACCCGATTCTAACAGAAAATGATACCCGATGCCTTCCAAACTAAGCATTCATGGATTTGGCTCTGCTGATGCTGCATGTAGAAGTTTTAGAATAGCAACGCTAAGACCCCAAGAATCAACATCTAATAAGTTCATCTGTCTGTTCCCTCTCTGAACACTGAGTGGGTTTGTACAGCTTCAACTCCTATCGTGTGCTCTGATTCTTCCATCAGTCCTACAAGGAGACACCTTATCCCCAGGATCCAGAGCGCCATTCAGCTCAGGGAAACCAGGATCTCCCTGAAGATATACAGACTCTTGGTGGCTGAGCCAGGCTCTCCGCTCAAGCTCTTGGCTTCCAGATCCCACTGGCAAGAGTCAGTGCCTGACTCTGCAGAGTTCACAGATCTGTGTCCACTAAAGTCTAAAACGAGGTCCGATGGGTGCCAACTGGCTCCCATTCAGCTGGACCCAACCTTTGGTGTCTTCCTTCTCTTCAGTCTACTTTTAACTTTCTCCGTGTAAAGTTAGGATGAGTTAGGAAATCGCTGCTCAGAAAGACAGTAGAACACCGGAACAGGCTCGTGTCTCTGGTTATTCCTTCGAGATCCTAGCAGTTGGTGTAGTTAACAAGCAAAGGCATTCATTTACACCATCGCATTCGCACCTCACTTCTGATGTAATCTATGTGACCATGCAAAATGCACACAGATCAATTCAACTATCAGGGGAGTTTCCGTCTTGAGAAATTAGAATATATTTAAAAACTCAAGAAAATGTTAAAATCCCCAACAGTTCTTCGTTCTGCTGAATCACTGTAACTTCCAACCTGTTACACCACAGCGTAAAACACAGCCTGAATTTCTAGATGCCCCGGTCCTATCTGGGTTTAACTTCAAGGTGATACAGGTATGATTTTTTTTTTTTTTTCCTGAACCAGGAAAGAAGAGTATAACTCAGCTGGGGAAGGAAAAACCCAGAAAGTCAGGATAGAGTTATGAGTCATAGAATTGCCAAAGAACAAATCCAATGAAGAGGATGACACAAAGGTAAGCAAAGAGATGGCCCAGAGCTTGTCCCCCTTCCCACACTGCTTCTAGAGAAATTATACAAATGCCTCCCACTATTTCTTTGGTAATTTACCTGTATAAAAGGTGAAGTCTGTTGGGCCATTTGCCAGCTTCCCAAGAGACAGTGCTTCCCTAAAAGAGCTCACCGTGTCCTGTCCCAGCAGACATGGGATGGAGACTGATCAGGCCAAGCTGGTAGGAAAATCTCTCCTGCATCGTCTGTCCAAGGTCAATCAGGATCTCACAAAGCCTCATGGGTTTGGGGACCATACATGCCCTCTGGACAGGTCCGGGCACATTGCCGGGCTGTGAGCAGAGTACCCAGGACCACTTCGGTGCTGATCTGCTTTTTTTCCTGAAGTTGCATCTCCCACGATCTCAGCCCCTGGCTGAAGCACTGCATTTCCTCGACTGGGAGGCAGGGGCTGAGCGATCTGCCTGTCTCCATCAGTGACAGTCAGGCCAGTGTGGACATGGCCACCACCAGAGTTCAGCCAGCCTCCTCCCTGGTCCAACCAAGTTGGCTCGCAAGAAAGCTTCTTTTCTCATCATTTATATCTTAGTATGAGTTTGAAGCAAACTTCCATGCAGTCCTATTTGATTTGGATGGTTTGGGTTGTTGTTGCTCTTGTTTGTTTTTGCAAGACTGAGGACTGATCCGGGGCTTCCCATGTGCTAGGTCACTCTACCCCTGGCTTACAGCCTGGCCTCCTATTGGAAATACTCCTTTGTCACAGCAAAGCAGAAATCACCAGTCAATTCTGAAGTCCTGAAATCCAAGGAACACAGGAGCAATGAAACAAAGCCACTGAATGTCCACGTCAAGGCAGACCCATCCAGTTCAGACGAGCAGCAGCCTCTGTGGGAAGGAAGTAGGAGGCGGATGAACGGGAACTGGCCTGTGTGTGGTGACCGAGTTCTTTTTCTTTTTGGAACCACAACCTGCTACCCTGGCCGCAGTTGACTGCACTGTGTTAGGGGCCACATGAGGGCAGCTGTCTGCAGAGCTGAGCGTCAGCCAGGAATGGGGGACCGTGAGCATGAAACAGTCACCACACCCCAAGACCCAGGCAAGATCCCTGGGAACACCAGACCCACAGGTGTCGTGGCACCAGTGAACACCAAAGATGGAGAAAACAGGAGCCACAGGGTAGTGGAGGCCAGGCCAAGCGGAGCCCGGGCATGGACAGGAATTTCAGAGAAGGCAAAAGAAGCAGACAAAGCCAAATAAGCAGAGGTGGAGACGCAGAGACACAAGGATGGCTGACTTCTCAGCCACTGTGCCCCGCACGTCACAGGCAGACGCCAGGCCCGAGGGCCCCGTCTGTGACGGCAGCCGATGCAGACACTTGGTGTGAGTTAAATCAAATCCACTACTGAGATTAACTTCACCTGTTTCTTTCACAGCGGCTTTTAGAAACTCTAAAATTAGATATGTGAGAGGGCCGAGAGACAGAGAGGGCTAAGGGAGGCCTTAAAAAGAATTAATATGGGAGCCGGGCATGGTGGCGCACCCCTGTGATCCTGACACTCAGGAGGCTGTGACAGGAGGCTCTCCACAAGTTCAAGGCCAGCCTGGGCTACACAGTGAGTTCAGACCAGCCTGAACTACAGAGCAAAAGCCTGACTTGAAAATCCAAAAAGAATTAAGATGTGTTATGTACATGTACCAACTCTTCACGACGAATGTAATCATTATGGACTACAAACATGTACTAACAGAAAGTTTTCAAAAACACCTAGCAGAAAACCAAAGCATAAAAGTACTGTAAAATTAGATATGTGGCCCACACTGTATTTCCTTTAGCTAGTGTTTCTGCCATTTCTGCTGTGAAATTTTACTTTTCTGGCCCTAACGCTTCTTTGAGAATCATAATAATAAGCCAACACTCACTGGAATTAACTAGAAAAATCTAAAATGCACGCCTGCCATACACATTAACCAGAAAAGCCCTTGCCACATGATTTCCGCAGAGGAGGATTAATAAACAAGGCAGCCACCTGTCCCAGCCCCCCGACCCTGAGCTTGGGGCCTCCACGCAGGCTCACACGGCTGGGCAAGCGTTGGCTGGACCAGCTGGGGCTGTTAGTAAGGAAGGGTCCTCCACCCACGAGACACAGAAACCATTTCAGATGCTAACCCTTGCAGGTGTTTAAAATGCATGAATCAGTGAATGTTTTCCATTGCTTTGCTGAAGGTACTGCTAACCAGTGGTAGAAAAATTCAGTTCTGATACATAAATCATGCTGAAAAGTCAGGGTGTTACCCTCAACTTTCTGTTCAAGAAATTGACTCCAAAGGCAGCACTCTGGGAGGCTGAGGCAGGAGGATGGCAAATTCAAGCTCAGCCTGGGCAACTTAACGAATTTAGCAAGACCTTGCCTCAGAATTTTAAAATGGCTGGGGATGTAGTTCTGTGTGAAGGTCCTGGGTTCAATCCTTAGTACTGAATGAATGAATGAATGAATAAAAAGAAAAAAACTCGGTTACAACCCTGGATCCAGGGTGGAAAAGCCCGAGGTCCGTTTTATTTTTGTGGAACTGGGGATCAAACTCAGGACCTCGTGCTTGCCAGGCAGGTGCGGTGCCACTGAGCTAAATCTCTGGGCCCCGAGGTCCTCTTAGCCACAGTTTCCCGACCTCTGTTTCCTCAGCTGTGCTCCTGGCCAAGGAAGCTGCCCACCCTATTCAAAGTCCTCGGGTTCTGCTACCTCCCACCCGCTCCGAGACTTTTATTCCAGAGTTAGAGTCGGTCCCACTGCAAGGCTGAATACTATTCCATTTTGTAGATATAGAAAAGAAAAGCAACAGCTATACAACAGCTCTGTCAAAGAGTGGGAGTCACAGCCCATCTTTTTTTTTGTTATTATCTCATGAGAAATCCTAAATATAAATTTTTTATCTTTTTAGGAAAACATGAATTGGTACATTTTAAATATACATAACCTGCATCATAGGGAATTTGTACCAGTACATGATATATCTTGCTTTTTTTCCTCATTCCCTTTGTACAAAAGCTTTTTGTTTCCATTTTTTCCTCCAATTTTTTTTCTCATCCCTTCTTTCTTCCCCCCCGCCCTTGTTCCCCTTCTCATTTGAACGTTTTCTTCCTCTTCCCCAATGTCTATTGTACATTTTAATCCTTATTTCCCTCTTTAGTTTCTCGCACCAGAGAAACAATGCAGCATTTAAACATGTGTGTTCGGTTTATTTCACTTAAGCGTATGGTCTCAAGGTGCATCCTTTTAGCTGAGACTCTTCAAGTTTTTTCAGATTGAATATTCTTTTTGTTTGTTTTGCCCCTTTCTTGAAAAACAATGGGGTTTGGCCATTTCCCTTCTAGGCTGACTCTCGGAACAGTCTGAGAATTCGGAAAAATCTCTCTCCCGGTCCAAGCAACAATGTGCCCCAGAGGAGGGTGCTTTCACTTTCATGATTCTGAGCACTAATAATTCCATTTAAACAGCCCCGGGCGGGGGGCTACCTGACTTTCTTAAGCCCTGCTTCTTTGTTTTGTTTTGTACTGGGGATTGAAAGGGCCTTCATATTGAGCTACATTCCCAGACTTTTTTTTTATTTTGAGACAAAGTCTTGCTAAATTGCCAAATTTCCCAGGCCGAGTTCGAATTTGCCAACCTCCTGCCTCAGCCTCCCAGAGTGCTGGGATTATAGGCGTGCGCCACCACACCCTTCATAAACTCTGCTTTTTAACACTACAGCAGTCCTTCCTGCTCCCAGAAAATTAGATTTTAAAAGCATTCTGAAGGGCTGGGGGACTCACCAGGAAACGGGCCTGGCCTTGGTGAGTTATAGACCCATAGTGGAAGCCCCAGTCTAAAGAGACTATGAACTTCATCTTCAGATTGACTCCAGTACGTTTTTCCTTGAATTTTGGGTCTAAATTTTTCTTGAGTTGAACTAGCCAAACTGAGTCGGTTCACTGTAAACAATGAGATTACCCACATCACTTGCAACCTGTGGAATTAATTTAGTGATAACGGAGAGTTAATTGAAAATCAGTGCAAGAAGAACTCAGGCTTCGGAGACAGGTTTCTAACTGGCATGTTTGCTGGCGCGCCAGGTGATCTAGTACATGGTCCACCACGTGGGGTGTCTTTATCTACAAAACAAAGATGCTGGAAACCCTTAAGCTGCTCTAAATTTCTGATCCAATTCCAGGGAAGACCTTGAAAATGAAAAATTTAAAAGTTGTTATCCTGCTTCTATTTTGAAAGGACGTTAATTTAGCCAGGGGAAGCTGGGTGCCTATCAAAGCAGCACATTGTACCCCATCAATCTGTACAATTACGATTTCTGAATACAAGATATCAATAAAAACCCATCTTTCCTTTAAAAACTAACATCTGAGATGGTAAAGAGATTTGAAATGTTATACATTTTTTAAATCATCTTTTGAGCTGTTTTTTTTTTTTTTTTCAGCATTGACCCTACCATGTTTATTCATAGAAACCAGACAGAAACCAGGCAGGGTGGCTGCAGTCCCTGCTACCATGAGGATCACTTGAGCCCAGGGATCTCGAGCCAGCTGGGGCAACATAGCAAGAATTCATCTCTTAATTGCAACAGAATAAAGAGAGACCCACTTACCAGGAATCCTGTTGAGTGTCACCCAGAAATGCTCATCAGGAGAGTAGGTGTCCTTGGACCAGGAGAGTAAGTCCAGTGCTTGCTGGTCTTGAAGGACAAACTCAGCAAATTCCCTGGTGAGGGCCACATAGGCAGTGCCGAAGTAGATGGTCATATTGTGAGGAGGAGGGGGTTTTAACTGTGCTGTTCTCCGCACGTAGGAACTTCTGCTGTCTAATAATTCTTGATGGATGTACTTAGTCCGACCAACAGCGTGACCTGGGGGCAGCACCCCGGGGGTCAGATTCTTCCCTATAAACTCTTTCAGGTACTGAACGATCTCCCTGTTGGTCTTCAGAGGGAAATCTTGCCCACAGGTGTTGATGACGTATTTCCAGGGGACCTCGGAGGTCACCAGGTCTTTCATGCAGTTCAGGTCAGCTTGGAGCCTGGAAATCCCGCCGTAGACCACGGGTTCCATCTTGGAAGCCAGAAAGGCATTGGGGAAGCAGCTCAGCAATTGCTCCACCTCGAATTTGAACGTAGCTGTTGCCTTCTTGTCCACGTGCACGCAGTAGACATTCTGGGGCATGTAAATTGCCCGGAAGAGCCTCTCAAATGTGCCAAAGTCTTTGTGGACAGTCATTGTGAAGGCCAGAGGGAAGGCAGCTTCTTCTTCAGAGAGCGTTTCAGTTATGTAATGACTCTGGACCTTGTACTCAGAACAGGTGGATTCACTGAGGGTGGTTTTCAGTGCATTTTCTGTTAGGTGGAAAACCTCCCCCTTAAGCAGCTCAACGCAGGTTTCGGCTAAGAGCGAAGCATTGGTCAGGGCTGCCCTCAGAAAACGCCTGTTCTCCTGTAACTTGCTGTTGTAAACAAATACAAAAAGCAAGGCACTAAGCAGAGATACGACGAAAAGACAGTACTTCCAGGAGACCATGGTGAGAACCAGGAAATGAGCACACCAGCTTCTGAGATACGATCAGTGTGCTGATGCCTTTAACTTACAGTTTCCCCAGGCTCCGACATGGTCCCGTGATGAATGCAGTTCTCATCAGCAGCTGACATCTCTGGTCCTTGGTGGTTTTTCCCATTTCCCTTCCTCCTTCATTTAGAGTTCAGTTGCATTTTCATTTTTCTTTGACAGTTTCTGAAGTAGCTTCTTTACATTTGCCACACCCAGTTAGTTCTCCCACTCCCTGGATCCCTAGAACTACACAGAACCACTCCCGGGTGCCGGGGCATCTCCTTACTTCGGCAGCAAAGTCCACAGTCGGTGAGGTGATCATTCTGCAAGTCAGAGCGCTGGGACCTCAAGCCCTGCCTCTTCTCCCAGCTCAGCCGGCGGGGACTGAGTCTGCTCTCAGCTTCCTGTTAATCATTGCATTCAACTGAGAGGAATTGTTTGCTTAAACGGCACTGCCAAGTTAAAAGCTGTGGTCCCGAGCATGTGAACACTGCCTGGAGAGATGTTCTGTCAATAAAAAGTGTCATGCTTGAAAATAAATTGCTTAACTTGTCTTTTTCCTCCCTTTCCTGCTCCCCTTTTCCTCTCCACATTGGCATATGACTGGATGTTGGGCCAGACTCTTTCCAGGACTCTATTTTCTCCACTGCTGGGAAACATCTTCAAGAGGGCATATTAATTAGCAAGCTGACCTCACGGTCTAGGTTACTGCACAAAGTAACTGGGGTGTTCTGGTGAACAAAGGCTAACGTGTTTAACAAAAAAGCCCTGCTGGATGTGGTGGTGGATGACTGAGATCCCAGCACTCTGGGACGCTGAGGTAGGAGGACTGTGAGTTTGAGCCCAGTGTGACCTTGTCTTAAAATTAAAAATTTAAAAATGGGCTGGGGATGTAGCTCAGAGCAATGGCACTGGGTTCAATCACCAATGCAAGAAAAAGAAAAACAGACAACATAGTAGTATAGATACTGCATAAACACCGTGTTTTCACGTCTACCCCCTTGCCCATAAATATATACGTGGAGGGGTTGCAGAGACAGTCTCACAGTGTGGCTCAGGCTGGCCTTAAACTCAAAGTAGCCCAGGCTGCCTGAGCCTCCCAAGTGCTGTGATTACAGGCATGGGCCACCATACCCAGCACACATTTTGATTTTTTTTAAGCACATAAAGGGAAGCTGAGGGTAGAGAGCTTGCTTAGCATGCCTGAGGCCATAGGTACAATTCCCAACAAAACAAAACAAAACAAACAACCCAACAAAACCCCCCAGGATAAGATGCAAGTTCACATCCTGCCTTCTGAACTTGAGATTATTCTGTAACATTGTCCCAAGTGTTCCTCCATCTTCACAGTTATTTAGATTAGAAATGGATTAAGGAGGCGGCTGCCAACTGTTTCACAGGCACCGGGAGTGGACCCAGGGAGAATTCTCCAGCGCTCAGATGGGCTGTTTTTAGGAATCAGGCTCTACACTGTGGTTCAACTGTAATTTCATCAGTGTAACTCATAGTATTCAATCAACCCCACTAGCTCTTTCCTTAACTACCTCACCCATGCCTACCTAGAATTCCTCCAAACAAATCATTCCTAAACAGAGTACTCAGACCAAAGAACTCTTTCTGGAAATGGCAATAAATAATAAATAATAAGTAAATAATAGATAAATAATAATAAATAATAAGACAGGGTTTTGCTATGTTCTCCAGGCTGGCCTTGAACTCACTATGTAGCCCGGGCTGGTCTTGAATTTGGAATGATCCTCCTGCCTCAGCATTGGGATTGCAGGCATGCACCACCACGCCTAACAATCATCGGCTTTCTGGCTCACAGACTGTAAAATGTCCAAAGCACCTTTCACATATTCACCTTAGCACGACATCACCTCTGTCCTCAAGTTAGAAACCAGAGAAGCCAAAGGAAACCCCAGAAACCCTGGGATTGAGTTAAATCTGAGTTTATCCTGAAGTTCATTGATGCTTTTTCTTTTCACTACTCTAGTTCTTATCTGATCCTCCACTCTCCTCTCTTCTTCTTCTTCTTCTTCTTCTTCTTCTTCTTCTTCTTCTTCTTCTTCTTCTCTCTCTCTCTCTCTCTCTCTCTCTCTCTCTCTCTCTCTCTCTCTCACTTTTCTGTTACTGGTAAATTCAGTACCCTGTTGTACCCTCAAGGATGTTTCTTTACAACCAGGAAATGGCCTGAGGCAACAGGGTTTAAAAGAGGGAAGAACCGCCTTGCTCCCTGGATTCTGTCTCTGAAAATCTCTGGGTGAACCAAGGACATTCGCATCAGGGTGCTGAGCCCTTGAACAAGTCATTTGATCTCACCTCTCTGTTTTTCTTGGCTGAATTTGAGAAAACAATCCTCAGGGATATTGCAGGCAGAAGGGGACTCTGTAGTTGACCAGGATCCCCCACTCCCAGCTTCACTTCCTTCCTAGCTGCGCCATCCACACCCCTGAGTCTCAATTTTTCAACTCCAAAGTCAAGGCCACATCAGCCCCCTGGAGGTGCTGGGAAGATTCTGGAGATAACGCACGCACCTCCCGCACCCAGCTCTGGCCTGGCAGTGAGTCAGACCCAACTTCAGATCTTGAGGGAAAGCCATGGCAGAAAAAAAAAGGAGGGCAGAAAACAGGGTGTGTTGTCATAGCTGAGCTTAAAATAGCTGGAAACACTGAGGCCACTCAAGGTTGAGCCTAGAAGCTGAACAATAAAGGGCACTTAAAAGCCGTATTTGGCACCTGATAGCCATATTTGGCACTGGAAAGCATATTTGGCTTCAGAAAGATGCCTGGCAACCCCAGGCTTTACATGCCAGGTAAGGGAGGGGTCTTAGCCCAAGAATCTCAGACATTTTAACAGCCTAACTTTTCTGTGCTGCAGATAGCCTTCCTCAAGTTTGATGTGGGTGTACTTTAAGGTTGGGTGTGTTTTATATGGCATATTATGAGAAGAAGGTGGAATAAGGGCCTGATACCAGTACTAGCTTGATTTTTCCCCCCTTTATAGATTTCTATTTCCTTTTTCCTCCTCTACTGACCAGCAAGTCCTTGATGTGATCTGAAGTTATAGGAAGGTCACCTGGAGCAGCAGAGGAAGACGTTGAGCTTCTATGCCCTAAGGGGAGCACTGTGAAACAATGCTTCTTCCGATTGCAATATGCTGCTCAGCTAGAACAGGGTGCAAGGGAATGGAGACCCCGGACCTGCCCTCTTCCCAAAGACCACAGTGTACAAGCAACTGACTGAGGCCTACTCTCCACTGTGTCACCGGGTTGGGAGTGATCCTCCTTACACGTGACCAAAAAAGACTCAAATTTAAAAACAGGAAAACCAAGCCGAGAGTGATGGCGCACGCCTGTCATTCCAGCACTCTGGGAAGCTGAGGCCGGAGGGCCCCAAGTTCAAGCCCAGCCTGGGCAGTTTAGCAACTCAGCAAAATATTGTCTCAAAATAAAAATAAAAAGGGCTGGAGCTATGGCTCAGTTGGAAAGCCCTGAGTTCAGTCCCCAGTACCACAAAAAAGGAGGGAGGAGGCAAAAAAAAAAGTAGCTTTGAGTTTGGCAAAACCCAAATTTATGTAGTGGATCTGTCCTTGCTATTCGATATGTTCTCACAGAATTGCAAAATTTTCCACATGGTCCAGAACTTCATTTTTAGTCTTTTTCTATTATCAAATGAAGTTCACAGGAATGTTTGGGGAGTGGCTACTTAAATAAATCATGAGGAACACCACTGAGTTGGGAATAGTCACTGTCTTTGCATGAACAGTTAAAGGTAACTAAGATCTGTATGGATACTAAAGACTATCACAGTGCCCCGCAGGCACACCGCACAATAAAACAACATACAAAAAACGCTCGCCTATAAAACCCTGTAAAACAGAAGCCTCATATGCCACAAGCAGATGATTCATTCATTCTTCCAACATTTGGGGGTACTCACTGTATGCCCAGCGGTGTACTAGGCTCTGGAAATACATTTTAAGTGTAGCTTCCTGGATCTTAGCCTCCACGAGAACTCAGTGGAGGTAATGCCAGAAGGCTAACGCTTTCCAATTTCCTCCCTGCTGTACTTTTCCAGTAAGTTGGCATCTCCCAAGCTCTCTGGGTTCCCAGGAGGATAAAATTTCCAGGAAGCATTCTGAGGGAACTGCCTCAGCCTCCTAAGGTACAGGTAGATCCTAAGCAGAACAATAAAGGCTGGAATGTGAGTGGGAAGGTGTTTGCCTCTGTCCTACCCCAAGGCCAGCCCTTGGCTGCTGTGTGTCCACAGGAGCCTGCCTGGGTGGGGATTTCCTCAAACCTCTGTAGTCCAGGTGTGACCTTCACTGTACAGAATCTTCCCAAATGCCAGGATCTTGGCGGGGGTGGGTGGGGGGGGTGGGGGGTGGTGTTCAAATTGACAGCTTCCAACTCCAGCAATGTTGTAAAATGAAGCTGCTCAGGGAGATTACAGCCCTAGAGAAATTGGATCTCCACTTAGAGTTGTGCCCTTACACTTAGTTCCTGGTAGGAAACCCTATAGCCTTGGGTCCCCGGTGACCTCTAACAGATGTGTGTTACACTCAAATGCCTCCCCACTAGGCAAGGCAAATCTGGAAGGGGCAGCAGGATTTAGTAGAAAATGCCCTGGCCTGAGAGTCAGGAGTCAGATAATAACACAAGTTATATCCCGTGAGCAGGCCACTTTCTCTCTCTCTCCCCGGCTCAGGTTCTTCCTAGGCAAGGCAAACAGGCTTTAACATACCCTTCCAGGACTTAAATGATTCCTGTCTGAGGTAAAGCCCTGTATTACTGTAAATTTGTCCATACACTTCTCCCCAGAAAGAGTAAGAAGTTTGAAGCAGCTTATAAAATTCAATGGAGTGAAACATGTATGCAGAGCCAGGCATGATGGCATATGCCTGTAATCTTAGCAACACAGGAGGGTGAGGCAGGAAGAGCATAAGTTCAAGGCTAGATGAGGCAATTTAGCAAGACCCTGTCTCAAGCTAAAGCTTAAAAGGACTGGGGATGCAGCTCAGTGAAATCCCCAGTGCCGGATTTTTTCTTTCTTTCTTTTGCAGGCATAGAGCCAAAGGCCAAGATAAACCAAAGGAACTGCAAATCACCAATTCTAAAACTGACTGATTCCTGGGAAGACTGAAAGAAGCCCAACTATCTTCTGATCATTGGCATTCTGAGAAATTACTTTTTTCTACGTCTTTCTTCTATTTTCCGTATTTTCTAAAATACTCACAAATTATTTTCTAACTAGTAAAAAGTTGACTGGGCTGCCAGGGTTTCCTGGCCCTCATCTTTCTTATGCAACACGAGTTAGGCACAGACAGACTTTCCATCTCCTCAATAGCACACAGCATTGTAGGAGGAATAGAACTCCCAATCTGCTTGAAGTCAGTCGCACCAAGCTCGTGTCCCCTGAAATCCAAGGATGAATTCCAAGGGATGACGGAGGCTAAGAGTAAGAAAGTTTTATTGAGAAACAGCTCCTGAGACAGGAGGGGTCGAGGAAGTGGGTTGCCACCAAGGCCCTTTGTCAGTGGTGATTTATACAGCAGTGTCACAATGTGGGTACAACGTAGGTCAAGCTATAATCAACCTATAGGGTTACAAGTATGGCTGCTTAGCTAATATTAATCCAATAGGGAAGCGAGTCGCAAAGCAGGGTACACGGAAAGAACAAAGGCATTTTGGGGAAGGGATGGGTCCAGATGTTCTGGTCACCCTCCTGGGCGACTGATCCACAGCTGGACTTCCTGGGCCAGGTGATACCAATTACAGTACAATTTTAGGTTTCCGCTTATCTGATAGGGAGACACGTGGAGCAGGCCATTGCTCCTCTGACAGAATCACCCGGTATCCATGTTTGCACACACCAGTGTTTTACACACCCAGAGGGCTGTTGTGAAGATTCGAGATTGAGTCCAGGTGTGGCACAAAAGTCAGATCATCCACACAGGAGCTGGTGTTGCCTGGGGGAATTCCATGATTTTTTTCAGGGTTCCACCGCACGCTCAGAAATAACCTCAGGTCTTCCTAGCTTCTTCCTGGCCCCAGTCTTTGCTCTCCATACCCTCGCCTTTCTGCCAGCCACCCACCAGCTCTGCTCCAGCACTCACAGCAGAGCCTTCAGAAAACTGGCAACCCACAAAACCCACAGGAGTAGCTAATGCACATTCAGAATATTCATCCTAGTGACCTATACATGAAAAGAACAGCGCAGTCCACTCTCTTTACTTAGAGCAGCATTTAAAAAGTAATGCACTGGAATGCCTGCTATTAGCAGAGCTGTGATGAAAGATGCCTTCTGCTGCATGATGGAGGAAACTTAGAACATATTTTGGAATATGGTTTGGCCATGTATGGGAACTTATAATGTTCCCATCTTTTCATCGAGTAGGTTTAAATTCCAAAGGAAATAGCATTAAATATGATAAAGCCTTATGTGATAAGATGTTCCTTACTTTTGTTATTATTCAGCATTGACTATAATAGTATTGTTTGTTTTTGAGACAGGGTCTCACTATGTAGTTCAGGCAGCCCTGAACTCACGATGTAGCCCAGGCTGGCCTTGAACTCATGGCGATCCTTTTGCCTCAGACTCCTGAATGCTGGGATTACAGGTGTGCATAACTATGCCCAGTTTGTAACAGCATTTTACAGAATGAGAAACCTGGAAAGAATCCTCTACCCTTGATGAATAAGGAAACAAATAATGGGGCCAGGGATTTAGCTCAGCGGCACCACGCCTACCTCTCAAGTGCAAGGTCCTGAGTTTGATCCCCAGTACCAAAAATAAATAAATAATGGTACATTTGTGCTATGAAAAAGAATACATCATTTCATATTTTCAGCAGCACCAGGAAATGACAACACTGTCTTGTGAAGTACAAAATTACATTAAAAATTGCATGATCATTATGATCAAATTACATTCAGCAATGAAAAGACAGGGTAAGGAATGCAAATATGTCAACAGCAATTCTATTTGTATGATGTTCAGTTTTTACTTTCTGGCTTATTTTTTTACATTTCCCAGATTTTCTATGTAAGACTGAATTTTACAATAAGAAAAAATGTTGTTTTCTATATTAAAAAATCTGTAACTGGTACAGGGTTTTCAACTTTTGCGTGAAGGAGAAAGTCTTGAAGGTTCACGGAAGCCTGGCCCAAGGAGGTGTCTTCTCACTCACAGATCAAAGCGAGACCACCACATGCCACAGCCCAGACACTAGGCAATGCCCCTGGCTAATGGTTCAGAATTCTCAAAATCTTTATTTGTTTGTGTGTTTTGGGTACCGGGTCTTTGAGAAATCAAGGCAAGTGTTTTACCACTGAACTACATCTCCAGCCTTGAATTGTTGAAATTCTTAATGGTTTTTGGAAATTTGGGGGGAGAAATTTGCATTATTTCAAACTGTTCTTAAATGTTCTTTATGCCCATTTTCATATCTCAAACTTTTCAAACTCTCATAATTCACATTCACAGAAAATGAGACCATAATGAATAATTCATATTGAAGATGCTGAATTCCCAAACAATAGATGGTCATTGCTTATACAAACAGTTTGGGGCATCATAATAAAAAATTGGAGCATATATTGCCAGGAGAAATTTAATAAGTGTGTCCTGCAAGGAAACGGTACATTTAACGACCCATAAGAAGTATATTTTGTATTGCTTCATTGAGCAGGCATGCAAAACCATCAACAGGATGCCCATAAAATCTGGAAATGATGTAAGGAAGTTTTCAATGTGCAAAACACAACACACACATACACACACACACACACACACACACACACTGCCAGCCTTATGCAGGATGGAAATCAAGCTCCACGTACCTGGAATCCTATTTAGTGTCACCCAGAAATGTTCATCGGGAGAGTAGGTGTCCCTCGACCACTTGAGTAAATCAATGGCCCTCGGATCTTCCAGAACAAAATGGACAAACTCCTTGGTGAGGGCCACGTAGGCAGAGCCGAAGTAAATGGCCCGGTTGTGGGGCGGAGGTGGTTTCCTCAGCCAGGTCCATAGCACGAAGGAGAACCAAGAGTATCTCTGCTCCACGTGCACATACTTGGTCCTTCGGAGAACATGAGGAGGGGGCAGCACCCTGGGGGTCAGATTCTTCCCTTTGAACCCTTTCAG
Source organism: Heterocephalus glaber (assembly GCF_000247695.1). The sequence goes on from NW_004624756.1 coordinate 15,340,270, forward strand.
GTACTGAACGATCTCCCTGTTGGTCTTCAGAGGGAAATCTTGCCCACAGGTGTTGATGATGTACTTCCAGGGGACCTCGGAGGCCACCAGGTCTTTCATGCAGTTCAGGTTGGCCTGGAGCCTGGAAAATCCTGCATAGACCATGGGTTCCATCTTGGAAGCCAGAAAGGCATTGGGGAAGCAGCTCAGCAATTGCTCCACCTCGAGTTTGAACATAGCTGTCACCTTCTTGTCCACGTGCACACAGTAGACATTCTGAGGAGTGTAAACAGCCCAGAGGAGCCTCTCAAATGTGTCAAAGTCTTTGTGAACCACCATGACATATGCCAAAGGGAACTCGGCTTCCTGTTTGGACAGAGGTTTCATTACGTAGTGGTTTTGGATCAAGTATTGTTGGCAAGACATATTTCTCAAAAGTCTCACTGGCATATGTTCACCCAGGAGGACTCTTTTTCCTGTCACAATCGTGTCACAGATTTCTGTCAGGACTGAAGTGTTTGAGATTTTCCCCACTTGTGGGTATTTCTATGGCACTAAATTGTTGATATACAGGAATAAAAATGTTATCCACACAGCCATGAGCCCTATGACAAACCCAAATGCCTTCCACTGCATTTTCCCTTGGATCTCTTTTTCTTGTTTTGTCCCTTTGCTGACATCACAACATTGCTAATGTCAGTCTACAGGTCCGGGGTCTGATGGAGAAATCTGCTCTTTTTATTTTCAGCGAGAAGGGAAATGCAACCATTCGCTGAAGAGAAAGGGATCAACTCTCAGCTGCAGTTCTTCTCTGATCAGAAGGGATGAGAAAAACAGGAGCCTCTGAGGTCAACCAAGCAATGGAGCAAGACCGGGCACAGCCGGGCACAGCCGGGCACCTTGCTGTGGGTCAGTGTCACCTTATGACTCTGCCAATTGGCCACACTTGACAGTCTTCCCACACAGGCTAAGGGTGGAGTGGGAGCTGGCCTCACCCCTGGAGAGCACAGTCACCAGTGTCACCCTGGAATGCAAGGGACATTCTCTCCATCTTCGGGCGTCACACTTGTCCCAAGGCAGGTGTCTGTGGACAATCACAGCACTCAGAATTGCTGGATAGCACAGTCTCTTCACCCCCCAAAAAAATCAAGAATTCATAGTCTCTCAAGCCTGGAGGGAACCTGTAGATTATTCACCCCAGCAGGATCAACTTCCAGATGGTGCTGAAAAGGCGCCAGGCGGGTTCTAGCACACTTTAATCTCCATTATCTCCCTGACGACCTGGGAGGGAAGCAACCACATGATGCGCACTTTGCCCACAAGGGAACTGAAGCCCTGTGATCTGCTGCCTTGCAGGGTATCCAGTAATGACTACTTTGGGGTCTCAACCCCAACCTTCTGACCACACCAGTCTTCTCCCTGAAGTAGCCTCCCCCTCTGCCTTTTCCTGAGGCATCCCTACTTATCTTTCAGGTCCTGGTGCAACACAGCTTCTCTGGTGACCCTTTCCTGCCCTCCCTAGGCTTGGCTGGGAACCCCTGGCCTCACAGGACCTCGAAGTCTCCATAACCACACGTTGGTTGCCTGTACCCCAACTTGTGAAGCATTATTTCTGTATACTTGATCACTGCATTTTGGCACTGGGTTTACGGCAGGCACTCTTCCTTGAACTAAGTCTAGTCCTCTCTTCTCTCCTCTACATAAGGGGGCAGTAAGACTGTAACTAGGGCTGGACATGACGGCACACACTTGTAATTTCAGCACTCAGAAGGCTGAGGCAGGAGGATTGCAAGTTGGAGGCCAGCCAAGGTTACATGAGGACTTCAAGGCCAGCCTGGACTATATAAGGAGGACCCAAAATATTAAAATGAACAAAACTATAGCTGGTGGCGCAGTCTGGCCTTCTACCTGTATTTATACAGCCTGTGGGCTAAAAGTGGTTTTATATTTTTAAGTGGGTGGGTGGGGGGAATCCAAAGAATAAAAATATTTTGTGACATATGGAAAGTATGAAATTCAAAGTTCAGGGTCCATAAATACATCATATTAGAATCCAATCAGGGTCCCATGTTTACCTTCCTGTGCCTGCTTCACCCTGTGATAGTAGAGCTGGGTTACCCTGACACAAACCTAAACCAAAGATATGCGCGGGCCCCAGAGCCTGAAGTATTTACCAGTCTCCCCTTATCCGAAGAAGTTTGCTGACCTCCTCCTCCACAGCTACCAGTGCCCTTCAGACCACTGTTTTCATGGCATCAAGGTGACCCTAGTAGATTTGGCACCATTTTACTATTTGCTTTATTTTCTTGATTTTCTGATAAATGCTATGGTATTTGATAGCAGAATATGGGGCTTTAAAGAGAAATGTGGGGGGATGGGGATTGTTGCTCAGTGGTAGAGCCCTTGCCTAGTATGGCTGAGGCCCTGGTTTGATTTCCCAGCACTGCAAGAGGGGAGGGACAGGGGCAGGGGGGGG
>NW_004624756.1:15347510-15374298 GCF_000247695.1 Heterocephalus glaber
TAAGTGGATGCACATTGAGGCAATACTCTTAAGTGAAATAAATAGGACACACATATATAAATACCGAATAGTTTCTCTGGTGTGAGAAACTGAAAGTGTAAATAAGGACTAAATCTTACTACTTGGTTTTTGAAGAACCAGGATGTCTTCATCTGATGTAATCTTGCTCTTGAGCATCACAGCATCACAGGACCATTGAGGTCTCAGCTGTGACTGGAGGCAAAATGGCGTTATGTTTCAACATGCCATAGCCGGTCTGTAGGCAAGAAGACTAAGCCTAATCATAATTTAACTGTGAAATGATTTTCCCCCAAAATTATGTAGAATGGCTCCCGACACTTGAGTAGCTGTTAGAGTCATTGATTTCAATTCTTTTTTTGTCAATTTTGTGCAGCTATAACAGAATACCACACACTGGGGAACTTGTTGAGGATAGAAAGGAATTGGCTCGCTGTTCTAGAGACTGGGACATCCAGTGCCCATTGCCACCGGGTGGAGAGAACCTCGTGCTGTCATCTCACAGCAGAAGGCAGAAGGGCACAGAGAGAGAGAAAGGGGGCCAAGCTCACCCTCTTATTGTGGCACTAATCCCACCCAGGAGGCAGAGCTCCTGTGGCCCAATCACCTGTGAATACTAATACAGTGGCAATTCAGTTTCAGCAGGAATTTGGAGGGGTCAAACATTCAAATCATACAAAGTCATTTTGGGGAAATACTTAGAAGAAGAAGGATCCCTGGTCCTATGGTAATTCTATATTTAGCTATTTTTGACCAACTGACAGACTTTTCCACAGTGTCTGTACCATTTGTGGCCCCACCAGCACAGCTCCAGTTTCTCCACATCCTTAATAACACTTGCTCCTTTCCAGGTATTTATCATAACCATCCTAGAGGTATGTTCAGACCTCATTTTGTACAGAATGTTTTCCTTACACAAATCTTATCTAAGGAACTCTAAGGAGTTTCACGGAAGGGACCTGGGCAGTTCTGGACTCTTCATGGAGGCGTGAAATATTATTTCCTTCAGAAGTCAGCTTAGTTGGAAAATGTCAGGCATGCTTGTTTTTAAAAGAATGCTCAGGCTAGGAATGTAGCTCAGTGGTGGAGTGCTTGCCTAGCATGTGCAGGATGCTGAGTTCCATCTCTAGCAACATAGGGAGGAGGGAAGGAAGGAAGGAAGGAAGGAAGGAAGGAAGGAAGGAAGGAAGGGGGACGATATCATCAGGAGTTGTGTCGCAGTTCTACTAAGGTCATGATAACACCAACATACTCAATATGTTAATGCCTATTTTTATGTCACATGTTACTTTTTTGGGGGTACCAGAGATTGAACTCAGGACCTTGTGCTTTCGAGGCAGGTGGTGGCACCTGAGCTAAATCCCCGGCCACATGTTACTTTTATTATATTACAGGCTAGGCTCTCCTTGTGCCGGAGCACTGCCTAGAATGACAGAGCCAGACAGTTACACACACAGCCAGATATACACCTGTGTGTGTCTATGCGTGCTCATATGCCCTCTTCTTCATTTCAAGGAACCCAAACTATATATTTTTAAGAAGTCATGCTGGGGGAAGTGCCACATGCCTATAGTCCCAGCTACTACTTGGGAAGCTGAGACAGGAGGATTACAAGTTCCAATCCAGCCTGGGCAATTTATCAAGAATTTGTCTCAAAAAACAGGAAGGACTGGGGAATAGAGTACAGTGGTTGAATGCCCTGGGTTCAATCCCCAGGACTAAAATATTGGAAAAAATAGGTTAAGTATTTTGGCTAGACCAAGAATTCCTATCTTCATTTTGATAAAAGTTTATTTATTTGTTTGTTTGTGGTGCTTTGGATGAAATCCATGGTAGACAAATGTTCTTCTACTGAGATATGCCCTCAAGCCCCCAAAGCTTAATTTTCAATGTATACATTTATGTATCATTTGAATTTATTATAATGAGCAGTTGTTCTTGAAATATGAAGGGATTTTAGGAAGACAGAAAATTCTATTAAAACACAAATGTGCTATGTTAGTTACTTTTCTCTCGTTGCTGAGACAAAATACCTGGCATCAGAAGTTAAAGGGGAAGGGTTTATTGGGCTTTCATAGAGGTTTCAGACCATAGTCAGCTGGCTCCAAGGCAGGGATGGCAAAACAACATGGCACGCACAGGGCAGCAAAGGTAACAAGAGACCCTCACTGAGTCTTTCTGCCTCTTTTATCCCATCCAGACTACTGGGATTAGGGCGGTGCCAAACTAAATCACTCACATGTAGTGGTTTTGTAATCACATGCCCTTAACCCCAGCATCACACATTCCAGATTCAACTACCTCTGAAAAAGAAGGTCCCATCTCAACCACATGAGGCTTTGGGGGGATGTCTAACCACAAACCATAACATATGCTAACAGAAGTACAGAGAGCAGGATGAAGTGTAGATAGAAATGAATACAAACTAGGGAACAGTAAATCCCATCAAATTTGAGTCCAGGGACAAACTTTCATTGTTGTTGTTGTTGTTTTAAAACAAGGTCTCACTTTGTAGCCCAGGCTGGCCTCGAACTTCCAGTTAGCCTCCTGCCTCAGCCTCCTGAGTGCTGGGATCACAGGTGTGCACCACCGTGCCTGGTGCCAATAGTTTTTAAACATAGGAGATTATACAGTACAGGATAGTGAACCCCAACAGGGGAACAAATGTTAAGTGAACCCTACGATTGCCCTGTGCTGACTGAGTAGAGTTTCCCTGATCTGGGGCGGGCCCCAGAACCTGGCAGAGCCTGAGCAGCTCGCTGAGGGGGCCAGGCAGATGTGGGAGTGCAGGAGCTCAAGCCTGCTGAGGTTCGCAGCCCTGAGAAGCAGAAAGTCCCGAGAGAGAGTGCCAGACACCCTAGACGGCTCCAGTCAGGAAATCATGGAAGTAAACCACCCAGTGCCCAGGAAAGGACAGCCTGAGGTCAGAGAGAAGAATCACAAATGTGCACATGGGGCAGGCATAGCCTATGTTCCTACCAGAGAGGAGAGAATACATCCGGTGGGGCACTCAGAAGGCCACTGTCTTGTTAATAAAGCTAAGACAGAACTAGGCCAGTGGACCAGAACCCTCACTGAACAATATCAAAATACAGGTTCTTTTTATGTGCAATGTTTTCACATAGTAATATAGGCACATATGAACATGCTGAAGCTCATACATTGTATGCTAATGAAATGTCTCAGTTATATCAACAATGCCGAGGAGCACTGAATTGGTAGGGTATCTATTCTTAGTGAGTTCCAGGAAACGGCTAGATACTAATTTGATGAATGTAAACCTAACCCATTGACTTCTAATCTATTGAATGACTGGATTTTAATCCATAGAAGTCTACAGAATTGTTAAATATTAAGTTAATGGATATGGTATTGCCTAAGATATGGATGTACTGAATGAATAACAGGATATTTACAAACACTTGTAATGCACTGTTCCTCGCGTAGAATGAATCATACTCATAGCAGCCTCAGAGGGACACTGCTGTTATCTCCCTGGGATTTGAGGAGAATCGGAGGCACCAGGAGGTTAGGTAACTACCCAAGACCTCCCAGCTTCAAAGTTGGAAATGCAGGTCTCAAAAGTAGAGAGTTTGCCACCAATATCCATGTTCTAGGGACCTCTGTGCCACATTTCCTTCCTGAAGGAAGGCAGCTAACATCTATTGAGTGCCTACTGCACACCAAACGTTGTGTAAAAGGACTTCTGCATTCACTATGCAACTTAATCCTCATCCTTACCCAAGAGGAAGCTAATATTATTCCAGTCTTGCAGCTGAAACAGCTTCCACCCAGACCAGGTCCTCCTGTGAGTTTATGCATGAGCTGGGTTTAAGGCTCATTTTGTTGGCCCCCAGGTCTTGTTCCCCTGTCTGTTTCCTGTTCACCTCTCTGTCTGATGCCCCCAGGGCTTAGAATACAATTTAATTCCTATGTGGGCAATGAAAGAAGAGTCACTCTGTCCCACACAGAATGCAAAGAAATGACAAATTATAAACAGGGTGGGCTGGAGCAGGGTGATTCCCAGCTCCCACAGAAAACATCTGATACAGTTTAATCAGCTACCCTGTCCCTGAGGGGAGCCTGACTCAGTAACTCACTCCCAAAGAATGGAATAAAGGAAGACAAAAACAGCAGCAGCACCAGGGAGAAACCTGGCAGGCAGGACCTCCATCAAGGGACCAGGTTAGAGCCTCAGTGACATGCTGTGGTTGTGCCATACCTGATTGGATGTGATTGTGAGGGCATTTCACTTCTGTGACTTTTTTTTTTCCAGTACTGGAGATTGAATCCAATTCCCAGTCTTTTTTTTTTTTTTTGAGACTGAGGTTCTCACTAGATCACCAAATTGCTCAATCTTGGCTTGAACTTGTGATCCTCCTGCCTCAGCCTCCCAGTGTGCTGGGATTACAAGCATGGGCCACCACTCCTGGCTTACCTCTGGGTGTTCTTTCCCCAAAACTTGTAACTGTAGTAAAATCAAGAGAAAGTAAATCAGACAAACCTAAATTGAAGACTGTTTTAGAAAATACTGGCTGACATTCTCAAAACTATGATGGTCATAACAAAAGGAATCAAGGCAGAAACTGTCAGACCAGAAGAAATTCTGGAGATGACGACCATATGCAATGTGGCATTATGCACTGGGGCTTGGAACAAAAGACATTAGTGGAAGGACTGGTGGAAAATCTGAGCAAAGTCTGGAGTTCAGTTATAGTAACACGTTGATGTTCATTTCTAGGTTTTCACAAATGGACCAGAAATCCAATACAAAATGGCAACTTAGAGAAAACTATACCTCAGTGAGGGGTATAGAGGACCTCTGAACTTTCTTTGCAAATTTTCTGCAAATTTAAAGTTATTCTAAAAGAAATTTTATTTTTAAAAATTGAACTGGTTGATCTGCTCAGGTAAAAGCACAGCATTCCTGCCATTGCTCAGCCAGAGACATTTAGGGGTGTGGGTGCTGTAGGTGCACCCAGTCTCCCAGACCACCCCAGTATCACCTATGGAGTGTCTGGCCCTGCAGCCGGGTTGGCAGCACAGCCCTCGGTTCAGAAAAAGCACACTGGCCAGAGTCAGAGGAGTGTGAGCATTGACGGTCTTAACCTTCCTCCAACAACAAAATTAATCTCACCAAGAGAATAGGGGTCAGTGTTCTTTCATTGTTGTGGCCCTAGATGATTTGATTTGATGGTATTCCAGAGCGGTTTGGGGAAAAGGTAGAAGATAAATTGCTTATTGGGATGCTACTCAGGTGAGAAGCACAGAATTCTGGTTCCTGCAATAATGGTGTGAACTTGAGAAAACCAGAACTCAGAGGAGCTCACATGATGGATGGACAAAGAGACAGGTGGATAGATGACAGATGCATAGAGGGATAGGTAGATGATGGATATACACATAATAGATAAATAATGTTATGATTTGGATTGTAAATGTCCCCCAAAGGCTAATGTGTTAAAGGTTTGGTCATCACACCTTGAGACCATAATGTTAAGTGAAATAAATCAGACACATGGGTTTAAATATCACATGGTTTTGCATGTAAATTAAGGGACAAAATAAAAGATAGATAATAGGAAACAGGGAGATGGATCTTTTGTAAAAAGGAAGGGCCAAGAGATGGAGGGAGAAGGGAGGGCAGGGCGGGCTAGGGGATGAAAAAAGAATCAAGGTGTGTTGCATACATGCACCACCTCCGAAGGATGAATGCAATCATTATGTACTGTAAACATGTGCAAATAAAAATTTTAAAAATGGTTTGGTCATCAGCCTCTGGTGCTACTGGGAGGTGGTGGAACGTTTAAGAGGTGGGGCCCAGAGGGAGGAAGTTAGGTTACTGGGGCATGGCCTAGAAGGGGATATTAGGGCCCAGGTCCCTTGCTCTGTCACTTTGCTTCCTGGCCGTCAAGAGGTCAACAGTTTTGGTCCCTGACGTGCTCCCTGCCATGCTATGCTGCCTCCTGACAAGCCCAAAGGCGATCAGCTGGCTGTGGGCTGAAACCTCCGAAACTGTGAGCTGTAATAAACCTTTCCTCCTTTAAGTTGATTTTATTTCAGGTATTTGTCAGAGCAACAGAAAGTTGTGCAACCTAGATAGACAGACAGATAGATGAACAGGTAGACAGACAGACCCACCTACCCATCTTTTTATTTTGTTTTTTTATTAATTATGTTGGTATATTTAAGGTATACAATATAATGGCATTCCTCATTGGAAATTTGCACCTTTACATAATCCATCTTGGTTCTTATTTTTCCCCCATTCCTCTGCCCTCCCTTCAACCCCTCCACCCCTCCCTATCTACAGAGACTTTGTTTCCATTTTTTCTGCTTCTCATATCAATTCCATTCTCTTCTTTCTTTTCCCCTACCCCTCCCATTTCCCCTTTCCCTTTGCCCCTTTTCTTCCTATTTCACATTATCTATTATACCTTTTAGTCCTTATTTACACTTTCAGTTTGCAAACCCTCTACTTTTTCCTTTCTGATGACCTCCTGTCTCCCTTATTCCCCAGCATTATTAGTGCACTCTCAGGATTTCTGAGTTCCACATCTTACCTGTAAAACCCTAACAATCTCACATCCTAACATCTAAGCACAGTATTTCAAATATTTCCTGTTTTCACTGCCAGGGAAGTAGAAATGACACTGTGATAGATATCACCTGCAGGAGTTCACAGCTTGAGACAGAGCCCAGACATTGATTCCACCAAACTCAAGCCTGGTGTTGTTTTTGCAAAGAGGAACCCAAGTTCCAAAATAGCCAAGAGTAGGCAGAAATGTGGCTCCGTCAGGCTCCACAGCTGGGAGGACCACATGCTTTCAAAAGCTGGTGACTGCTACTGCAGTATGCATTTTAATGCTGGTCAGAGACTTTAGTGATCATTAAAATGTTCTCAGGAGAAGCAGTACTGAATTGTTATCATTTAGCTTTATTCAGATGTATTTCCTATCCCACTACTAAGGTTTTCATGCAGAGAGTGAAATACTTGATACCTCTTTATACATCTCAAAGGAAAACCAAACCAAAGGCTTCTCCAGTTATCCACTGTGACTCACAACTGCTGTCTTTGCTGCCTTTTTAGCAGAGTAGATATTTGGCTACAAGGAAGACTACAAATCTGAATGTTATCTTCTTGTCCTCCTTACAGAAACGGCCTACAGGACTACATGTTTGGTTTGGTTTTCCCCACCTGAAAGTCAGTGTAACAGCTCCAGATCCTTCCGCTTCTTGGGGGCTTAGGGGTTGTAGAGCCGTGGCGGTTGGACTAGGCCCAATTCCTTTGCTTTCCTCCTGCAGATGTCCACAGTCTTCATTTGCACTTGACATTTATGAGAAGATAATGCTTCCACAAGTAATGGTAGTGGAGAAATGGCTCACAGACCTTTAACAACGCTTAGACCCTTTATCTTTGCTGGGACACAATACCTGATGCCTACAACTTAAAAGGTTTCTTTTGGCTCACAGTTTGTAAAGGTTTCAATCCAGGGCCTGCTGGCTCCAAGGCAGGGTGGCAGAGCAGAGGAGGGTTGGTCATGGCAAGGCAGCAGGAAGTAGAGGGGAAATTAGGGAGAAGCAGGGAAGAGATGGACTTAGGCTACTGGTCGCTATAAGCTACTTGGGCAAAGAGGGAGAGGCAAGTTTCTGTGGGGGCTGATAGACCTACGACGTAAGATCTGTCCGTCATTTTTAAACAGGTAATGTAAATGGCCACATTGTTCCCAAGGCAGTTTAACTCGGGGCAAGATCAAACCTGCGTGCACATCTACTCAGCAATCCCACTTTCTGGGATAGGGGTGTGGCTCATTGTTAGAGTGCTTGCCCAGCATGGTCAAGGCCCTGGTTCTATTCTCAGTACTGAAAAAAAAAATTAAAAAGTGAATTTCCTTCTTTGTCCAGAGTTTTTGGAGGTCTGAGCCTGCTGTGGAATGCTGGCTATGATGATAAAGGATTCCATTTAATTCATTAAAAAAAAAAGTGGATTTCCTTTCCCTTCCCTCCAGAGTTTCCAGCAGAGGTCTCATCCACCCATACAATGGTAGGAAAGCAAGATCCCAGCATGCCTGGAGCCATGTGAACTTCTCAATACCCCATGCAGACTGCCACAAAATCTGTCTGGTCAGGATCAACTTCTTCATGTTAGACTCCCTCCCGAGATTAGCTCGTGTCTGTGCTTTCTCAAATCATGTTTTTTTTTAAACTTCTAGTAGCAAAGAGCATGGCAAAGATCATTCTGGGCACTATGGTTCCCAGGCATAGGTATCTAAAAAGCAGACTTCATGCAAAAGAACAAAAGTTACGCAAAGCTGAAAGTGTACCTCCCTGCTATTGTGGGGTGACTCTGGCTGGAGGAATGATTGAAATAATTGCTAAGATGAAGAGATTCCCTGCAATGATGGCCCAGGTTTCCTGGAATGCATGGTTAAAGATTAGAGCAGGCCTACTGGGGCCACAGCCTGGCAGGATCCCATACAGATTATCTTTAGACATGGTTACTCCAGCCACTGTTCTCTCCCTCCCTGATGGCTTGCTTACATGAGGGAAAAATTAGTCAAGTAGTAGACCACCCTGTCTTTTCCCTGTCCCCTACATGAATTCCTCCACAGAAGTTCTTCTTTTGACCTTTATCCTTGCTTCCTGGACCTATCAATAAAAAGCCACGGAGGCTTCAGACAAGGGCTGTTTTACTGAGACTGTCTCACACTGAGGAAGCTCTGTAAAGCAGTCCCTCTGGGCATCTTGGAGTTTAAATTGGCCATTCAAAAATAGGAGTATAGGGGCTGGGGATTTAGCTCAGTCATTCCGCTGCCTGCTTCTCAAGCACAAGGTCCTGAGTTCAATCCATGGTACAAAAAAAAAAGAGGAGTGAGTTTCTGTGAAGCAACCCCTCCCCAAATCTGGAAATAAGTGATTTTCCTGAGTGTTGCAGCTTGTATCTAGATGTCCCCCCAAAAGCCTCATGCACTCATAGGTGGAGCTTTTCAGAAGTGGCTGGATCTAGGGTGGGTGAATATGGATTAAGGGTGTGTGATATTGAATTAGTCTACCGATTTGTTCAGCATCATTCTAGGTGTGGCTGAATGGATTCACTGAAGACAGAAGACCCATTCTGGGTGTGAGTGGCACCAACCAATAGGCTTGTAGTCTGAATGGAGTCAAAAGGGAAAGGGAGGCTTGCTGTGGCTGCTACCTCCTTCCTGACCTGCCATGGATTGTTTCTCCTCTAGCATGCCCCTCTGCCATGGCATCCTACCTTGGAACCAGCTGACTATGGACTGAAACCTCTACAAACTGAGCTAAAAAACCTTTCATCCTTTAATTTGTGAGTGTCAGGTATTTTGTCACAGTAGTGAGAAAACTAACTAAAATACTGAGAGTCAGGCGATGATGTCAACACAGAACAGATGGCAGAGCATGGAACTTGACACACCTTTTGTGGTGAGTCTTAGAAAAAATATCCTGTATCCAGCTAAGAAATTTTTTTCCTCTCCCTCCTCCTCCCCCTCCTCCTCCTCCTTCTCCTCCTCCTCCTCCTCCTCCTCCTCCTCTTCTTCTTTTTTGGTACTGGGGATTGAGCTCAGGACCTTGCACTTGTCAGGCAAGCACGGCACCACTGGTTACATGCCTGGCCCCTCTCCAGCTAAGAATTGTTGACCAAGGGCTCAACTCATTATGTGGAGATGGGAGGTTAGGCTCTGACATCAAATATTCAAATTCAATAATGCTCAAATCCAATAATGCTTCTGGTCTTGTCAAACCACCCACAGATCAGTTTCTTTTCCATGGGATTTGCTTTCAGAGATGACTACTGGCCAGGACATATTGCCAGCTCTCCCTGGTATGTAAATGTGCTGATCTCATTCTTCTGTCTCTGGAGGCTGATAAATGTACACTTCCTGAAACACAACTTACTCTCATTTTCTAGCAAATTGGATTCTGAGAAGACCCTCCCGCTGAGTCCTTTGGGAAATATCTTTTCAGTATTTTGCAGTGCTTCCTGTTCCCATCAGAGATTTCTCCAGGGTCATTGTTGGTCCAACCTGAGATGTGGAAACCCTTGTGGGGAAATCCATTTCTGATGTGTTGTAGCTGAAAGATAAGTCATGTGGGAGCTGGAGACAGATGGTGGCAATGGTTGTCCAACAGTGTGAATGCACTTAATGTCATAGAACCATACACGTTAAAATGGTTAAAATAGTAAGAGTTTTAGGTATATTTTTCCACAATAAAAACACCACAAGGGGGCGGGTGGAGCTTCTATCCTGGAAGGGATGTCTTGCACCATACACTGGGGCCATCTGGCTAAATCCTATGCCTGCAGCTGTTGTCTCAAATGGAAATGGAGAAAGAGTGCAGTTCATAGAGTGATGAGGATCCCAGAGAACAGAACAGAGGAAAGAACAAACCTTGCTGGTGGAAAGAGTGGGCAGATGTACGAAAATCCTCCCCCGAAAACTCCAGATGCGATTAGTAGCAAATAGATTAGCAATTAATAGCAATAAATTCATTATTCTATTTTGGGGGCTAGGGTGATGCTGTGCTATATCACAGATTGGTAGATCTTCGGTGCATAAGAATCCTTTGGATATCTGGTTAATGTGCAGATTCTGATTTAGTAGATGTGCGACAGAGATGGAGATTCTGCCTCTCTCACAGGCTTCCTGGTGCTGCCTGGGGGAAGGGCCCCTCCCAGGCTCAACTCAAAAATGAACGCAAGGACAGCAGGCCACACTGTAGGAAGGTCAGCCAAAGTCTAGTTTTTCCAAGAGGGAAGCATGTGTGAGTGGAGGCATGGAGACTCCAAACTTGGGTAGATTAAAAATCAATCAGCTCCCGGGCCGGGGATTTAGCTCAGCGGTCCCACTGCCTGCCTTGAAAGCACAATGTCCCTGCTACCAAAAATAAAAAGAATCTAAATATGTATCAGCTCCAGGAGGGACCAGCCCTCACCTGCATAGCCTGTTGTTTGGCAGCTACAGATCTCAAGTCAGCAGGACCTAGGAGAGAATGGCACCCCTTGAGTAGTGAAGAGCTCGAAAGCTGATTTAGGGATGTCAGGAACAGGCTTTGTGAAAGAAATGCACAGGAATGAGAGCCAGTGCTGTCCTTGGCAACAGATGCCACTTTTTTTTGCCAGGCTCTCACGTCTCACTTATTTTCAGGGTCTCAAAGGATCTCTGGGGGTGAGGAGGAGGATAAGGGAGGAAAAGATTGTCTCTTCTTTGTCTTTCTCCTTTATCATCCTTCCCCTGAGGGGAAAGCATTCTTTTGGAAGTCAAACAAGGAGGCACTATCACTATTGGCAAGGGAAGGATTTGTTTCACGTACAAGCACTTTTTGATAAAGAATGTACTGCCACAGGTATAAAAGGGAAGTCTGCAAAGCAGGAATTGTCGGCTTAAACACACTGTGAGGCTGGGAGGAGAGGCCAGGCCCCTGCAGAGTCAGGGGCAATAAAAGGACAAAGAGTAGACAAGTGAGGGGACTTCTGGTGGCTGTTTCAGAAGGTTTGACATGGAGCCAAAAGCAAACTTGGACGAAAAGTAAAGAAATATCCTGAAGGAACAACGGATGTGCTCCAGATGACTTTGGGATTTCTTTGGGTGTCTCTGGGGGTAGGGAGCACTGAAGAGCTGATGAAGAGGCCCTGGACAGCTTGCTCATGGCATCAGCCAATGACAGTCTAGAGTGGGCCCGCTGGTTTTGAAATCAATGAGAACAACCTTTCTGGGGGTGTGTTCCAGGACTCTCATGGGATCTCGAAGTATCTACTGCTCTAAAAGATCCTTCAAGAGTGATTTAAATCCTCAGGGATAAAGGATGCTGGATAGAAGCTCAGAAAGGAGGAGGTGAATGTTGCCCTATTCCAGTTTGCTAAAAGAGGTCTTATTTTCATTGACTCTCAGAGGAGAACTGAGAGTTGAATGAATAGAGAGGTGATCTTAACTCAGATTCTAAATCTATTTCTTTTCTTAAAATAAAAAAGCAAAGTGATAAAGATCTGCCCGCCACTCCTGGATCCTGGATCCTGGACCCTCACCTAGGTCCCAACTCAGTGACCATCCTCCCCACTGCAGGGTCTAGCCTAAGAGAAGAGTCACCATCAACTCCTTGAGGAAGCCAGGATGCCCCTCAAGGATTTATTTCTCATAGTTGGGATGGAAGCTATGTCTTCTGGACCCACCACTGTAAGTTTTAAATGACACAGCTGCTTTTCACTTCCTTTAAGCTTTTGAACATCTTCCCCTGCACCAGGCCAAGGCAAGTCTGGCATTTCCAACTCACTTGCTGCAGGGCACCTTTTATCCTTGTTGCCGGCAACCAACTAACCAGTTAGAGCTCTTTCAAACTCCTGAAGCTGGGACATTGAGTGCTGACTCTGTTTAGTGACTTGTCCTGGTCTGAGGTTATATCCTTTCCTTTGTTATCCTCTGTAACTTCCTTTTAAGGGCTTGTTGGGAATTGACTATCTATCTGGAGGCAAAGAGGGGTGTTGGGTGGGCTCAGAGGACAATCAGCATTATCCTTCCTAGCAGCCTCCTCAGAGAAGTCTGCTGGTTTCTTCAGGAAATGCAAGCTTAGTCACTGGTTATGGTTTAGATGTAGAATGTCTGCCAAAAGCCCCATGTGTTCAGAGATGGGGCTTTTGGAAGGTCATTGGCTCATGGGGCGCTATACGAATTACCAGATCAATCCACTGATGTAGCTATAGCTGAATGTGCCGCTAGAATGTGGGTCTTGGTTGGAAGAGGTGGGTCATTGTGGATGTGACCTGAAGGGTAGAGCTCCCTCCCTGGCATCTGTCTGCTTCCCGGATGCCGTGATGTGAGTCCTTTCCCTGCCAGGGCTTCCTCCATGCCCCTTCTGCCTTGGAGCCAGCCAGCTATGGACTGAAACTGTGAGCCAAAGTAAACATCTCTTTCTTTAAATTGTGGGTGTCAGGTATTATGTCCCAGAGACAAGAAAGTGACTAAAGACGTCCCTTAAGATGGAGATGGAGAGCCTGCTCCCACTTAATGTTGAGGAGATCAATAAAGACTCAACTGAATTTGGGAGCATAGTGTCCCCAGGTTCAAAAGGACTTCCTTCCTGTCCCTATACTCATTTTCTGGATCCCGTTCCCTCCCAATAGATGCCTCTATTTGAATGCAGAAACCCCACAAGGAAGGCCAACTTATAATTCAGCCAGTAACAGGATGAGGTTCCAGGTCTGATTGTCAGCAATCTCAGCCCTGTGGCTACAGAACATAAGGATCTCCTGAGGGCACACGTGATGCCTTCTGATCTTTTATGTGGTGCTTGAGCTGGGAATTGGAATTCCTGGGCTCATCCTATTTTTTCCCACTTTGTCCAGTGACATTAAGGACAACCAACTGATGTCATTGCATTCATTAGTTTTCAAAAAAAGTTCAAAAGTAGGCCAGGCGTGGTGCCACATGCCTATAGTCCTAGCACTTGGGAGGCTGAGCCAGGAGGATCACTGTGAATTCAAGGCCAGCCTGGACTACATAGTGAGTCTAAGGCCAGTCTGAACTGCATAGCAAGATCCTGTCAAAACAAAACAAAACAAAAGATCGATCTATCTATCATCTATCTATCCATCTATCTATCTATCTGTAGTTAAACAGCTCCTTGCTTCTTACAAGTGGTTGGTTAAGAGGACTCAATGCTGGTACTTTGCTTATCTATTGCCAGATCACACACAACAGGGACTATTAGTGCTTTCTTTACTACTAGAAATAGTAGTAAAGTATCTTTATTCAGATTAGAAAGCCAATTCACAAACTCTGCAATCAATGCAGAAATCTTATCCTTAAGACGTTATTGCTTAAGAACCACTCTTAGGTGTGTGTGTGTGTGTGTGTGTGTGGTGTGTACACAGTAGGCCCTCTACATGAGGGTGTCTCCATCTGCAGATTCTACCGACCACAGATTGAACATATTTGGAAAAACGCTGTGTCCGTGTTGAACAGATACAGCATGACAACACTTTGCATAGCATTTACCTTGTATTTAGTATTATAAGTAATTTAGGGTTGATTTAATGTATATGGAAGGATGTGTATATGTTTTATGCAAATACTACACCATCTTACATAAGAGATTTGCACATCAATAGATTTTGGTATCTACAAGGGGTTTGGAACAAATCTCCCATGGGTGCAGAGGGACAACTATATAAACTGTGGATAGGTGGGTGCATAGATACATAGACAGACAGACATGCATGTATATCTACACTTGCACACACAAATTGCAGAAACTTGGCTCACATGCGCATGTAGTGGTCGAGAAGTTCCAAGACATGCAGTTGATGAGCTGAAGACCCCAAAAAGCCAGGGTACAATACCAGTCCCAGTCTGAGAATCAGGAGAGCAGTGGTGTGAGTTCCAGTCCAAGGGCAAGAGAAGATTGTGTTTGAGTTCCACAGCCAAGCAGGTGAAGCTCCCTCTCATCCAGCCACTGTTGTTCTACCCAGACCTTCAGTTAAGACCCAGCCACACTAGGGAGGGCCACCTGCTTCACACCAGTTCAAATGTGAATACCATCCAGAAACTCAGTGCAATGTTTGACAAAATAGATAGGCTCATATTTTGAAGGGTTTGTTCCCATGCAACAGTGTTCAGAGGTGAGGATTTGGAAGGTGATTGGATCGTGAGGGCTCTGAGTTTATCAGTGGATCAATCCATTCATGGATTCATAATCTGATGATGTAATTGGGAAGTGATGAAGACTTAAAATGTGGAACCCAGTTGAAGGGAGTTGTAGACCAGCTTCCTTCCACCACAGCTGTCCACCATGATGCGCTGCCACACTTCAGGTCCAGAAAAAGTGGAGTCAGTCAACCCTGGACCAAAATCTCTGAAACTATGAGGCAAAATAAATATTTCCTTCTGTAAGTTGTTCTTCACACATATTTCTGGCCTGCTCAAGTTGACATATAAAATTATGTATCCTCTCTAAGAAGAAAGTTAAGGTTAAGAGAGAAAGAGCCAATTTCCAACCCGCCCAGAATGCAGCCTTCCTGTGTGTGTATATTTTCCTCTTCCTGTATCTGGCTGTGTGCATGGCAGTATTGTCAAGACAGAAGATACTTGAAAACAGAATTTCTGCGGATTGTTGTGACATGTCCCACAATTCACCAACAATTACCAGTGAAGTAGATAATGATCTTGATATTACACATCTGCAGAAAGTTATCCATGAACATCTTATCAATCTGTTACAGTGTCTCAAATTTTATTTTCCAGCAAAAGAAGAACCACATATAGGAAATTCGTGGATCCAAAACTCATTTCTTTCATCAAAAGATAAGTTGAATTCAGCTGTAGTCCCCCAGGATAAGTTGTTGGTGCTCTCTACTGATGAAGGGTTGAAAATAAAACATGAAAATACAGCATCCCTTGCTTCATTTTTGGATAAGTTAAAAATGAGTTCTTGGAGGACCGGGGATTTAGCTCAGTGGTTCAGGCGCCTGCCTCGCAAGCGCAAGGTCCCGAGTTCGATCTCCGGTACCCCCCCCCCCAAAATGAGTTCTTGGAGCTGGCTGAGATTGCTATAAAATCTCTTTGTGTGTATGTGAGACAGGGTTTTCTACTTTAAGTGCTATTAAAACAAAAAATCAGAAACAGTTTAAATATATATTATCCTCTGAGAGTAGCATTGTCATCAATCCAACTTAGATGAGACAAACTTTTGAGCAAGAAGCAAGCTCCCTTATCACATTAGAATCTTTAAATATTGACATAGAAGGTGGTCATGTAAAGTATGCATTTAGGCATCTGGTGTGAGGAAGTCACTATTTTGCTTTAGACTGTTTCTTTAATTGCTATTGAAGAACTATGACTAAAATAGCAATTCTCCATACACACTGCCTATTTGTAAACATTCAATAAGGAATTTGTATAATTGTATTTATTTATTTATTTATTTATTTATTTATTTTATTTTTTGGTACTGGGGATCAAACTTGGGTCTTTGTGCTTGTGCAGCAGGCGGAGAAACCACTGAGCTAAATCCCTGGCCCTTGTTTATATTTATTGAAATATACTTTTTTATTTGTTGGCTCTAATGTTAAAGAATCCAGGTTGGAAAAAAGACAGAAGACACTTGTAAATAGAGCACAGGTGCTTGGAAATAAAAGCTGCTGAGCCATGGTAGGTGACTACAGTATGTTCTCGGAAATTATAAGGCGACTCAAGTTCTGAAAATCTGTGGAAAGAAATTTAAGAAAAATCCCAACAGACCTTAAGGTGCACCTTTTTTTTTTTTTTGGTACTGGGGACCAAACTCAGGACCTTGCACTTTGGAGGCAGGCGGTGGAACCACTGAGCTAAATCCCTGGCCCAAGGTGTACCTTTTAATTGGATCGTCTCAATAAAGGGAGTCCACACCATTGATTTTATCTTTTAGAGCCAAACTTTCACTCTAGAACCAACTGGCCGTCAAAGAACCATTAAAGAGAAGGAAAGGAAGACAGTGGAGGAGAGAAAAAGTATCAAATGGGCTGTTTCACACACTCAATTTATTTGTCACTAAGACCTACCAAAATGGATATCATTCCAGAAATTGCACCCCGAGGCATTTATCCCAGAGAGATGAAAAATTATTTTTACATAAAAACTGTATGAGAGAGGGGTGTGGTGGCACACACCTGTAATCCCAGCTCTCTGGGAGGCTGAGATAGGAGGATGGCAAGTTCAAGTCCAGCTTGGGCAACTTAGAAAACCAGCCAGACCCTGTATCCAAATAAAAAATACAAAAAGGGCTGGTGGTGTAGCTCAGTGCGAAGGCCCTGCGTTCAAGTCTCAGTATGGGGTGGGGTGGGGGGACAAACTATTAGTAAATACATAAACAGGATGAATCTTCAGAAAGCACACAGTGAAAAATTTCCAAATGTCTGTATGATTTTGTGTACATAACATTACTGAAAATACAGATTTGGAAATTCAGAGCAGATAAGTGTTTGTGGGGGGTGGGGGAGGGGCAGTGGGCCATAAAGGATGGGGGTGTGGTCATAAGAGGCAACAGAAGGGATCTGGTTCTTTGTGGTGATAGAAATGATGTGCATCCTGACTGCGTTAGGAGATATGCAAGGAGACTCAAGTTCTGAAAAGCTACACACGTGATAAAGCACTAAACACACACAAACACAGTAAAACTGAAAAAACTGATGATCTACTACTACTCAGCTTCCTGTTGATGTGACAAAATACCTGAGGACAACAACTTAAAAGAGGAAATATTTATCTTGGCTCACAGTTTCAGAGGTTCCAGTCCATGGTCAGTTGGCTCTGTTGTTTGTGGGCTTGAGGTGAGGCTGACCATCATGGCAGAAAGGCATGCTAGAGAGAGCTGCTCACCTCGTGGTGGCCAGAAGTAGAGGGAGCCACTGTGACCCACTCCTTCAACTAGGTCCCATCACTTCCCACGAATGCTGGCACATTGTAAATCCATCAATGGAGAAATCCACTGATGTACTTGGAGCCCCACGATCCAGCCACCTCCCCAAAGTGCACCTCTGAACACCGCTGCGGTGAGGACCAATCCTTCCACACATGCACCTTGGGCGACATTTTATATAAAAACCACAACAGGCAAATCACGTGAATTTCAATATACTACTTGAGGGGTTTGATGATTTGATGAATTTTGTCATCTTTCTTTTTGGTCCTTGCACTTTTGGGGCAGGTGGTGGAACCACTGAGCTAAATCTCTGGCCCTGAATTTTGTCATCTTTTTGGGAAACTGAGTAAAAGTTACACGGAATTTCTTGGGGGTGTTTTTTTACGATCTAGATTCTTGCTATATTTCTCAGGCTTGCTCCAAACTATTAGGTTCAAGAAATCCTCCTGCCTCAGTCTCCCTCATAGCTGGGACTACAGCAGGGCATTATGTTCTGCTTTAGCACTTTTTATAATTGGATGTGGATCTATAAGAGTTTTGATTTTAAAAATAAATACTATCATCTCAATTTTTTTTAAAAAGGAACTGTTCAAGATCCTTAAAATTAGTAAGTGATAAAGCTAGCATTTAGGTCCAAGTTCCTCTACACTATTCCTTATTTGTTTTGGGGTTTTGTTTCATTTCGTTTTGTTTTGTTTCATTATTCCACATCATTCCCTAGTTTTAATACAGAGGAAAAATATTAAAATGTAAATGATAATTTCTTCATAGATTACCAAATATAGTCTCATAGACTCAGCCAACCTACAACTGATGGAGGAAACAGAGCAGAAAGACAATCACTAGCAGAGCACCCAAGCTGCTATGCTGTGATTTGCAAGAGCCAAAAACCCACTGGGTAGGAGAAACGTTTTCTCATGTGTTGCTGAATAAAATGGGAAAGGTAAGCCCCCCTTAGTAATGTTCTGGCAACATTAATTAATACAAACACTCCTGCCCTTTTATCCAAAAACCCCACACTAGAGGATGAAGTTATTTTTATTCACAAAATTTCTGACACCAAATGTGTGCTTTTTTTCCTCACACTAACTAATTTTCCAGCTATCTGGCACCAACTCAGTGTCCTCCACTTCAGTTGAATTCTGACACTAAACATGCAGAGTTAACATCAAACTCCATAGGTTTAGGGGGTTTGGTCCCCCAAGATTGCTCCACTTCAGATGGCAGCCACATTCGGGGTCCCAGATCCCCATGCTTCTGTCTAACTAGGCTACAAAGTCAAAGGGTTCCTAGAAACCCCACCCCTTCGTGTTTGATAATTTCCTAGAATAGTTCACAAAATTCCAGAAAATGCATTGCTCACTTTTACTGGTTTAAATAAGACACAAAAGGAAAAGGCAGGTGACTGGCACATAAGGCGAGATGTGGAAGTACTCAGAGTCTGGGGGCCCTCTTGCCCCTGAGGAGCTCTGTGTACCACCCTCCCTCATGTGGATATGTCTGCCAAGTGGGAGCCTCTCCAAGCCCTGTCCCTTAGGGTTTTTTAATGGTGGTTCTGTTCTGCAGGATTGATCGCCTACATTGTGGCCATTGGTGATTCTTCAGCGCCAGAGGTCTGCGGTGGGGGCTGAAATTCCACCCTTGTGTGGTTGGCTCCTTTGGTAACCAACTCCCATTCTGAGGCTCTCCAGGGCCCACAAAGATCCATTAGCATAAGTGCTGCACCAAAAAGGCGCTTTTTATGAATAATAGAGGATGCTTCTCCCATCACTCAGAGTCCCAAGTGTTCCAGGAAAACCTGTGTCAGGAGCCATGGACAAAGACCCAATACACACATGGTGCCCAGTCCCATTTCATCATGCTCATCAGGCTTGGAACAGCCTTGTAGCTTTGTGTCCCCAAGAGACTAGAAAGCTCAGTGTTGTTTGCGTGTACATGTGAGGTGTAACTGAAAAATGCAGTGAATGTTTAAATTTTCAAAATGTATTGCAATAAAAGACATTGCCATTTAACCCCTCTCCCATACCACCCTCACCTCAAGCACACTTAGCCCATTTTTCTTCCCACTTCCTGCAGCAGTTCTGGAGTCTTTTTGTAAGGGTCTTTATGAAGTGTGATCAAAAATACGGTGAATGCTGCTGCCTAGTGCCATCCACTGGAAAGATAGGCTCTCAAAGACATTCCGGTGCATCCTCATCCACCTTATTCACTGGATGTGACTGTATGTGACTTCTGGCTCTTCCCCAAAGTCAAAATGACCATGAAAAGGAAATGTTTTGAATCTATTCAGGGCATCAAGGCAGCCCGGACTATACAATTAAAGGTACAAAAGAAGATTTCCAGAAGTGCTCCAGAAAGCAGCAAGAATGATGCGATCCATGTGTTCAAAGACAGGGGAACTATCTCAAGGGCGATTAATAGCAATGTCTCTTACTGTGATACATTTTAACATTTAAACATTCACTGTATATTTCAATCACACTTTGTGCATGTTATATCTCAACCATAGATCCCTTACACCAAAAAGGTCAAGCCTATCAGAACATTTACATTTGGGGTAGCATTTATAGACCAGGCACAGCCAATAGTGTCAACACAGCTAAGTCAGCCTTGAGAACAGCCAGCCTAGGCCAGAGACAGATTCAAAGAAGCATCTCATTTATCCTATGAAGTCATCAGATACATTTCCTTGTTTTTGTACTAATTGATAGTCTTTTCCCTCCCTTCTTCCGCTACTTGCCTTGAGATAAGCTTTGCAGAATTCCCTAGTATGAAAGAAGCCACTGGTCAGCGAGAGCCCATTTTCCGTATGTATCACACCCTGAAGAGGCATCCACTCACCTCCCCGTGTTTGGTACCCACACCGCTATTCTCACGAGACTTATTCATAATGGAGCGGTTGGAGCTCACCAACACCAGCGCGACACCATGCTGTGCCACCACCGTCCTAACAACTGTGTTTCGTCACAGGACTTATCCGCAGGAATGAGAGGGATTTGGTGACCCTGCCTCATCCAGCAGCCATTGACTGTGTCTCTGTTACCTCTGGGTCCCACCCCAGCTCACAGCTGTGTGCCGAGACCCGTGTCCAGGTTGTCGCTGTGCGGCAGAGGCCACGCGGGGAGGACACGAGTGGCATCTAGCAGTCCCTATCCCCACCAACTGTACTGCAGGATGTGTTTTATGTTGACATCTGCTGGGGAAAAGGCAGTCACGGTACCTGAGTGTACGTTACAGGAGCACAGAGAAAGTCTGTGTTTGTCTCATAGGTGTGGCCAGGCCTCAGCAGCGAGGGTGGGGAGTCACTGCCTGTGGTCCCTTTGGCCTTTGTCTAATTAAAGACCTTCTCTGGGTTGGGGTACAGCCTTCTCCAGTGCTGTTTTTGTTTTCTTTAGCCAGCATTTGCCAAAAGTCTTCCTTAGCCAGCACTTGCCCCTGCGCCAAGGCCTCACCATCTGACCAGGCTGACTCCGACCGTCACTTCCTCTTCTCATCCACGTGCTCTAGCTAGTAAACCTTTTTCTTCATGTGCTGCTCCTCTTTAGTAGGAATGTTAGAGCCAGGAGCAGTGGGGCACACCGCCAATCCCAGCTGTTGGGAGGCTGAGGCAGGAGGATTGTATGCTCGAGTCCAGCCTGGGCACTTAGCAAGACCTTGTCTCACACACACACAAAAAAAGCCAGATGTGGTGGCACATGCCTCTAACTCCAGCACTGGAAGGCTGAGGCAGGAGAATTGAGTCCAGCCTGGGCAATTTAGTGACTTAGGGAGACCCTGCCTCAAAATAAAAAATTAAAAAGGGCTGGGGATGTAGCTCAGTGGTAGAGTTTTTCAAGGTTTGATCCCCAGTGCCACACACACGCAAAGCGATGTTGTAAATGGGGGACTAAGTCCTCCTTGTGGAGTCTGTAAGGATCAGGCAACATGGCTCATTCCAGCAAGTGTCCCCCCTCCGCCCCATGCACTCTTAATCCCTCAGGGTGGGGCTGCCCAGGTGCAGAACTATGGGACAGCCCAACTCCCAGGCAACCCAGCAGCATGCACTGCAGCACAGGAGGCCAGCCCAACTTTGCTAATGAAAGTACAACCTGCCCTGTTGGGCCCTTAGGAATTCGACATAAAGGGTTAAAGGTATTGCTAAAGTTTCTCACTTTGGAGTCGTCTCTGCTGGATGGTCTGAATATTTTCCCCAAAATTCGTATTTTGAAATAATCACCAATGTGACAGGCATAAAAAGTGGAGCTTTAGCGGCTCAGTCACCCCTGATGGATCAGATGGATGGGATGGGGTGGGTGCCCTTACGGAAGGGTGTGAGGGGTGGGCTCAGCCTCACGTGAGGATGCAGGAAGGTGGCCGTCATCAGACACTGAGCACCAATGCCTGCACGTGTTAGACTTCTCAGCCTCCAAAACTATAAGAAACAAGCTTCTGTTCTCTAGAAATTGCCCAGTTTCCGCTACTTTTGTTACAGAAGCACAATTGGACTAAGACACTGATTTCTGGCACCTGCCATTGAGGAAACGTGGAAAAGCTATACAGTCACCCTACTTTCCCGGATCCCCTGGAAAAGCAGAGCGCTCTATCCAGTGGAGACCTCTCTTAGTCACTGAGACACACAACAGGGTGGGGCTCCAGAGAGGAGGAATCTAGAGAGCGGGGTCCCTGTCTGAGAGGCGACGGGCAACCCCCAGGTTCCTCCATAGGGCCTCACTGTGAGTCTCTGCTCCTTGCGTCCCCATCTATCTGGAAGGCCCTATGCTCCCTGGAGCATCGGCAGGCCTAGAGCAGGGTGTGGCCATCACAGAATGAGAGCCCTGGGGAGGGGACATCTGCGTCCCGGTCCCTGGGACAGTTCGCAGCAGCCCAGTAACCATCCCTTCCCACAAGGGCAGCTGGGGCAGGACACTCACAGTCTTGGCAAGCACTACCTCTGTTTGCAGCTTTGCCTCCAGGGCAGTCAAGCTGGGGATCACCTTGATCAGCTCCAGAGCTGCCCAGGGGATCAACAAAGCATGCGCCTGGGTGTCTGGTGGGCCGTGGCCTTGGGGACCACATCTGGTCCTTGTCCCCTCCTCCTCGGGAGCTGTTCCCTGTTCTGCCAGGAAGTGGTCAGTTTTGCTTCAGTAGACTCTTCTGCCATGACATTTGTGTCCGGAAGGCTGGACTGAAACCTCTGAAATCATGAGCAAAAGTCAATCTCTCCTTCTGTAAATCATGTGGGTCCAATCTTTGGTCCCAGTGGTGAAAAGCTGACGCAGCCCCTTTCTTCCTTGCCATTTCAGAATGCAAGCAAGGGTGAGTTGATTTTAATAATCATTGCTCATGTGCGTGTGTGCGTGTGCGTGTGTGTGTGTGTGTGTGTGTGTGTGTGTGTTAGAAGTGGTCTGTTGTTTCTGAGATGGGTTGTTGCTGTCTATCCAAACTGGCCTTGAATTCCTAAGCTCAAAGGATCCTCCTGCCTCAGCTGGGACTAAAGGTGGACCATCACCGTGCCTGGCTTTGTGGATGTTTTTGTGACACATTTCATATCTTCAGACACACTTTGCCACTGATCCTCATGAACCTTACATGCCTTAGCATAGACTCCTTCAGCATTTCATTTTCCATGCACACTTCAGACAATTCAGAGGGAGCAGCCACTGACCATGAGCCCTCCTCGGTGCCAGAAGAGTAAAGCTCATTGCCCCATTTCTCCGGGAGGAGCCTGTTTCCCACCCCCTCTGGGCAGCTCCAAGGCCTGGCCCTTGACCACTCTACTGTGCAGTCCGAAGGCTTCAGGCAGGGCGAGGGGATGTGAGGCAGAAGATGGAAGTCACCTGGCTGACTTCCCAACCTGGGTGGCTTATGAGGGCTGTGCTTTGAGTTGTTGGAAAGACAACCAAGAAAAAATCTCAGCACCTTCAGAAGTAGGAGCGAGGATAAGTCCAGTATCTTCTCAGCCATGCCGCACCATCTGCACATCCTCTGGCCTCAATCCCTACCCAATTCATGGACTAGCAGCTGCACAACCTTCACGGCCACCAGCACCACTCATCTCTGCTGTTTAGGGAAGGGATGGACCCAGATTCTCCCAGCATTCTCAAGTGGAAATATCGCACATGAGAGGCTTTCCTGAACCTTCCGGGAAAGAAGGAGCAACGGCCGCTGTCTGTATGCCCAGATTCAACATTATGAAGCAGTTTCTGCAGCAGCACATGCCTGACTTGGATCCACATCCCAGACAAGAAGAGAAGCAGCCGGGCTGGGGTGGCAGCCTTGCCCAGCAGGTGTGAGGCGCTCAGTTCAGTCCCCAGTGCCACAACCAAAACTACAGTAGAGAGCTCATCGCAAAAACACCACACTGCTCAGGAAAACTGGACCCATGCCTGGTCCACTCTGTTTTAATTCAAAGAATGCAAAGAAAAGGAGAAGAAAAGAGGGGTGGTCGTTACCGAGTTCCCATCAACTGAGTAAATTACCAGAATGAGCTAGCTTCTTCCTCATTTGGTCGGTGAGACAGATGTTCTTGTCCCACACTTACAGAGCAGACACCAAAGCTTCCAGCGCAGGATACAACAAGAGTTGAAACCTGGACAGAAACCCAAATGTGCCATGCTATTTCCACTGCCCAAACCTAGGGCTGGGTAGGAGTCAGCTCTCTGAGGAAAATTACATCAAGAAATTAAAATGAAAAGTTTTGGGGTTTAAAGAGTCTCTAATAATCTATCTGGTGCTTTGTTTTACTATTGGCAGATGAAGCAAAATGTCATGAAATAGCTACGGAAATTGGAATTTTCCAAACACATATAACAATGTACTAATTCAAAACCCACTCCTTCATGTAAAGAGATTTGTCATGAGTTGGTCAGTCCTAAGGCCTCAAAGTGATTCTAGTAATTCTGTCTTTTCAGTCTGATTTTTTTTTCCAGATACTGGGGTTTGAACTTGGGACCTTGTGCTTGCCAGGCAGGCACAGCACCACTGAGATACATCCCTGGCCCTGCAGTCTGATTTTTTATTTTCTTTCTGCCTTCTATTCTCCCCTACACCCAAGACAGTTACTCTCTCCACTTAGCCTCCAGCCCCAGCGTTCTCTTCCAAGAAATATACTCACATCTGTCTTCAGCAGCAAAAAGCAGAAGCAGCAGTTCTCAGCTGGAAAAATGTCACTTCCTGTTTCAAGACTCTTTAGTACAGTGCTGTGATCCACACCCAGAAAATTCCTAAGGCTTTTGTTTTTGTGGCATGAACCATTTCAGAAAGGAACTGAGCTGACTATGCTACCATTTTCAGTTTTTAGCTTTATACACTTTACTTAGCTATCACTTTGAGAAAGAGCTGTGGACAAATCCAGATTAAACCATGCCCAAAGCACTGTGACATATACAGTAGGAGTACAGCATCAGGAATTTGTTCTTTTATCTTAAAGTATCATCTTCAGTATAATAGGTGTACAGAATTTTAAAAGTAGAAAACGCCTTGATATATAATGAAAATAATAGTTTTATTTCCCACCAAATTCAGTTCCTCAGGACAATTCTTTTAGCTGTTTCTGATGATACTTATTCTTGTGTTTTTATACAATATTCTTTCATTCCTCTTTCACTTTTTCAATTAGAGGTATTATCTATTGGCTTCCTGTTATGGAAGTTGATAATTTAGCTCTTTTCTACCCCCATCCCATTAAAAACACAGAGATGCACACATACAGACACAATCCTTCCATTCCTCTCACTGTAATTATATTATATTTTGGTTTACTTATTATTAACTATTGATTTTCATAATTATCATATAAATGTAATATACAACTGAGCCATATGCTGTATTCTGTGATTACATTTGTATGACTTTTGTTTTCCCAGGAGTTCATAATTGCCTTGCTTTTTTCATTTGCTTAATTTCTTATGCATTTATCACTCACTGCATCTCTCTCAAAATCTGTGGCAAGTATGTAGCTCTCTGACAGGGCTATCTCTCAAGGTACTAACCTGATTATTTCTGTGTAATTCCCTTCCTTTCTCTCTTACTGGTGTTGAAAGGGCAGGTCTTTCTCTCCTATTGCTACTTTAAGTCAGAAACTGAGAGCTCAAGAACACACAAGCCTGAGAATTAAATAAAAGATTTTCACATGTTTATTTACAAAGCCAGCTTTCCCTCTCTCATGAAGAAGACAGGAAGGGGGCTAGTGAGCTGTAGAAGAACTAAGCCTGAATGAGAAGAATGAGCTGTAGGAACAGAGAAACAAGAAGTCCCTCAAGGACAGGGAGAGAGAAAACTTTCTGTGGCAGACCCAGGAGGTGGAGCCCAGAGGGCCAGAGCTCAGAGAGCCAGCTGTGTCCTCTGCTCAACACTGGTGAACAAGCCATGGTTTGACCATCATGTTTCCCCTGAATCCCTAAACAGAGGGAGAAAGACCTGAATACTTTATGTGGCAATGAAAACTTGAAAGATAAGATGATTCTGTTGTGGAATTGACATGCTATGCATGTGGCATTTAATAATAAATTGTACAACTTGAGCATTGATGCTTTCACAGGTCTCTGAGAATATGAATGATGGAGCCCTACATAAGCAGGGAGAGGCCTTTTCTGGCTCCATTCTGCCCTACTTCAGAGTCACGTGCTCTGCTTCAAGATGAGCTGTTTCAGAACTTGCAGCAAAGCAGCAGTGGCCTTCCTGCCTGTGACAAGGGTGGCTGGTGTTGCCCCATACCCCTGCCCTGCATCCTAGAACAGGGATGAGGTACATCACAGGCCCAAAGATGTCAAAGAACACATACATGGCCCAGGTCCCTAACACGCCTCTCCATGTCCTTGGATCCAGTCCTTTCCCTCCCCCAGGCTACACCTTCCCCTTAAAACAACCCCACACCTGCCCTCATGCACTACCCTCCCTTTGTCTCTCCTGCTCTCCTCACCCAAATAAACTTGTCATAATCGTTATTTTTTCCCCACAAATTCTTTTATTGCCCACGTCCCTGGCCTCTGCAAAGCCACCTCACATAGCGCAAATGTATTTTCATTCCTTCTCCTTCCTTTTTTTTTTTTTCCACACCGGGGATCAAACTCAGAACCTTGCGCTTGCCAGGCAGGCGCAGCACCACTGAGCCACATCCCCAGCCCCCTTCTTCTTTCTTTCTATGGAGATGATTTTCCTTTCATCCACCCAAGGCATCTTTTAGCCTTTGTTATTGAGGGATTGAAAAGAGAAGTAGCAAGCTGGGTGCAGTGGTCTGCATCTGTGGTCCCAGCTACTCAGAAGGCTGGGGCAGGAGGATCAGCTGAACCCGAAGTTTGGAGCCAGACTGAGCAACAAAGCAAGACTTCAGTCTCAGGAAGAAAGGAAGGAGGGAGGGGGGAAGTTGCAGGTTCTCCAG